>QEPC01015236.1:1455807-1477146 GCA_003113815.1 Sphenodon punctatus
TCCCTCTGTTCCCCTTCCTAAGTCTCTCCCCCAGCTCCTGTCTCTCAGATTGTAAGCCCTAGGGGCAGGGACCATGTCTATTTTATTACTTTGTAAAGTGCCAGGTACACTGCTGGTGCTATATAAATGTTTGTTAATAATTGTTAATAATTAAGAGTCAAAACTCATTTAATTTTTTATTCATTACATCGAATTTAGTGCTTCCACTGCTTCTGAGGGTAGAACTTCAAGCTCTTTAAACTTGAAATATTTTGGACAAGTTACCCTTGGTATTTTCGCAAACAAAGTTCTGAACAAAGTTCGCAAACAAAGATGGTGGTTCCAGCATCTGCAGATGTTGTATATCAGGAGTGGGGACTCGTCAGCTACATGATCTCTCTCCCTTTTAAGTGCATTTTCTAAAACCTGTATTTGGTAACCGTCCTATACTGACACACTGTATTATGCACATATTGAAAAACTGTACCATGGCATGACACAACGTATTGATGACAAGCTGAAAATGTATTTGTAAATGTGAATTTACGTGTAAGGAATCTATTTCTCCTGTTTTTACATGACAGGAGGACCTGTCCTCCCACCCCAACTTGAGTCTGTGGTTAGTCCTCTGGGAAAATAGCTGCACGCATTGGTTTACTTTCATGCTTCTGGTTTTCTCTTTCTATTCTTCCTTACTGTGTATCCACATGTGAACATATCATATAATTGACATATGTATCTTTTAACATTCTCATGACTATATTCATCACATCTTAATAGTAACTCTAATCTTGTGTTTTTCTTTTATATTAATTTGCTATTGTTCTTTTACAATCAATGTCAATCCTTCCTCTATATCAACATTTCAACATATCCTATTACTACTATCTCTCATATGTTTTCACATGTTAATCATATACCAAAAAACTTCAAAATTTTCCCAACAAAAAACCTTCAGTTTCAAAACACGTTAAAAGTAGAACCATTTCCAAACCAAAAAAACTTCCCTCTTAACCAACATTCCAAAACATACATTTCCCTCTAACTCAAAAAACCATAAAAATTAATGACAATTTCTGTCTATTCAGGAGCCCCTGCCCTCCTAAATGTGCTGCAGGTTCAGCCTTTTAGCCTCTGGGCTGGCTCAGCCACATGCAGGATCATCTGGTTCACACTAGCCACTGAGTTGCCCAGAACTGGAGGCTAGCCCAGCTGAGGCATATTAGGGTGCTATCCTGCGCCACCTCAGCACCTACACCTCCCAGGCTCGCACTAACCCTCCTTAAAGGGCCAGGCTCCCTTAACCAGCCTGCCCCTGCAACAGCTGCCCTTCCCAATTAGGCTCAGGCAGTTTACAGCATATGAAAACAGCATATAAAAACTAAAAAAAAAATCCCCTTAGCCCCCTGCAGCCCTTCACCCAACCCCTCCCCAGCCTACCCCATCTCATCCAACCCCATCTCTGCCTGTCAAAAACCGGACCCCCCCAAAAATAAAAAAATTAAGAGGAATTGCATCATTGCTGGAAAGATGAGCAGCCTTGAGCTTAGATTAATTCCTAAAGGGAGAGTGTTTCATATTTGTGGGGCAGCCCCCAAGAATGCCTCACCTTTAATAGGGACCCAGACCCTGGATCTGAACTGGCGCACACCATGGCTACCAATTTGAGCTGAAACGGGCACCTAATTTGGAAGCCGCGGATAACACCCACATTTTCAGCTATGTCAGGTACTTGACAGGCTAACCGATCACCGATCACGTACACAAATACCTGGAAAATTGATCATTTCTGGTACCAATTTACCATTTTACAGTTACCGATCCAAAAATTGGAATGGGAAACTGAAAACTGGGACCAGAAGTCAATATTCCAGGACATCAGGTAGCCAAAATCTGGTCAAAACTGGGTACAGATTTGCACCTGATATTTTCAAGTCAATTCAGGTACTGGAAATGTGATCGATATACCTGTTTTTGCAGATATTCGTTTCAGCTCTACTGCCAATCTCATGCCCCAACCCCAGGAGTGGACTTGCAGATGCGTAGGAAGGGTTGCCCGTAAGGGGATCTCCTAGGTTGGTTTCAGAACAGCAACTGAGTATAGATATCTCCACGACCAATCTTTACAGTGGAGCCATCATCTAGAAGGAATCTCTAACTCACAAAGACCCACTGACTCCTGTGGCCGAGTATCAAGAGAGGTCACCACAACAAGCCTCAGTATCTCTCCATTAGGACAGACTATATTGCATTACATTAGCATCATACAGCTGCTTTGGGTAGCAAAGTAAACCCCACTCACCACCGCATCAGGAATCAGCTTCCGAGTCTAGGGACCTCTCTAGTCTCTCACTAGATAAACTGGGGTTGGAGAAAGTTGGACACCTACCCATATGTCTATGCATTAATTCAGAGTCTTATGTCATCACGTGCTATTCCCCCTCACAGCTCTTTCAGCTATAGCTGCACAGGCATAAATCTGGCATTTATAGGAGTGCTTGACTTTGCCAGCTAAATAACATTCTTTCAGCATACCTATTTGCAGGGCTTAATTTGTGGAGGGAGGAGGCTCCCTGGCAATTAAATTCAAGGGGAGCTGAGCCCCGGGATAGGTTCCTAATAGGAATGTGCACGCCCAAATGGGACATGCAAATGCTGATATTGGGCATTTTAGGGTTGGAAACGAACACCAGAAAAGAGACTGGAGGGTTAATTCGACTTTTATTAATGACTTCCTGCTCTGCCCCCTAAAACAAATAAAGTATTTTTTTCACTCAGTGTACAATTAAGTTGTGGAATTTGTTTCCAGACAATGAGGTCAAGGCCAGTAGTATAGCTGGATTTTAAAAAAGGATGAGACAGGTTTCTGGAGGTTAAGTCCATTAGCAGCTATTAGCCGGGTAGGTTTTGTGGAATGTAACCTCTTAATGTTGGGAGCCGGGAGTCAACAACAGGGAACAGATCACCCACCATAATGACCTGCTGGATACTACTTCCAAGTAACCAAGATTGGCCACTGTCAGAAACAGGATGCTGGGCTCGATGGACCTTCGGTCTGACCCAGTACGGCACTTCTTATGTTTACCCCCTCCACTCACTGATACTCTAGATTCAACAGGCTTTGTTTCCTCAATGGCTCTATCTTCCCCCCTACTGTTCTCGCTGCATAAAATCGCTGCAAAAGCTCACTGCATAAAAGGGGACTAGTGCATTCACACATCACAGAACTCCAGTCTTTACAACACCTGGTATTATCTCGAGCACTTACAAGAACCCATTTTTGTTATGTGTAAAAGCACCCTGAGAGTTCTGGGTTTGGTTTGAAAGTTCTGAGGAAGAGTAGACTGGAGGGACCTCTGGATGAATGAAACACTGATTTATCCTTAAAGGGCCAGGCTCGGGCCTGTGAAGAGGGTGCTGATTGGTTAATAGGCCTGCTCCTGCAAAGATGTGTGGTCCGCAGGGCACCATAGGTTACACAGTGCATGTGTTTAGTTAGTTACATGGCGAGAAGGGGGATCCTGAAGGATAAGGAGATGCATAAATGAGCAGAGTGAGGAGCTAGGGAAAAGTCGGATGGAAGAGAGTTATTCTTCCCCTCAGTCTCTACTGGTCTACCTTAAATTGCTCTCTCCCATTCCTGAATCTGTGTTGCTGTTTATCTCATGCTTCCCCCACATCAAACCAGCGTTTCTCTCTCTCTCCAAGGTTTCCCCTCCTCCCAGATACCCCTGCTGCAGCTCTAATGACAATTATTATTTTTATATAGTGCCCCCCACCCCCGCCATGGCACTCAGAGCACTTTCCATATAAACACAACTTTTAATCCTAATACTAATAATAAAACAATTTACATTGTTTTTCAAGGCCCTCATCATTGCTCCTGTTAGCTTCCTGGTCCAGGGGCTCAATCCTGCTCAGATTTGTACCGAGCCTATAAGATATCCTTCCATTATACAAGGGTCACAACTCCCTTGTGACGCTTCTGCTCTGGCACTCTCATAGCTCAAAAGCTGCCGAAATGACCCCATTACCAGTACAATGGAATATACAGGTAAAAGTGCCAGCCAGCATGGTACATCAGCTATCTCAGTTCAGTACAATTACAGCACATTACATCTCTGTTTAGGAGTCTGCACTGACTCCCAATAGGTTTCCAGATGAGATTCCAGCTATTGGTTTTGACCTTTAAAGCCCAAAGTGGCCTGGGACCCACATATCTGAAAAAACACCTCTTCCCTTCTGCTCCAATCCCTGCAAATAGCCAGAAGCACCTTCTTGCAGGTACCGTCTGTTTGTCAAGTTCTTATGGCAAGAGCAGGCAGAGAGAGAGTCTCGGTGGCTGTCCCCGCTACCGTGGAACACCATTCCCTTGGAGGTTCATCTAAGTCAGAGACCGAGAGTCCTTTCGGCCAAAGTTATGGGGAGGGTGGTAACTCGACTTTAGGACAACCCAAACCTGAAATGAGCTTGGGTTACGTGAATGCTTACACTCGGACTGAATGATAGCCCAGTGCTTCACAACAAGGTAAGTAGCTGCAGAAGCAGGCCCAGTGAGTTAGAGCACTCCAACTAAAGTGCCGGGGACTGCTCTAAATTATGATAAATTCATGGACCAGAGCACAATCACAGCTAGATAATTTATATAAATTATGTGATCTATGTATAAGACAAGTGACTCTTCTCAGTAAAACACAATTCCTCTTTTTCCTTTTAAACTCCCCAGTAAGAATGCAATTCAGTAATAATAATAATAATTTAAAAAATACTATTCATCAGTAAACCAAAAAGATCCACCTCTGAAAATGCACTGGGTCATATGCTGGTGTCTTGCACCTAGGTGTGTATAGAGTAATGCTACTGCAGTCAGTGATGTACTCCAATTGCACACTGGGGTAACCCATCCCATGTAAGATTATGGGGTTCCTCACCACCACACCTGGAACTCTTTTCCTCAACACATTTGATCTTCTCCCTCCCTCCCAACCTTTAAATCCCTCCTAAAAACCTACCTCTTCTGCTAGGCCTTGCCTAGCTACTCCCCACCCCCCACCCACACACACTCCAGACTGCTCACTGATGCTTCCTTTTATTCAGTATCCCTTCTATTAGTTAGCAGCCTCACTAAGCTAAGCACGTACACCTGTGACTTCTCAACTTAATTAATGCGTCCCTGTCTCTCACTGTGTTCCCCCCTCCCCTTGTCTTTCATAGAGTGTAAGCCCCATGGGGCAGGGACCTGTCTATAATTATGATTGTAAAGTGTCAGGTACATTGCTGGCATTATATAAATACTACTACTACTACTACCACCACCAATAATAATAATTACAAACACATGCATTTATTTATATGTTAACAGTGAATTTGTCTTGCAGAGCTGCTTTGCTGCCTGTCCCCAAAGTTTAAATGTCCTCAGGGAAGAACTTCTACAATATAAGTCAAGCCTCATTATAACAAACCCTGCTTATGGAGAAACTCTGTTTAACCCAACTCCCAACTTCAAGAAGTGTTTCTATCCATTGCATATTTCCAAATTTAATTAGAGGGAGCACTCTGATATCATGAACCTTTTGTCCCCTGGGACCCATATTCACCGTTCCCTCCACTGGCGGCAATGGGGAAACGCAGCAAACACGTGTCCCTGGCTGTATTATTAATCCGACTGGCCAGTTTTCCCAGGAATGGTCTTTTTTTTCCAGAAGTACAGAGCGCAGGCTGGCTGCTTACACAGTAACCCATCATGAGGAGATCCTCGTCGTTCCTGTGACTCTCAGGTATTTATTACAAGGAAAGAATTTAAGTTATGACCCAGTTCTCTTTGGAGTCAATGGCATTTTTCACATTGGGTCGGATTGGATGCTTTTAAGTCTCCTCTAGTAGAAGAGCCAGCGTAGCCTAAGAGTTAAGGGTAAAAACAAATAGGACGCGGACCGGTTTGGCCCACTGTGGCATGCTCGTGCACGGACCCCACCTGCATGGGGGCGCTGGCGCCACCAGGTGTCTGACCCAGGGTATCCCTGGTCGTGGTGGCGGCTCGCCCGGGCTGTGATTCCAGAGACCTCCGGGATCACAGCCAGGGCCATTGGCTGCCTGATCAGGCCGCCCCAAAGCTGTACGTTTGTTTGTGGCTGCCTGTCACCATGGAGGGGTGGGAGGCGCAACACAAGGATGGGGCAAGCCAGCCGCAGGTTTGTTGTGTGTTCCGGCCTGGTGCGCGCCCTGTTCGCCGGGGTTACCCGTCCTGGATCAGCCCAGCATGTGGCAGCCCAGCATCACTTGTGTTTTAACCAAAGGTGCTGAACTTGGACCTGGGAAACAAGGATTCAGGTCCCATCTTAACCATGAACTCACTAGGTGGCTTTGGACAAGTCACTGTCTCTTCGGCTCAGTTCTCCATTTGTAAAATGGGAATAATAATGACTTACCTCACAAGGCTGTTGTGAGGGTGAACTAGATAAAAATTCTAAAAGCACTTTGAACACTGAATGCGCTCTACAAATGATCAATACTAACCGGCCATAACAAGAGAAATGTCTGTCAGGTTTTAGCACTTGCACGGTAGCTTTGGAAGCCATTGTGTCTGGGGAGAAAAGTAATCCTACCTGTCAGCAGGTATGCAGCATGTTTTCTAAAACCTTTTCCCTACCTTTTCCCCCCACAGACCAGTTACTGTAATGCCATCACATGCTTTTAAATGACTTAAAGATTACCTTCCTAATGCAAGTTGGCAGCATGTTTCCCATTGAACGTCATTCACTTTCCCATAAGAAGCTATATTGACAATCTTGGGAACAAACAACATCTTTCTGAAATAGCTGTGAGTGCGCAGCTTGTAGAAAACATGTGGGAAATATAAACCTTGTTATTACTTTCCGTGTTAAAAAAATATATATATATCATGAAAGGCTCTTTGAAAAAGGTATGATTTTCAGCAAGGGCTAAAGAGCTTACACAAAAGTCGCACAACCGAAAAATAAAGAATACAAATTTCTGTAACTAAACCCTGACCAAATCATAAGTTCCTGGAGTTCGAGATTCTCGGTCAACTGACCAGGTAAAAATACTTAAAAGCAAAAACCCTAACTCCCGTGTCTGGCAAGGCAGAGCAAACTGCAGTCTCTAGCTTAACCTCTCAGTTCTCTACACGTCTGCTTCTCCCCTTTCCCTCATTTGTCTTTAAACAGCAAATCTTTGATTGGTCAACGAGTAACTTCTATGGTCCCAAAGACAGAGTGTTAACAGGCACGGTGCTGGCTTGCTGAAGCCTGGGACCGACTGGCACGCGTGTTCACACGCTGCAAGATGTGGGCCCACTTCTGCCCTGGGGCAAGTAGGTGGCTGGCCCTGATCCTGGGTGATGATTGTGGGCCAACACAGGTCACAGCAGGCCAGCATATTTGTTTGGCCCTGCCGCAGGGTGGGGGCTGCAGTCACCATTGCTGCATGTCACGTGGGGGGCAGGGTGTTGGAAGCGGGGTGGGGGCAGGGTTCCCCGCTACTTGGGTTGTGCAAGTGGTGGAGGTGGAATGACCCTTCCAGCAGCAGGCACATTTGTTTTGTGCTGTTCGCCAGCCCAGAGAGTGGCAGCTGTGGCTTTCCACCCTGGGCCGGGGAGCCGCCTCACCGCCTGCATGTTTGTTTTTACCCATATAGTTTCTATCTTGTTCGCCAACTATGTTCTCACCAACTGAAGTTGGTCCGATAAAGAGATCATTTGAACTACTTTGTCTCCATCTCTTACATTTGGGACCAACATCACAGAGGGAGAGAGAGGGAGTGGGTTCCCCCAAAACAACTTTCTTCGTTCCTTTCTGCAAAAAGCCTTTTCAAACCTCTTAAGTTTGTGACCACTTCAAAAGAATAGAAACCACTATTGTTCTTGTGAGGAAGATTTGTGTTTACCTAGATGGACTCCTGTTTGATTTTGGTACAGGTCACAGGGTCAGCCAACCATAAAGCTAGCAGGCATGGCAAGAGCAGGAGACAAAGGAGGGCAGTGTAGCAAAAGCAAGGCAGGGAGGCCTCTGGGGGTGATAGCTGGGCCCAAGGTAAGTGGTGCTGCGGGCCCAACCACCACCCCCAGAACCCCAGCAACAAGGGTTCAAGGCCTGGAACCTGACACGCTGGCAGCTCGCATTTTATGGTTTCCCCGTAAAATTGGGAAATTTCCTCAATTGGGAATTTCCTCCATTGGGAAATTGAGAAATGTTGCTTATTACAAAGCACCTATATCAACCCTGTTCATCATAACCACATCGTAAGTTATAGCACGTGATTCCTTATGACAGAGGTTTTAAAAAATGTTAACAAATCAGACCATGCAGTCACAGCTCTGCTTCCTTTTGCATCCCTGAACTCGCAAAGTTTTAAGCATGTGCTCAATGAAGTCCAGCCAAGACCTGTCCCTTAGGCTCAGTCTCGGAGGTGCATAACCTATTTGGATGGTTCGCCCCCGGAGACTTATGGAACCAGGGAGGTTCTGGAATGCTCTTGGGAAGTTACCTTCTGATCTTAACAACCATTCACTCAATGACCTCGTAGCTTTTTGGAACACCTTGCTGAAAGAGGCCATTGACCGGAAGGCTCCAAGGTGTCCGCTCCCTGAGCATCGGTGCCACAAATATCCTTGGTTTACAGAGGGTCTGCGACAACTGATGCGTGAAGAGTGGTGGTTAAAGCGACGGTGGCGTTGTTCGCATGCTGACAGGGCCGGCCCCAGGGCTTGTGAGGCCATGTGCGAAGCCTTGGTGCAGGGCCTAATTTGCATAATTAGGCACCACCTAATTATGCAAATGTATACATTTACATAAAACTTACTCCCTCTGGACAGGAAGGATTCCCATTCTCCACCTCTCCGAGCAACCATGGAGAAGCATGGCCTCCTAAATGCTTCCCCCTCTCCCCAGCCGAGTGTCTACCACCACTCCCCAGGAGGGTTCCAGTGCAGGGGCAGCCAAGCGGGCAGTGACACAGGCACAGAGAGACTGACTGCGTCCACTGCCTTACTGGAGGAGGGGCCAGGGGGTGAGCTTAGCCAGTCTGGCCTCCAGGGCCTGTTGCTTCTTGCTGCCAGTGCCGCCTGTGCCTTGTGCACACATGCGGTGTGACCAGTCCAGAGGTGCTGCTATTACACACACAAGACACCCAAAATGCAGCTAACTTATTAAGCGCAATATGCCATGAAAAGAGACATATAACCAGTTCAGTTGTGCCCCCATAATCAGTTCATGCTGCCCCCACCCCATAACCAGTTCATTTCTGCCCCCGCCCCCATATAATCTATTCACGCTGCCCCCACCCATAACCATTTAATTTGTGAACACGGGGCAGCGCGAATTGATTATATGGGGGTGCAAATGAACTGGTTATGGGGTGCGGGTTTAAAGACAGTATTCCTGTTGGCAATAACTTCATTAAGAAGAGTTAGTGAAATAGCAGCCATAATAATCTCAGAACCATATTTGCAGATTTATTTTCCAAGACAGAATAGATATTGCTTTACATCCTAAATTCCTACCTAAGATAGTATAAGTAAGACAGTTGTGAGAATGTGGCCCTTTTTACACGGGTCTCTCCTCCCAGCCGTAAACACGCAGATTTGTGTTTGTTCATGGGTGGGGGAACTCCATGTGAATGACATGGTACACGCGCCCACGGTGAGTGGGGGTGCGTGCGCGCTCGCCTCACACACCCCACGCACGGAGCAACCGGGGGAAATGGTGGTTACTATGTGGGTGTGAATGAGTGGTGGGTGAGTGGGGATGTGTGTGCAGCTGTGTACATGCCCCATCCATGCACTGGCACGCCCACGGACTCCCCACCCGGCAGAGCCATGTAAAAATATCATGTTAGGAGCCACTCGAAGAAGAACAGAAGGTTGCTACCTTGCAAACAAGGTTCTTTGAGATGGTTCCGAACATTCTCACAACACCCACCCTTCCAGCCCCGCATGGAATTCTTATATTTCTAGAAAGGGTTGAAAGGAACTGTCATTCAGAGGGGGAGGGTTCTTTTTATATCAGAGGAGCTCAAGACCATCATGTGGTCTATTATTTGAACAGGGTGAGCACGCACAACCCAGTTGTGAGAATGTTGGGCGCCATCTCGAAGAACCTTCTTTACAAGGTAGCAACCTTCTGAACAGCACTGGGGAGGAGCTGTTTGTAAACAGCCTTATCTCCCAGCCCGATCCAGTGTTCCTGCTGCTGCTGCCGCTGCAGCGCTACTAGAAGGCAGAGGCAGGTGAGGGATGGGGTCTGGAGCCAGGGAGGGGAGGAAGAATCACTTTCTGCGGGAGAAGCTGGCTGCAGCCTGCTGTCCAGCCAGGCAAGTGCGGGGCCCCAGCTGGCGGCGGGGCCATGTGCGGCCGCACATGTGGCACATGCCTGGGGCCGGCCCTGCATGCTGAAGTCGACTGGTTGCAACATAAAGCGAATTTGCGAGCCTATGCTGTGGCTGTGCGGGCAGCAAAGAAGGAGTTCTTTGCTGCCCTCATAGCGTCCGCAAAGTCTCATTCAGTTGAGCTTTTCTGGTCGGATTGGCCTCGCTCCACCTGGAACTGGAGTTTTCCAGTGCCCACTGTGACATGTTTGTTGATTACTTTGTGGATAAGGTAGTTCGTATTCATCATGATTTCAATGCCACATTTATGACAATGAGAGAGCCAGAGGCTGTGGAAGCCTCGCCTTGTCCGATTTTATGGGATCTATTTCGGTGGGTGGTGCCTGCTGACATTGAGGAGGTTCTTTGGGCTGTTATGGCCACCTCTTTTGAACTGGATCCATGCCCATCCTGGCTGGTTAAGGCCAGTCGGGAGACGTTGGGACCGTTGCTGGTGGGGGTGGTCAATGCCTCCCTTCGGGAGGGCGAGTGCTGAGCTGCTTCAAGGAGGCGGTGGTTCAGCCTCTGCTTAAAAAGCCATCACTTGACATAGACTCCCTCGCCAGTTTTCGGCCGGTCTCTAACCTCCCCTTTTTAGGGAAGGTTATTGAATGGGTTGTGGCTCAACAGCTGCAGGGACACCTGGATGACATCAGTTTTCTTGATCCCACGCAGTCCAGCTTTCTCAGGTTATGGCAATGAGACTGCACTTGTGGCCTTGGTCAGCGATCTTTGCAGAGAATTGGATCAGGGTTGATCGACCCAGTTGATTTTGTTAGATCTGTCTGCTGTGTTTGATACCGTTGACCATGAGATCTTGGTGACAAGCCTGCGGGATCGAGCTGGGGTGGGCAGGATTGTTCTTGAATGGTTCCACTCCTTCCTGGCCGGAAGAACTCAGTGAGTGGTGCTCGGGGATTGTCCTCCTTCTCCCCAGGACCTCACATGTGGAACCCCGCAAGGTTCTATTCTGTGCCCTCTCCTGTTCAACGTGTACATGCAGCCGCTCGGTGAGGTCATGAGACAGTATGGAGTGTGGTGTCATCAATATGCTGACAACACCAAACTCTATCTCTCCTTGTCATTGGACCCAGACCCGGAAGTCTTGGTGCTTACCTGGTGTTTGGCGGCTGTCGGGGACTGAATGAGGGTGAGTCGACTGAAGTTGAATCCCGACAAGACAGTGGGGAAGATTATGGGTAGGGTGGTGGGTGTAGCGGCTCCCATCATTGATGGAATTCGTCCCCCACTGGTCCCCCAGGTTTGCAGTCTGGGGGTGCTTTTCAATTCTCAGCTCCGTTTAGACGTACAGGTGGGGGCTGTGGCAAGGAGTGCATTTCGCCAACTACATCTGGTGTGTCGGCTTCAGTGGTATGTCTCAGATGGCGACCTGGCCACCATCATCCATACTTTCATTACCTCAAGATTGGACTATTGTAATGCGCTCTATGTGGGGCTACCTATGGTGACAGAATGCAGCAGCCTGTCTCCTTACCATTACACCGGGGCTCCAGGCTCTGCACTGGCTACCTATCATCTTCCGGGCCTGATTCAAGGTGTTGGTGCTGACCTATATAGCCCTAAATGGCCTGAGCCCCACCTATCTGCTGCACCGCCTCACGTCTGTGTTATGGACCGGCTCCTGCGGTCCGCCGGGAGTGCCCTTCTTGAAGTCCTCCGAGTTGTTTGAGGGGCAACTATGAAGAGGGCGTTCTCTGTGTCCGCTCCTCGGCTGTGGAACTCCCTTCCAGCGGAAGCCCAGGTGGCCCCGGACTGCCCCTCCTTCTGTCGTCAGTGTGAGACTTAGCTGTTCCGCCAGGTTTTTGGTGAGGGAGACAGGTGGCAGGTGGGGTTTGGGGGAGAGGGTAAGGTTGGGGGGGGTTGATTTGATTATTTTTACATCACCCATTGTGGTTATGTTTGTTTTAAATATGTTATTTTTATATTTATACTGTTTTAAAATTTTTATTGTAAGCGGCCCTGAGCTGCCTTGGGCAGGAGGGATGGGATAGAAGTTGTTTAAATAATTTTAAAAATAGATAAATTGCAACACCTTGCGGCCCATACTATACACAAGAGTGATGTGATCAGTACTAGGACCGAAACGAATGCACTATTTCATATTCATCAATATTATTTGCACATTCAGTCACATGATCAAGTCTGCAAACTATATTTGCTATGTATGCAAAATCCACACCTTTGTTTTGCTGCGTTCAGTTCATTATTTCATGTATTCAGTACTTCATTAACTTTGGTACTACTATTTAGCAATAAACCAGTAACACCAAAGTTAGCAAAATACAAGACAAATTGCTGAAATACCAGACAACCAACCAAACGCAAAATTAATAAAATAAGTATAACAGGGCAACTAGGGTTAAGTGACTGCAGGATCCGGGCCCCAAAAGTCACACAATCATAGGGAATTATCTATAAAGTTTATTTACATCCATATACAGCTCACAACAATCTTTAGGGCTCCCTGGCCAGGCAACCAAGCTCCAGCCCAATACAGTATTAACCTCAAAGTCCATTCAAGCCAGGCAGAATACCCCTGGCTCACACTCCCAAGGCTTCCCAGGCAGCAAGCTCCCTCCTAGGCTGAGCCTTCCCTAATACCTGGGTCTACAGCTTCTCCTTGGCCAGCAGAGTCTTCAGGACCATGGAGAGCTTAGAGGCTGGTCACTGGCAGCCAGGCTGTCTCCTTAGCTTAGTCTGGTTCAGGACCCTGGAGAACATAGAGGCTTGAGAGGCAGAGAGCTCCTCTCAGGTCTGCTGCCAGACCTAGACTGAAGCTTCCACAGGCTTCCCTCTCTTTATGTAACTCACAGGGGTGTGGCTATCCCTTTGGGTCTCCAGTTCTTAAAGGGCCAGTACCACACTCCCAACTGTCTTTTAAATGGGGTTTTCCTTTTGCTTCAGGGCTGACTTTGCCAAGCCCTTCTCCAGGTGACTGTCTTGTGCCCTCCAGCCAACCCTGTTCTGCCTGGCACCCTGGCACTCTTAAAAGGGCCTCAGCCCCAGCAGGATGCTTCCTGCCGCAATAAATATTAAGTTAAGCAAATGAAACATAAAGCAAATATCGCGCCTGATGTGCTTTGTTAAACAGAAATGGCTGTGCCAAATTCTATTCGTTCCAACCTGCCAACAGCGCATCCATTTGCACGGGACTTACCCCAATCCAGCAGGTCAGGGAGCCATTCTCAACTAGGTGGCTCTCCAGTATGACAAACATAACTTGAACCCACATACCTGAGCAACAGCCCTGTGTTCCTAAATGTGCCCAAAAGCTTGCATATTCTCGCCAACAGAAACCAATTTAGAATCTTGTTATAGAATTCATTATATTTGTCCAAACAGCCCTAAAGATCATTTAGATTTCATTCCCCAGTATAAAACTAGAACTGAAACGCGTAGATCACTTGCTACCCAGGGATAATATCCACAATTCTGAGTACCATTCCGGCTGCCCAATGGGCTACCTGAGTAATGATTGGGCACCTGATTATCTGAAAATACCAGGTAGTACCTGGTAAATTCCATGTTCCAGTCGTTACTGAGTTTCCAATTTACTGATCAGTAAATTGAAAAAAGAATCAGGATGGCAAATCAAAGAATTGGTATTGGAAGACAAAAAAGTGGGACTAAAACAGTATTTGAGTACATCAAGTAATTGAATGCCAATTAGTACCCGATGTTATCAGGTCAAGTAACACAATTTCAATGGGTTTGCACATTTTTGTGGGTAGTAGCTTCAGCTCTATATTAAGCATCCCTTTTCATGCTGTTATGCCTTCCTTCTGTTACAGACCATGCCCTAAGCCTTTACTTGAAATGCTTTCCAATAATCTCATTAGGATGTTATTACACCTGCAATTCCATAATTATTGTTTCCAGACTAAATCAACCTGTGAGAAGCACCAAAGTATGCTTACTAGGGAGTTAGGGAGAAGCGTTTTTCAAATCCACCATGATACATAGTATTTGATCCACCCACAAATTAACAACTATCAGAAAGAGAAAATTATCTATTCATTTTGCACAGTCTGACTGAACAGCACATTGACACTTTTGCAGATAACTTATAATTCAACATGCCCCAGCACAAGAATTCAAATGGCTTCAAATCATGAATCACAGTTAATTGTAGGCTTAAACTTGAACAACACATCAATTAAGAGGCTGGTGCCAATAGGATCATTCTTTTCTCTTTGCAGTAACAGAACTTGCCACAGAAAACAAATGTGTTGTCTTACTGACGAGCCCGTAACCAAGAAGCTGTAGCATGTCCCTGGGGCAGCATTTGAAGGTCGGGATACCATTGTTCCACAACTCCTCATTTAACCCACTTCCCATATTTCTTTTTAGTTTTCTAATCTGCTAACGAAGTCACTGTATTTACGTGTTAGTTTGTAGGAAAGATGCTATGTAAAATGGGGGCCAAATACACAAAATAGTTAAGCACACACAATTAAATTTAAGCTTAAATCCCTACCTTTATTTTGATTTTATTTATTCCATACTCCCATTGGCTTCAGCAGGGCTTCATATGCTTCCAATTAAGCCTCTGGAGTGGGATTTTCTAAAGTGACTGAGGCCATGGGAGAGTGTGCTTTTAGCGAGCTAGTTCAAGATCAAGTCCTAGTGTAGGCAAGGTCCCCGAAGTCAAGGTAAAGCTAGCTAAAGACAGCACACAGTAAGGGCTTGATATCATTTAGCTTTCTCAATTTCAAACTTGAGCCTGTTAGCCTGTTCTACATTCGAATTTTAGTTTAAACCAGGATAAGCGACCCTACATCCCATGTTTTTGCGTTTGTTTACCTTTTAAATGTGCGGTGTCTCATTCCTTTTTTGTTGTTATTAACACGCCACAGTATTCAAATAGCACAGTTCTCAAAGTGCTTTACAGTTCTTGCCAAGTTCATCCTTCCCGTATGATCTGTGCAAGTCTAGACAGTTTCAAGCAGTGCTCTCACATTCCATGTTCCAGTCGTCACTTACAGGCAGCTGGGATGTTGTTCTCCAATCCTGTAGCTTCCTTATGCCTTTGACCTCAGTATGTCATATCATCGCCGTCACAACCGCAGGATCCAAATTTGCCTTGCTTGAATTCAAGAATTTCTCTTGTCAAAGTTTCGTAGCAGTCTAAAATCTACTGAGGGATGCTAACCCTCTTGAACTTCACCATCTGCGTCAGCCACCTCTCCCCCGAGTTCTCCCTGAAGCTATTCACCTTGTGTTACCTCCAACACATAGCACAGTAGTCCCCTGCTGCCCTCCACTGCCGTGAGGTACAACTAGCCCTGGATCTCGCAACACAGGGCATGGAGAGAGGCAAATTTATGTCCTCGCACCCTCCTAAATAAGTGACAAACCACTGGAGTGAGCACAACCATAGTTCTCACAGATATTTACATATTGTGCCTTCTCAGAGGACATCTTCATTTGGATTTCAGAATGAAGAGCATCGTTTACAATCCTAGCTCCTTTGGTGTTACTCGTTATGGAATAATACTAGCTAAGGACATGTGACAGCCCTGCACTCCGCAAGTGCAATAGCGTACACATACTTGTGTGTGCTAGAGAGCCTCAGTGGCATTCGCAGACCTATACTTACTATAACTCCATGGGGTGCTTTCCCTGCAGTAAAACACAATAGATGGTTTTATCAAAGGAAAAATGTGTTTCAGGCTTGCTATTTAATTAAGCTTACTAGCACTTTACTGCACGGACCATCACTTTCGAATCTGCAGTGTGGATAGTCTTTTCCCAATGCCATTTTTCATAGACTAGGAAGATGGGCGGTCTGAGCCCGCAAACGTTAACTTGGCTTTACTCACACAAGCAGGCCCCCTGGAATTAATAAGGCTGTCAGCAAGGTCCGCTTTTGTGAGGAAAGGTTTGTAAGAGTCTGCCCTTGGGCTGTGGTTTCGGAGAGCAGCTGCTATTAAGTAAAACCAGGACAGCATTTCTGTCTTCAGGACGCACTGAGATTTAGTCATTCTGAGAGGAACCGAATGCATTTATCCAACTGCTGTGGCTTTTCTGCCACGTTTTAAATGTATTGGAACAGAAATCGTTTTCCTTATTTCTAGGGATAGTTCTTCAATGGCACTGCAGTACCAGTCTACAGTACGTATGGGCTGGAGGCCAGTCGAGTCTTGATTGTAATGTCATCTTAAATAGGCTGCAATGCTCCCTGAGCAGCAGGGAACAGGAGCTCTGTGCTCTGCACTGCTCCTTGCTTAAAGCTTACACTGCTCCATTTATTTAATTTCTGCACACATTGAATTTCTGGTAAACTGAACATCTATAGAAGTCCCACAAAAACAGGACTCCACTGTAGCTTGTGATCTTCAGCTGCAGCTGGTGCAGAATGCAGCAGCCCGGCTGCTTATCGGTATTGGCCATAGAGAACATATTCAGCCGGTGCTTTGAGCTCTGCACTGGCTGCCTATTGTCTTTCAGGTCAGATTCAAGCTGCTGGTTTTAACCTTTAAAGCCCTACATGGTCTGGGTCCCGATTATCTGAGAGATTGCCTCACCCCCACCCCCGGATTCTGGGGCGGTCCCTGCAGTCTTCTGGGGATGCTCTCTTGGAGGTCCTGCGGTATCAGCGGGTCCGCACTGACAAGAGGGCATTTTCAGTGTCTGCACCGTTGCTATGGAATGCCCTCCTGCTGGAGGTTTGCCTCAGCCCGGATCTCCTGGCTTTCAGACGTAATTGTAAGACCTGGCTCTTTCACCAAGCATTTCGGGGGGGGAGGGAGAATTGGGTTAGGGTGGGTTAAGTGTTTGTCGCAGGTCAGCAGTGTTTTAGTTTAATATTTAGATTATTGTGGTTTTTTAAAATTTTCTATTGTATTTGTATTTATGTTTATGTTGTGAGCCACTCAGGGTTGCCAGAGGCAAGAGGAGGGGGATATTAAGTTTTTAAAAATAAATTAAATAAATAAACTGCTACATTGAGTTACCTCTGAATACAACACACTGGACCGCTTCCTGTCATTACAGATTCCTTTGGAGTTGGGAACCCCCAGGGGTGCCCCCTCAAACAGTTTTGTTCCATTTCCAACTTATGAAGCAGGCACTAAGGTGGGTTTTTCCATTAAGTACATTTCACTGTAGTATTTCGACAGCCCTTTCTCTGGACATTGCCATCCTTTCTGCTCAGAAGATGCAGATGGCTTTCTGCATCTTAGGGTTAGACAAGACTTGGAAAATGGCTTCCTAACATTGGTACTGGACTGTAACAGGGGCAGCTCTGGAGCCGAGCTATAATTCCACAACTCCTGGTCAGTAGAGGGTGTCTGGGCTTGAGAGATTAGCCCAGCTGCAATAGTTCAAGAGCCCACTGGGCTTTCTTGAAAGGGCAAGGGAGTTGCCAGCCTACTGCCAGGTTGAGAGTCCTTAGCAAGCTGCTATTTAAAAGTAGCCCTGGGCTACCACATGTGGAGCAGCTCAGCACTCTGGGCTAGATGGGGTGATCTTGATTTCCAGACTGCGCACCAACCCTTATTCCACCTCCCACCCTGCTTGAACTGGCCTCGCTGCTCTGGGTCTTGTTTTGGCTGCTAGAGCGATTCCCGTGGCTCCCTGGTTCTGACTCCAGACTCTTGCTTGAACTTTGACCTGCTCTGGCTGAAGAGCACTGCTTTGCGCTCCACTCATGACAGCAACCTCTGCAGCCCCCATCCTGCAAGTCTCTACCACAAATCTGATCCTGCAAGTACTTAACCTGGTCTGGCTGTCCACATCCCAGTTGCCTAACAATCTTGTTGGGTAACAGATTTTCCATCCCATGAAACATTTTGAAACATTTCCCATTCTGAATCAGGACCAAACAAAAATGAAAGCTTTAAAGTCAGCATCCAAGTTTATTTTCAAATCAAACTTCAAAGTTTCATCCTTCATCTGGACGGACCAACATTTTTTCCAAACATAAGAAATGTATCTAGAAGGAGTTATGTTTTAGCAAATCTTTTTTAAATGGGCATTTAAAAAAAAAAAAGTCACGCTACGTTTCCCAACCAGCTCTGGTTTTAATTAGTGTATATAGATTCTACACAAATTCCAGGTCACAATCTACAAACCACTAACTAAGATAAGGTCTTGAACTGAAACAACCCCCGTTTTGTACAGGTCTCAGAGCAGCACAAACTTCTTCACCTTCAAGGCTCTTCATCGTCTTGATCCTCCCTATCTTTCTGACCTCGTCTCCAGATACATTCCCACTAGGCACTTCACCCCTCCTCTGTCACCACCCTTGCCCACCTCAGAGTCTTCTGCTCTTTAAACCATCATCTCTTCTATGCTGCCCCCTATGCCTGAACTCCCTCCCTGAGCACATACACTCTACTTCCTCTCTTCCTGCCTTTAAATCGCTCCTAAAAGGCTTTCCCTAGTTCCACATCCCCACAGGCTGCTCACTGAGGCTCCCTCTACTGTACTG
Organism: Sphenodon punctatus; assembly: GCA_003113815.1. Classification (NCBI taxonomy): domain Eukaryota; kingdom Metazoa; phylum Chordata; class Lepidosauria; order Sphenodontia; family Sphenodontidae; genus Sphenodon; species Sphenodon punctatus. The sequence goes on from QEPC01015236.1 coordinate 1,474,625, forward strand.
TTATTTCAGGTGGGACCTCTTCTCCCCTGTAACTAAGCTAAACATCTGCACCTGTGACTTCTCAGCTTCATGAACGCGTCCCTGTCAGTTCCTTCTCTCCCCTTCCTGATCGGTTCTATTGTTGATGCTATATTATTATTGAAGTCTCAAAATGGAGTAGTCACACATTTAAAATTTTGGGAATGACTGCAATAATTATATTATTAGCAGTAGTAAGTAGGAACAACAACAATGCAGTGCTTCCCAAAATTTTAAGTGTGTGACTCCATTTTGAGAGTTAAATAATAATTCTGTGACTCCAGACAGCAACAAAGCTGTGAAAATTGTAGCAAATATGAGTCAGGAGCGTGACCTCCATCCACAAATGTCACGACCCGGCATGGGATCACAAGCCAGTGTTTTTAGCCCTTGTACCAGCTAATTGGCTCCCAAGTGTAAATCACTCAGCCTCAAGCTATAGACAAAAGATTAAACAAGTACTCACAAAAACCAGCAGATCCATCGGTCCTAAACGATCCGACCTGAAATGAACAAAGCAAGTAATGAACGCTACCTGGTCCAATCTTCAATCAATTACCCATTTTCGTATGGCCGGTTCATTCATTTCGACCATCTCCAGTTTTTACCAATCATTTCCCACCACTTATTTTAATCGTTCCTAGTGAAAATGAACAGAAAACCAGAAACAGATTAAATAAAATGAACCAAACTGAATGAAGCAAAGTTGTGGGAAATTGTTTGCTCAAACGTTTTGACAAACGTCATTCAGGTTGGCTACAACCCGCTCAAAACAGAAAACAACCCTGAGCTGTTATTCTGCTGTTTCATCCCCTTTAGACACTCCAGGTATCAATCGATGGGGGAAGGACATTTGCTTTCAGTGCTCTTAAAGGCCTGTACAGCAGCCATATAATCAAAGCAAGTGCGTGCGCCGAGATAAATTAATTACTAATAAATGCTCACACATGCATCTCAACCTAACATCTGTCCTCAGGTGCAGATGTAATGGGAACGGCACAAACAACAGATCAAACTGCTCCAACATCCGCCTGTGGCATGAATGTTAATTTCTCAGCTGCACATACGTTCCCTTCAGAAATAATTCTCACCAATCAAAACTCCCTGAGCCAAGATGAAGCTGATTAAAATAACTGGTTAGCTGTAACCATGTGGCTTCTCTACTTGGCTGCAGGACAGCAAGTGACAAAACATCACTTTGTGGCCTGCTGTAGACAAAACCCTGCTGGAAGCAAAAGCACAAGTCACCTGTGTGTGTACTGGAGGTATCTGTAGTCATATTACTGGGAGCACCTGTGCCACCTGCTGCCCATTAGAAACTTGCCCGGGGAACCCAGCCCCAGCAAGCAGAGCTTTGCGATCTGACTCAGGTCCAACAGGAGCCAACTGGGCTGTCAGGCTTAGGTCAGGCTCCCCAGCAGCGAGAGGCCCTGCCCCACATGGAGCGCTGGGATGTCACAGCACTTTCTGGGGATGGAGCTACTGCAATTCATCAGGCCCAGGCTTGGAGCCAACACAGTCAAGCTCCTACTGTCCTTTAATTCAGGGTCCCCCTTCTCATCTTAACCAAACTAAGCACGTGAAGTTGAGAAGTCTCACATGCACGACTGTAACCCCATCTCTCCCCATGTTTCTCTCTCCTTTGTCTCCCCCTTCCTTGTCCAGCCTGGATTGTAATGCCCCTCCCTCCCCCAGGCAAGGATGTGTCTCCAATTGTTCAGCACTAGGCACATTGCAGGTGCTATAAAAGGACTCATTTCCGCTGCATTTCCATTGGCGGTGAACATACCCCTCCGCCTTCAAGCATGCCACTGTCTCTCCCATCCTCAAAAAGTCCACCCTCGACCCTTCTGACCCCTCTAGTTACCAGCCGGTCTCCCGTCTACCCTTCGCCTCTAAGCTTCTGGAACGTGTCTACTCCCGCTGCCTGGATCTCCTCTCTGCCAACTCCTCCCTAGACCCTCTCCAATCTGGCTTCCGCCCCCTTCACTCCACTGAAACTGCCCTTGCAAAGATCACCAATGATCTACTTGTCTCTAAATCTAAGCGCCTTTACTCCATTCTTGTCCTCCTTGACCTCTCTGCTGCCTTTGACACTGTCGACCACTCACTCCTACTGGACTCCCTTCGCTCCCTAGGCTTCTGCGGCTCTGTCCTTGACTGGTTCTCCTCCTACCTCTCTGGCTGCTCCTTTAACGTGTCTCTTCCCAATTCCAAATCCTCCTCCCTCCCCCTCTCAGTTGGGGTTCCCCAAGGCTCTGTCCTGGGCCCACTCCTCTTCTCTATCTACACCCTGTTCCTTGGCAAACTCATTGCCTCCCACAGCTTCCAATACCACCTTTATGCTGATGACACTCAACTCTTGGGCTCTGCCGCCGGCGGGGGGGTGCTCCGCTGTTGGTCCTGCCGCCGCTGCTGATACCATCCCCGCTGCTGTCACCGCTGCCGCTGCTCCGCTGCTGCTGGGACCTGCAGGGGAGACAAGAACAGACAGTGAGTTGTGG
>QEPC01015236.1:1493262-1518526 GCA_003113815.1 Sphenodon punctatus
GGGGGGGGGGGGGGACTTCCCTGACAGGTCTCAGACTCTGTGGAACAGGGGTGCAAACGGGGAAAACAAACCCCGAATACGGTGGCAACTGGTCTCGCGGCGTGCCCGGACCGTGCCGAGGGAAGAGCACCCGGGGGTGGGGGAGAGAGAGCAACAAGGAGCTCTGTGTAAATCGCTCACTCCCCCCTCCTCCCCCCACCCCAAGTACCGGCAGTGCCGGAGGAAGCTTTGGCAAGCGTAGCCAGTTCCCGCCCAGCGGTGGCTTTGAGGGACAGCTCTGCCAAGCGGAGCCAGTTCCCGCCCAGCGGTGGCTTTGAGGGACAGATCCTCGGGGCATGCATGAAACGCCCCTCCCCCTCCTCCATGTCAACCCCGAGCGGCTTGGCGCCGGCGGGAAAAAGCAGGCACAACAGCAAGCACGGAGTGAGGGGGGGGGGGATGGGCTATGGAGCAACCAATGGGAGAGCAGCCTGGTCGCACGTGACGCCAGGAGTCTCCTCGGAGCATGCAGCCTCTACTCCCAGTAGGCAGCTGACAGTGCTAGAAGGGAGTGCACCTCGGAGCTCCGGTTAACCCTTCGAGGCCTGATAGTGCGGTAACGAAGCGTGACTAGGGCTTCAGGCAAACCTTCGAGCCCAGATAGCGTCCAGGAGGACAAGAGCGGCACCCACTGAACCGCAGCAAGACTGGGCAGTGAGTCCTCCGGCCCCACAGCCCCAGGACCTGCAACCAGTAAGTCCCCCGGCCCCCCAGCCCCAGGACCTGCACATGGAGCTCCTAAAAGAAATTTTAGTGGAGCTAAAGAGGAAAAGATCACCCCCCAGAGAAAAGGGCAGGAAAAAGTTTAAGGGCCAATCTAAAGAAGCAGGGAAGGGGAAGGCCCCCAGAAAAGGGAGAACCCACAAAAGATCAGTGGGACTCCTCGACTCTCCCGTTTCCTCGGCTGAGGAAGAGGAGGAAGGAGCCTCAGTATCCTCTGAAGGAGAGATAGGGGGAGCCAGAGCCACCAGAGGTGGGGAGCAGGCCTCCCAAGCAGAGGAGGAGATGGATATAGAGGAGCAAGATGGGGAGGATATAATCTCTGAAGAGGAGAAAGAAGCCTCTTCAATGGAGGAAGGTGAAATAGAGGAGCTGGAGGGGCAGATGTCTGGGGATCCAGACAGGCAATTCCCAGTGAGATACAGGGACGAAGCCCTGAACCAGATTACTAAAGCTCTACATCTTCAACAGAAGAAGGTCAAGCAGGCCTCTTCGGAATCCTCAGAAGAGGAAGAGGAGGCGGCGAGGCAATATATTCCCCGGGCCAGTGCCAAGGATAAGGGGGTCACCCTAGACAAAGCATACGAAAAAATAATTTTAAAAGAGTGGCAACAGCCTAACAAGCTTTTCAAAATGAAAGAACGTTACTGTCTCTCTATTCCCTCCGAAAGAATAAAGAACCACTCCTATCTATTCCCAAGGTGGTTGCGGCAGCAGCCTCCTTGGCTAGGAACTCGGTATTCCCGACGGAAGGGGAGTGTTACCCGAGGGACCCCACAGACAGGGGGATCGAGGCCAACCTCAGGCGTAACTTTGAGCAATCAGCCGCAGTAATGAGGATGGCGGTAGTGACATCCTACTTCTCGAGAGCTCTCATGACGTGGATCAAGAGAGCCATAGACCCTAAGGTATCAGAAAAAATGACTAGAATTCTGTCAACTAGAATACAACTAGCACACTCCTTCATAGCGGATTCATCCACAGACATGCTTAGATGGTCCGCGAGAGCAGTAGCATCTAACGTGGCGGCATGCCGCCGTCTCTGGCTACGATCCTGGAAAGGGGACAATACGGCCAAGAACACCTTGGTAGGAGGTCCCTTTCAAGGGAAGAAGCTCTTTGGGGTGTGCTTGGATAAAGTCCTAACCGAAGCAGCAGATAAAAACAAAAAACAGACTCTGCAGAGTATAGGACAACCTAAAAGGAATTTTTGTCCCTTCAACCAACGTCAGGCTCAAACAGGAAACAGAAAACCCTTCTACGCCCCTAGGGGCAGACAACAGAAGTATAAATCCATCTGGAGCAGACAGAAGGGACAAGGCTCACGAGCAAAACACTCCAGGAGCAAGACCCAAGTCAAGCTCATAACTACCTGTTTCACCACATGAGTCAACAGGGTTTAGGGGGAAGACTCCAAAGGTTCTCAGGGGAGTGGCAAAGAGCAACATCAGACCGATGGGTCTTAGAAAAAATACAAAGGGGCTACTCCATCGAATTCTCCCGATACCCAAAAGACTTTTTCATTTCCTCGGCAAAATCAAGCAACCCCAAGAAACACCGAGCCATGCTAGATGAAATTTACAGGTTAAAGGACATAGGAGCAATAGAACAGGTGCCAGTGCAAGAGCAGGGTCAAGGTTTATATTCCATCTTATTCCTGGTACCAAAGAAAATCAGACGAGTGGCGAGCGGTTCTCGATCTGAAGAGATTAAACAGATGTGTCCGGGCAAGGAAATTCAAAATGAAGACTCTCCATTCCATCAGAACCGCCCTAACGCCAAAAGAATGGCTAACTTCACTGGACCTAAAAGAAGCATATCTCCATGTCCCGATCCTGTCTTCACACAGAAAATGGCTGAGGTTACAGTATATGCAGGAGCACTGGCAATACAAGGCCTTCCCATTTGGCCTAGCAACCTCGCCCAGAACATTCACAAAGGTGCTGATCCCTCTAATAGCAAAACTCAGGGGAGAGGGGATAAAAATTCACCCTTACTTGGCCGATCTACTGATTCGTTCTCCTTCATTCCAGCAGGCAACAGTGGACCTATGCAGGGTGATATCGTGTCTTCAGAAACACGGGTTCGTAGTAAATTTAAAAAAAAAGCCATCTGCAACCCTCGCAGTCTCTGGAGCACCTCGGGGTAGTTCTGAACACGAAGTTGTTCAGACTGTTTCTGACACAGCAGAGGTGTCAATCCCTGCTGAGTCTGATACACCAAGTCTCTCACAACACAAGGTCCAGACTGAAAGACCTGGCCAGCCTCCTGGGGTGCATGATATCATGCATAAGCATTGTAAGCTGGGCAAGACTACACGCAAGAAGACTTCAAAGGCTTCTGAGACCATGGCAAGATCACCTAACCCAGGGAAGGAATCCATGGATTGTAGTTCCGATGACGGTCAAGAAATCGCTAAGATGATGGAAGGAGAAAGACAGATTCAAACACGGAGTACCCATCGCAGATCCCGACAGAATATCGATAAACAACAGATGCAAGCCTATCTGGATGGGGGCGCACATGCAAAGCAGTTTTGTGCAGGGAAAATGGCTGCAGTGGGAGAAAGGTCATCATATAAACTGGCTGGAGCTAAGGGCGGTGTACCTGGCAATGAAGAAGCTGGCACCATCGATACGAGGACACCATGTCCTCATATACACGGATAATGTCGTGACAAGAGCCTATATAAACCACCAAGGGGGCTCGAGGTCAGAGTCTCTACATCAGCAAGCGTTAATTCTGCTAAGATGGGCAGAAGTAAACCTCAAGTCAATCAGAGCGGTTCACATACCGGGACAACAGAACATTCGAGCAGATTGACTCAGCCGGGACACGATAGATCCTGGGGAATGGTCCCTACACCCCCGGACATTCCAAGTCATAGTAGAGACCTTCGGAAGTCAGGAGATAGACCTATTTGCCCAACCAAACAACGCAAAGACAAAGACATTTTTTACCAGATTCCCCAACAAGCAAGCAGCGGGATTCGACGCTCTCAATCTACCGTGGCCACGGGGCCTCCTATTTGCATTTCCCCTGTTTCCACTGATACATCGAACAGTGGCAAAAATCAGGAGAGAGAGAGCAGAGGTCATCCTGGTGACACTGTTCTGGCCACGGCGGCCGTGGTTTGCGGACATTCTAGCAATGTCGACAACGTCCCACCTCAGGCTGCCACCCAGGAGGGACATGCTAATGCAGGGACTGATACTGCACGAGAACCCAGAATCCCTTTCTATAACAGCATGGAGATTGAGAGGAGAGCTCTCATAAAGCTAGGTTACTCACCACAGGTCATGGAGTCTATGCTCCAGTCCAGACGACCCGCGACCAGGCGGATCTACCAGAGTACCTGGGCAAAATTTGCAGGGTGGTGTGAGAAAAAGGGAGTCAACCCAGTTAAAGCGCCAGTCAGGATAGTGCTAGACTTCCTGCAGGATGGTTTAAGTGCTGGACTAAAACCAAATACTCTGCAAAGACAAGTGGCGGCTTTAAATAGTGTTCTCTCCACTAGAAAGGGTAAGAGACTCTCCGGTAACCCTCACATTATTCGATTTTTGAAAGCAGCATGTCAGGCCCCGGGGCCTGAGGAGCTGGGGCTTGCACTATCGACAGGGCCAAAGGGGGATCCATCGCGGCACGCCGAGCAAGAAGCGCCCGGCCGCGGTACCACACCACCCCACGTTCCCGGAGAGAAAGGAAGGCGCCGCGGGGCCCAGGGCCACGCCCCCGCCAGCACGCCGACAGACGGCTAGGGAGCTTCCGGAGGCAGTCATACCTCCCTCCAGCGTGCCTGACGTGGCCACACCTCCCTCCAGCGTGCCTGACGTGGCCACACCTCCCCCCAGCGTGCATGACATGGCCACGCCCCCCGCCGACGTGCACCATGCGGCCACGCCCCCGCACGCCCCTCTGCGACGCTCCCAGCGGCTACAGCGTCAGTCCCTGGCACAGCCTTCATAAGGCAGGCAGGGACACACCTTCCTTGCTGGTGATCAGAGCCTTAGCCTGTGAGACCGGCCCCCTGCGTGTGGAAAGATTTGAGAGACTTTGAGAGAGAGAGAGAGAGAGAGAGAGAGAGAGAGAGAGAGCAAGGCGAACGACTGCGTGAGTGTTTGAGGTGTGCTGTGCGAAGCCCCGTGGATATCTGTGAGTGGGTGTACCCCTTCCTCCCCTACAGCCCACGTGGTGTCCTGGGAAGTCGGCAGTGCAAGGAGCCCCTCTCCCAACCTCGTTCCCCCCTGCCCCTACGGGGGTCCCTGGCACCTGTGTTCTCCCCACCTCTCTGCACTCCCCCTGGGTCCCCGGTTACCGTGTGTGTGTGGCCCGTGCCTGAGGGGCCTTCCCCGGTTGGGAAGCGGCTGCGCCTAGATCCCTGTGATGAGCTTGGTAGGGAGCGCCTGAGAGCCTCCGAACTACCGCATAAGACCCTGAGGGAACCTTTTCTAGCGGCACCGCTTCCCAGACCTCGAGGGGAACGCTCTACCCGGGCCCGTGAAGGTTCCAAGCCCCCTTCTTCCTACACTTCCCCCCGTGGGACCGTGGGCTGCCCTCCCACAGGCCCCACAGAGCAAAGGTTATTTCACCTCCGGTGGCACACCGTTTTCCCTCTTGGGACTTAAATTTGCTACTAAGAGCTCTGACATCTATTCCCTTTGAACCACTGAGGGAGGTGTCCTCGTATTTTTTTGTCATTAAAAGTAGCTTTTCTGATAGGGATCACTTCAGCCAGACGAGTCTCAGAGCTTAGCGCCCTATCCATAGAACCAACCTTGTGCGTATTTAAAAGGGACTCACTAACACTAAGACTGGACCCATTTATCACAAAGATAAATTCCCCTTTCCACAGGGATCAGGAGATCAATCTCCCATCTTTCTGCCCGCAACCTTCTCATCCTCAAGAGAGGGTGTGGCACACTCTTGATGTTAAAAGAGCCATTAAAATTTACTTGGACCGCACAGCTTCATTTAGAAAATCTTCGGCCCTCCTAGTGGCATACGGTCCTGAGGTTCAAGAGCTTCGAAAGCAACCATAGCAAAATGGATAGTGCTATCTATGCATAAAAGAGGCATACAGAGCTCAGGGTAAGGTTCCCCCTTCGGGGATTTTCGCTCACTCATTGCGAGGAGCAGCCACTTCTCAGGCGTTTAGAAGATCAGCCCCATATGGGGAAATCTGTAGGGCAGCAACGTGGGCATCTGTCCATTCGTTTACCAGGCATTATAAGATCCCCCTACAGGAGTCAGCAGAAGCAGCCTTCGGTAGAAGGGTGCTACAGGGAGTATTAGGGGAGGTTAATTCGAACTGATGGTTTATGATCACTACCCTCCCTTCAGAGTTTTCTCTGCATAATGGGGACACTGCTTTGGAAGGTCCCTACTGTGATAGTTGGCCGTCCAGGAGGAACCACAGGGAGAAAGGAAAATTGGGCACTTACCTCCTGAATTTTCTTTCTGCTGTGGTTCCTCCTGGACGGCCAGACCCACCCGGAGTGATCATGACTCTGGGAAAGGGAGATCGGTAACGTACTCTGGGATGTTAAGTCTGTGAAAGCAACCATAAGGGTCTGGACTGGTTCTATAGTATCCTGGGGTGTTTATTGCACCGAAACCTCCGTTTAGGGTTTGTTGAAAGAATTCAACTGGCAAGGACAAGTTGAGTTAAGAAGTTCTTTAGTGTTATTGATAATGTTGTTTATTCACAAGTGTTTTCCAGCAGTGATGAAGGAAAGCTTAAGACACTGGGGATGGAAGGATAATCCCCGCAGTGGCAATACAAAAGTTGTATGTCTGCCTCCTTCTGGTAGTGACGGGGATATACCCTACTGTGATAGCTGGCCGTCCAGGAGGAACCACAGCAGAAAGAAAATTCAGGAGGTAAGTGCCCAATTTTCCTTTCCCTCACCACTCCAATTTAGACTGTATCAATTCTGCCTTAGCATGCCTACTAGGGATGTGCGAACGTGGTTCGGAAGTTCAGACCAAACTCAACTAGTTCGGTTGACCGAACTGAACTTCCGAACCAAACTTGAATTTGACCGAACTGTTTGGTCAAATCCGAACCAGTTCAGAAGGCCAAAAACAGCTTAAAACACTGGGGGTTTTTTGAATGTACGAACTCAGTTCGGAAGTTCGGAATTTGATCGAACTTGACTAGTTCGGTCAACCGAACTGAACTTCCGAACTGAACTCTATTTTTGAACCGAACCGAATTCAGTTTTGTTTGCACATCCCTAATGCCTAGTCAGCATCGAACCAACTCTGTTTAACACTTGTCTGGCTAGCTCAGAGGCAGGTTTGGTTTCATAGTAAGGCTGAGAAATTTGACTGTCAGCTCAGTATAATTGGAATCTATTTCCTGCATAGATCTAGAAGGAACAAGCTGTTCCATTATCTGTCCCATATCATGATCTTGAATAATTTCCACTACTGATAAATTGCTAGACTCTGTCCATCTTTTCCTGGTGTGACCAGCTACCTCTCCCCCTGTGTGAGTGTCTACATGTATTTCCAACCTACCCAAGAGCTCTATAAAGAGTGGATTGTGTTGACTTTCAGGCCTTGTTGTTATTATAGCAAAGTCAGCGAAGTCCACAAATCTTATAATTGGGATTATCATATAATCCACACTACACTAGAGCCCCTGAGAGACTCAAAAGTATATTCACCTTCCTGATCTGATGGAAATCTTCCATTACCAACCAGCATATCCCGCTGCATGAGGAAGTTTCCGAGTCGAACCTCAGATCTATTTTGGGTATGGTCTTTAGAGGTCCTCTCTGAAATATTATAATAGCTGGACATACTAGTGTCCAGATCACTGGAGTCTGGCTTTCCCAGCTTTGCATTAAAGTCACCAAATATTAATAAAATATCATTCAGAAATTTAGACTCCAGTGATTCTACTGGTTCACTCAAGAAGTTCCGCACTTTACCATCATAATAAAGCATATAATCTGGGGGAATGTACACATTAATAATTATAATATATTACCTGGAATTAACTAACCAGCGCACTATCTGGAATGATTTGCAGGAGGAATCGAGCTGTTCTACATGCCCCTGCACAAAGATGTTAAAAATAATAGCCAAACCCCCTATTGGCTTTCCCCAACAATGGATTTTATACGCTGAATTAACGAAGAACTTCTCTCCTAAAATATCAAGTATAGATGAATCACTAGAAGAGAGCCATGTTTCTTGTAAACAAATAATATGGAAATTTTTCAAAAAAGCCAAGCAATCTTTATCCTCTATTTTGCTTTTCAAGCCCTCTATGTTCCAAGAGAGAATAGCTATATTACCTGCCTCCCTTGAGGATAGTCACCAAAAATCTACGGCTTCTGAGGCGGACAACTCAGGCTGGGGGATCTTAGTTGTAATCATGGATTTTGCTGTCATCTCCTCCTGATCTAAGATAGTTGGTATGCCCACCTTACCGACTGAAACCGGCACAGGAGATAAATAGTTATCCTGATCTGTTGCCAAAACCGAGTGAACCGGATCTAAAGAAACTGGAGTGTTTTTACTCTCTGGGAGTGCTAGAATATTCTCTGGGAACTGCCTAGGTGAATTTGGGACATCTATAACATTCTGGTCTTTATTATTCAAAGTATCAATCCATCCTTCATTCAGTAGCGGAGCACTAGGATCATCAAAAGTTTCTGATATTAGGAAAGCTACTTCTTGCGACTTTCCACATATATTTGTGGGGTTGATTAACAAATCTTCTGCTGGTACCACTTGTGGCGTAATGGGTCCAGTAAAGGAGGAAGGGGGTTACTCTACTCCTAGCCCCCTCCCACACTGTGTGCCCATCACCATAACACTCTGGTTTTGCTGCCACCACCAGAGCTATGAGCTTCCGGGGTTAAGGACTGCTCTGGAAGCCCAAACCCTGTTCCTTATTAGAGATAGCTTTCTCAGCATAAGCCGAACTCGGGAAGCGTTTTGGGTCACAGCACACACACCAGACACTCTTGATTAGAGAAAACAAGAGTCACAGTTTTTACTAGCTACGTTAACCAAATTACAAGGATACAAAAAGGTTGGGGAAAGGCATTGGACTCGTGAGCAAGCACAGGCAACTACGAACAGGTATTGTAACCCGTTTAGAGCGTGTCTAAGTCTAAGCGGTCCCTAACCCTGCTTCTCTGCATAGAAGGGATTACTCGCAGTGTCTTTCTCTGCAGGGTAAGCACAGATGTCTTAGCTCTGCAGGGTTTGGTTCTTTCCCAGCTGGATGGAGAAAGCTGGGTGTTGCAAGTTAGTCCAGCACAGCTACCGGCTGGCCATGAGGTCTCTCCCCCTGTGGAAATTTACTAGTCTTCTTTTAAAGGGCAACACTAGCATCCCAGCTATTGGCTCCCAGCCACAGGTGACCTTGTTCAAAGTGAACAAGGCCAATCAGTTAGGTTACCTGGCCTAGGGTTCCTTCTTTGGTAAGGTATGTAAGGTGTGGTCAGTCAGATGGGCTGAGGTGAGCACATATCCTTATATGGTCTGGCAGAGTCCCTTGCCTTGGGTCAAGGAGGAACCTAAGGGGCGATCTAGCCAGGAGGGTTTCTCCACACCACTTCTCTATAATCATCAGGAAGAGCTTCTAAATAGAGCAGGCTGGAGACAGGGGCCTGAATATTGTTGAAAATGACCTCTGGACCAAAAGAGTCCTTTAGCTGCCTACCTTCTGATTCTATACTTGATCTCCCTAATCTATGTTCCAAGGGAATACAATCTGGGACCGTGACTGCTGCAACTTCTATGGCAGTGCCCAGCGGCACACTGGGAAGCTGAATTACTATATCTTTGGCAACAGGTACTTTTCCTATGAGATTCGCGGAGTTTCCTGGGAGCCAATGATTCTCATTTTAGATGGTAATAATAGTTCCCTAACCAGTGAATTCTCCACTCTTAAAATATAAGCACCTGGCTCCTTAAGAGACTGTCGTGCCTTCCATAATTTATCTGTTAATGCCAAAGAAACAAATGAAAGTTCCCAGCGAAAAAAGTTCCGCTTAGAATATAATGGGCATATAGACACTACATCCACCAGGCAAATATCTAAATCCATACGTTTTTAAACGTAAAAAGTTTTTTAAAATCTGAGGTAAGTGATCCAGAATGGTCACTCAGAAATCTATATTTCTTACCTTTCTTAAGGTGAAGAACTAAAGCCGGGGCCCATTGTGTAGAAGTTTCCTGAGGCCATACTTTAAGCGAATGATCTACAGTATCTATTTGGCTATGATTATATACAGGAAACACTTTAGGTTTAATAGTCAGCACAGCTTTTCCTTTAATACTTGAAGCTGCTACACTCAGATAGCACTGCTTACCTCATCTGATGCTCTGCATGGTTTGGGTCCTCAGGCTTTGGAGCAGTTTGAGTTGCTTGCTCCCTTTTAGAACTAACTGCTTGTATACCACAATCGTTAGTTTTGTTTTTTGGAAAAGATGAAGGTTCTAATGTTTGATTTAATTTAGAGAATTTGAGCCATAATCCTCCAACTAAAACCTTTACATTAAAAATTGTTTCAGTAAGATCTTGGAACTTATCGTTCAACCTAGAAAGTTCTGTAAGAACAACTGATCCGTTATGATCTGCATAATGTTTCATCTTATCCTCCAATACCTGTAACTTTGGAAGTATAATTCCTTCCCACATTGCCAGATCTGCTGGCCTGACACAGCTAGGGACTGAATCTGGACTAAAATGTTGTAGGATAGAAACTGTATCAGACAGAATATTACTAACTAAGTCACCTCCTTTAGGCAGTATTATTTGAACATACTTCTGCGTCAGCTATTTCCTCTGCTAAGGTAGGTCTCTTGAGAGCTCTGGATCGTAATTCCATTCTTCCTAAACCAGGCAGACAATATTAGATGCTCAACCAGCACACCAATAATACAAAAATAAAACATCCTCTACAATATGAGACCTCCTCGGCCCAGACAGCTTCTCTCGCACCCTCAATACCTCTCTCCACTGGGCGGTGCACACCAGGGGCAAGCCGTGAGAGAGCGGGTGTCCCCGCAGAACAGATCCTGGCAGCAGGGGAAGGAGCCGCTAATCCCTGCCGCCGAGGGACCACCTCACTTCCTGTGTCTATCCCAGCTGCAAGTCCATTACCCTCCCTGAAGCCATTCACCAATGTTATCCTCACAGTCCAAGGTGCCAATGGAAGATGGCAGGTCGCCACTGCCACATCTGCCCACTAACGGCAAACCAACTGGTCTTCGCTGTTTGGCACCGCCCTGGGCAAAAGCCCCCTTTTATGGTGGTTCCCTGGGGGAGGGGTAGAAGAATTAGCACAGGTGGGAGGGTCCCAGGAGCCCCCAGCCAACAGCAAGCCGTTCTCCCAACGTAGCCCAGTCATGCCCCTGGGCAGCAGCCCCCTTGTGTGGTGGTTCCCTGGGGGAGGGGTAGAAGAATTAGCACAGGTGGGAGGATCCCAGGAGTCCCCAGCCAACAGCAAGCCATTCTCCCAACGCAGCCCAGCAGGGGAAATGTCAACCTGGCTCTCCATTACACATCCTCATGTAGACTATTATGGTTCCCATCTTGAAACATCAGCAGAGCAAGGCCAGAGGGTGTGTTTTTATGATTAATGTTTTAAATTGTTCAAGTGTTTTTATATTGTTGCTTTTATGGTTTTGTTAGCCACTCTGAGCCACTGAGGTGGGGAGAGCAGGATAAAAATCTGTTAAAGAAAGAAAAAGAAAGAACGAACTACTCAGGATTAGCCAGCTGGATGCATCAAGTCTCACAAAGCTGTGTATCACTGTGCTCCACAGAGAAAGGCCATTAGCTCACCTGTCCGTAGCTTCCCCAAATGCCAGTCTATTCTCACTCTCTCTCTTACATGTATTAGAAAGTCAGTCAGTCTATCAGGAGACACACAATAACTCACAGGGAGCGGTGTTCACTCCACATTCCCCATTGGCAGCAATGGAGAAAAAAAAACACCACAAACATGGGTCCCTGCTCATAGTTGAGAGGTAGGTAAATGGCAACTTGGGAGCTACATGTGGCTCTTGAGCACTTGGCCTGCGGGTCTCACCAAAAGTGGCTGCCTGGGGGCATGTCCATGCGATCCCTTCAGAAGGGAGAGAAGCTGAGCTGCCATTTTCGCCTCCAGAGCCACGTGGGGACCATGAGAGCAGGAGGAGCATGCCTTGTGCTGCTGTTACTGCTGTTTGAATCCACCAGGCCACCTAGAAACCTAGGCAGAACTTTGATGCAAGGAGGAAGCTGGGGGAAGTAGTGCAACTGATGTGATGTATGTTGGGTTTGTTTTCAGCACTATAAACATTTTATGATGGGCTTGGTAACTTTGGCCACCCCGTCATAGATGAAGATACAAAAAGGGCTATGTCAAAGAGAAGCTCAACCTAAAGAAACATTTACCCCTCTTGTTTCTAGAAAAGGCCTCAGTAGGTAAAACAGGCCATGCAAGGTGCCCTGGAAGCAAAACAGCTGTCTCTGCTGCACCCAGCCAAGTTCTATACCAACATCGCTCTGCTGAGGAAACTTGGCCTCATCAGCTCCAAACTCAGACTTCGGGGCCACCACCAGGGCATCCTGGCAGGCTTCAAACCCTTCGCTAGGCCTCACCATGCAAAGAGCTGGCAGTTGAGCTAAACGGGTCGCTTGTTTGCTAACTGCGGGTAATACCTGCATTTTCAAGTACCACGTTGGGTACTCAACGGGCTACCCAATTACCGATTAGGTATTCGGATACCTGAAAAATCAGTAATTTCTGGTACCCACTTTTTTATCTTCCAGTTACCGACTGGTAAATCGGGATGGAAAACTGAAAAATCAGGACTGGAAAAGACATTCCAGGACATCGGGTACTCAAATCGGGTACCAATCGGTACCCACTATTTTCAAGTCTATTCAGGTACCCAAAATTTGATGGATACACCCATTTTTGCAGGTACTCATTTCAGCTCTAGTTGGCAGCTTTCTTTCTCATTTCTCCTGAGCTTCTGTCTCTCCACCTTCTGTTTTTCCTCCAACCCAATGGGATATCCGTGCTCACATGGGCGCAGACCCTTGATGTCCCCGTTCCCCAAAAGGAACTCAGAGCAGGTGGAGTCACAATGCACACACAAAAGCCCCTCCTATCAAAAGGGACAAACAAGCCCTACTCATTCTGCCTCTTGAAAATGAATGAGTGGGAGCAGGGGAGACAACAGGGTGCTGCCTCTCAACCTTCTCTTGCAACAGAGCAGACAGAAATGGCCCATAGTTGTCACAGCAGTAAGATCTCAAGCCAATCTATATTTCAGCAAGTCTAAGGTAAGGAGGGACTACTAGCATATGACAGGCCACCAAGGCTCACTAGACTATCCTAAGCCCCAAGACCTATATTTAATATAGAAATACAGCCCTCAGAAAATTAAATTATAGCATGCTACAAGCAGAGAACTGTAGGGACTGAGATGTCTCAATGCCAGAGATTCTAGTAATGGAAGGAAGTTAGTTTAATGAAGTATAGGCAAAAAACCTAGGTATCATCCACAGGAAGACAAGAGCCATGGGCCTTTGCAGCTTCTTATCCAGTACGTAATTTGTAAAAAAAATAAATTGCTGGGTCCCAAAGGCTTGCACCAGAAACCACGTTCCTGCCACATTTGTCAGAGCAGGGAACTGAGCTCTCATTTCCAGCTAGCTACCCAACTATTGGACCATCCTGCCTCTCTACAGCCGACTGCCGTACAAGTCAGGAGTTTGTGTGATTTAGTCTATATGGTGATCAGCGCGCCGGGGGGGGGGGGGGGGGGGGGGGGGGGGGGGGGGGGGGGGGGGGGGGGGGGGGGGGGCAAGCAGGAAATTGATTAATGAAAGCCGAAGAAACCATCCAGGTTTTTTTCTGCCTTTCGTTTAATGGCCTGAAATGGTCAATTCTGTGCCACAGAGACAAGAAGGATTCTCAAAGGGGCTGGGCTGAAGTGTGGGCAGAGGTGCAGGAAGCAGCCTTTTCCAGGTCTGTCACATTTGGGGGGGTGCACTCCTACTGGGACCATCTCCTGGGGCTCAGCCTCCACTTGAATTTAAGGTAACCCTCCCCCCCCACACACACAGACACCATACAAATTAAGCTCTGATCTTATTCCCAAACCCAAACATGGAGGTAACTCCTATACATTTCCCATTGAGCCAACTTAGTTTTCAGAAAGCCCAAAGAGCCCCAAACCTGTATCCACCCCTGCATATTGCAAGTAACAAGGGCATCTTTCTCATTTATTCTTTTTATTATGCAGAGTCAGTGCCCCAACAGAGCACCAACTGCTGGGGTCTAATTTGTATCACAGAACTCGTGTTCAAATTATAATGAGTATATACAGGAGCACAATATTAAACGATTAAGGGCATGATCCTCCCACTGTTTTGCTCTGGTGTTGTTGGTGCTAAGGGCTAACAAGTGAGTGGGACTCATACCACACTCAGGGATAATACCGGCATTAAACAGCAAGAGGATTGTGCCAGCGTTAGATTTACACTCTCTCATAGCCAAGCTACACACTGGGATCCAGTTCAGATTGTGTTTAAGGACAAAGGTTTAGTATTGTACTTCTACAGCAGAGAAAAATAATTTTTCTATGGCTTTGCCTTACATTACAGAGGTCCAGTACTTTAGCCGTTAATTAAAGCTATTCATTCAGATTGCCTTTCCACTAACACAAACAAAAATAAGAATAAAAACACAAAACACTGACCTTAGCCTGTCTTAATCTGCACATACTAGTAACAGAAATGATTTTGTCCATATTGACGTATTTTTATCGTGAAATTTGATTTGAAATTGCAGGTGAAGGGGAAACGAACTTCAGTATTTCTCTACTGAAAGTTACATACTATGTAATGAAAATTATGCACCACACGCTTCAGTGAGGTTTCACCATTCAGCGTCTCCGATGGCTTTTGAGAACACGTAGTCCTTTCCTCCGAAGCACATTATGCCATCTTTCAGGTAGAACTTCCATCGGTTCTTGCTTCGCTGAACCTGGTAAAAAATGAAAATCAGCATCCTCCCAAAATGTGATTTGCTAGAACATAATATTAGAAATAATTTTCTAATCATAAAGCACAGCTAGACAGTGGAACCGATCACTATAGGAGGTTCTGGAGCCTCATCATCTGAAGCCTTTAAAAAGAAGTTAGATAAAGACACTCGTAGGGGGAATGGTTTCGGTACAGTTTGTTAGCTTTTAAAGGCATGAGGATGGACTAGATGACCTTTACTCTTCAAGACCATAACATTCTGTGGTGTTTGAACTTAATTGATTCAAGGCCAAACCAACAGGAGCATTTAACCTTGTTCACACTGGACAAAAGAGCTATTCCACCACACAGATATGAAGGCAGTCTTGCCAGGGAAAAGAATAAGGAGTTTTTGAAACTCTGTTGATACCTCGAGCTGCATCTAGAACAGGAGAAAGCCAAGATGAGTAATCATGCAAAAGCCTGCGAACAAACCTACCCACAACTTTCAGTTTCACATCTTCTCTTGTGAAATCCCTATATAGGCAAACCCAGTTTCAAAGAACTACATCAGCCTAAATATACTTCAGAACAGATTTTTGTAGGTTTCATGCAAAAAAACCTCAATGGTTTTCCTCCCTCAGCATCTTCACTGTTTTTTTCCCCAAAAGCCCAGTACAATAATAATTTTTAGAGGGAGAAGGAGGAGGAAGTAAATGATAGAGACACAAGAGAGAGAGACACTAACTCAGTTTTGTATGAGATTCTCTGGCCTAAACCTTCCTAAAACAGCTAATTGTTTTGGGTGACAAGTCACAAGTGAGACACCTTTTTTTAAAAAATTGCCCGATTCAGGGAGCAGGTGCCATTTTCTCAGTATCAGATCCCTTCATGATCTTTAAAATTGGGACATTTTCAACTACTTATAAAAATTCAGGCCTCTCTTTTCAAAGTCACATCCCCGTCAAAAATACTGCATCACGTAAGAGGTGCCACACTTGTTTCAAGAGAAGATACAAAAATGATAAGGTTTGGTTTTGCCAATTTTTGAGTTTCAAGATGAAAAAGAATCAGTAAAGCCAAGTTCAGAATAATTTTGTTTGGTATCCAGCTATACACATTTATTTATTTATTTATTCTATTTTTTACTCTGCCCTTCCCAATTAGGCTCTGGGCAGCTTACAAAATACATATAAAACAACTATACAGAAAAGGGAATTGGTCACCTACCTTTGGTGAATTCTTTTCTCCCCTGCACTCCGATACTCCTCCGTTCAGGTAGCTCTGTGCTCGACCACCAGGAGGCAGAAGAAAAACTCTTCGCTACTGTGTCTGCGTGTCCGGAGCTACCCCATTCCTTTCCAGTCCAATTTCCAAGCCAAGGACCAGATCCTCCTTCAGCAGGACAGCAACCAGTGCAAATGCAAAAACGAACGTAGGATAACATAGCTAACATGCCCTCTGGCCAAACAACAGTGGAAGGAATAATGCCCCTCTAGCGAAGATTAAGGACTCCCTGATAACTTAAGGAAACTATGTTACGAAGTTTAACTTCCCCAGTCTTCTTTGTGCTGTTCGGTAGGGAGGGTTGGAGGAGTATCCGGAGCGTAGGGGAGAAAAGAATTCACCGAAGGTAGGTGACGAATTCCCTTTTCTCCCTCTGCCTCCGGATACTCCTCCGTTCGGGATGTACCCGAGCTAAAATACTTCTAAGGGTGGGAACAAACAGCGCCGGGAGAGTCCAGCACCGCTTGAAGCACCCTTCTACCAAATGCAGCCTCCACTGATTTATACACATTTAATTTGTAGTGTTTGACAAAAGTATGCAGAGAAACTGCTCTGCGTATTTCACTGTCAGAGGCTCTACCTTTGAAACCATAGGAAGTAGTCGCGCCCCTAACTGAACGAGCCCAGATTTGGAGGGGAGGAACCCTCCCCTTTGCTTTATAGGTGTCAGCTTTTGATCTGGATTGGAGTGATTCCGCTTTTCGAGCTTTATTTAGACAAGGCCTTACAGATGAAGTCAAAGACCAACTAGCATGTGCCACCACTACACCCGCCACCATGAAGGAGATGGTCACCCTCTCTCTACAAATAGATGAAAGGCTTACCGAACGTAAGCAGGAGAAACGCATGGACCAAGGTAAGGGGTGGGCACCGTGGTTCCCCCGAGGCCCGGTGAGCCCTACCCCGGTTCCCCCAGGACCGGGGAACCCCGAGCCCAGACAAATCAGAGTAGTTAGAGGCCCCCTTACCCCAGAAGAACGGGAAAGACGCCACCAGCTCCGCCTCTGCTTTTATTGCGGGGCAGCGACACATTTTTCTAAGGAATGCCCTGTGAAGCCACTATGCCCCGAGACTCGCCCTACCCGGGCGGGAAACTCCAGTGGCCAGGAGAGTGGGGGGACCTCCCGGTGACTGGTTGTAGCTCCCTCCTGGAATCCAAGAGGATGTTGATGGCACCACCTCAGCTGTACGTTTCTCTTACGCTGCAATGGTTACACCATTGCTCCCTAGTGGCAAGAACTCTGGTGGATTCAGGGGCCTCGGGGAACTTTATGGACATTTCTTTTGCTAGGCACCATGGGATTCCCCAACAGACCCGGACGTCGGTTGAGGTGGTGCAAACAATCGATGGGTCTCCCCTTGTTTCTGGCCCCTTGATGAAATGTTCCATACCTCTAGGCTGAAATTTGGGGTCTC
The DNA here is from genome assembly GCA_003113815.1 of Sphenodon punctatus. NCBI lineage: Eukaryota > Metazoa > Chordata > Lepidosauria > Sphenodontia > Sphenodontidae > Sphenodon > Sphenodon punctatus. Next base: position 1,510,718 of record QEPC01015236.1, read on the forward strand.
ACTCGGAGACGATTCAGTTTGACATGATTTCATCCCCTCTGTTTCCCTTGATTTTAGGCCTGTCCTGGCTCCGGGTTCATAACCCCACTATTGGCTCAACTAAACAAATCCTCAGGTTTACTTCTCCTAATTGTCATTCCCATCTGGTCCCTATGCCGCAGGTACTAGCCCTAGCTCCTAATATCCCTTCCGCACCTATTGAACCCCGCATTCCCCTCCAATATCAGGATTTGACCGTTGTTTTTAGTAAGCAAGAGGCGGTGGAGCTCCCCCCCCCATAGGGCATATGATTGCCCTATAGAACTCCTCCCTGACACGGAACCCCCATATGGGCGGATTTATAGTTTGTCACCCGGGGAAACAGAAACTCTACGAGACTATATTAAAGATAATTTAGCACAAGGGTTTATTCGGCATTCCACCTCCCCTACCGGAGCTCCCCTCTTCTTCGTCCCAAAGAAGGGGGGTGAGCTCCGCCCTTGCATAGATTATCGGGGCTTGAATCGGATTACGATTAAAAATCGATATCCCCTTCCCCTGATTCCTGAGCTTCTGGGGAAACTGCGGGGGGCCGCGGTGTTCACCAAGCTAGACTTGAGGGGTGCGTATAACCTGGTTCGAATCAGGGAGGGGGATGAATGGAAGACCGCCTTCGGACGAGGTTTGGACATTTCAAATACTGTGTTATGCCATATAGACTAGTTAATGCCCCAGCCACCTTCTAACACTTCATTAATGATATCCTCGGGGACTTGCTCCATCTATACGTGATAGCGTATCTTGATGATATACTTATTTTTTCCTCGTCGCTGGAGGAGCACGTATCTCACATGCGGACTGTTTTACAACGTCTCTTACGCCACAAACTGTATTGCAAGCTCAATAAATGTACTTTTCATGCTTCTTCTGTTCCCTTCCTGGGTTTTATTATCTCCTCCCAGGGAATACATATGGACCCGAGCAAGCTCGAGGCCATCAATCGTTGGCCGGCCCCCACCACGGTCAAGGCCCTACAGAGGTTCTTGGGGAGCGTCAACTATTATCGCCAGTACATTCCCCGATATGCGGATCTTACCAAACCCCTTACCCAATTACTACGGAAGGGGGTGCCCTTTACATGGGGAGCACTGCAAACAAGTGCCTTTTCACAGCTGAAGCAAGCCTTCATGTCGGCCCCCCTTCTACAACATCCACATACTTCCCGACCCTTCGTTATAGAGGCAGATGCCTCGGACGTGGCCATCGGGGCCGTGTTAACCCAGGTCCATGAACCTTCAGGGCACCGGCTCCCCTGTGCATTTTACACAGCTAACCCCGGCGGAAAGAAACTACCCTATTCTAGATAAAGAACTTTTAGCTATTAAAGCGGCGTTCGAGGCCTGGAGACATTTTTTGGAAGGCGGTCCACACCCTGTTCTAGTGTATACAGACCACAAGAACCTAGCCTATCTCCATTCAACCCGGATCAATAACCCCAGGCATGCAAGGTGGGCATTATTCTTCGCACGTTTCTGTTTTTCGTTGCAGTATCGTCCAGATTCCCAAAACACAATGGCTGATGCTCTATCTCGATATTATCCTCATGTAGAAAAGGACGGTGACCTTCAAGGGCAGATACTCCAACCCCGAACCATTGCAACCACCCTCCCGACGGTTACACAGTTACAAACCGTAAGTCAAAAAGAACTATCGCACCTAGAACTCCCGTGGAAAAACGGACTATTTTTGTACAAGGGGAAGGTTGTTATTCCTCCCAAGTTCCGTCCGCAGGTAATGTAGGCCACATCATGATTCGCCGCTTGTTGGACATCCCGGATACCAACGAACTTTGTCCAGGATTCAGAGATCCTTCTGGTGGCCCTCCCTTCGGGCTGATGTACAACGGTACGTTCAAGGATGCCCCACGTGTGTGCGAACCAAGACTCCAAGAACTGTACCGGTGGGCTTGTTGCAACTCACAGACCTACCTAAAGGCCCCAGGCAAAAAATAGTTGTAGATTTTATTGTCGGGCTTCCGAAATCCACAGGACATGACACCATTTTGGTTGTCATTGATTATTTTACGAGATTGGGACATTTTATCCCTCAGCCCCGGCTACGGCTCGCCTGCTACTCAGGAAAGTAGTACGCCTACATGGCTTACCCAAGGAAATAATGTCAGACCGAGGGCCCCAATTTATCTCGCGATTTTGGAAGGCCTTTTTCACTCTGTTACAAGTTAAGCTCCATCTCACCACTGCATACCACCCCCAGGCAAACGGGCAGGTAGAAAGGGTGATCCAACATATTGAGCAATATCTCCGCTGTTTCTGTGCCTATATTCAGGACGATTGGGTTGAGCATCTACCCCTCGCAGAGTTCACATATAATAATGGACCAAATGCCTCCCTTGGCAATTCCCCTTTTTATGTGTCATATGGCTTTCATCCCCCTCTTTGCTTTCCAGATGCACCCCTCTCGTCCATGCCGGCTGCTGGCGCCTTGGTGAACATTATCCATAAAGCTCAGCGCGCGGCCCAGCGCCACCTACTAGAGGCTCGCAGGAAATACAAAAAAGGCGCCGATAAACGTAGGCTCCCTGGACCGTCTCTGCAGGTAAGCGATCTCGTGTGGGTACGTCGTCGAAACTACCCTTCCTTACGTCCCTCGAATAAATTGGACGATGCTTATATGGGCCCCTTCCCCATTATTCGCAAACTTAATGAAGTCACTTATATAGTAGGATTACCTACCCATCTGCGTATACACTCCTCCTTCCACATTTCTCTATTAAAAAGGGCCCGTCTTCCTAGTTATCCGGTTCAACAGAGCACCCCTACCCCTCCGGTGCTTATCTCCGATGGATCAGAATATGAAGTACGGGCCATCTTAGACTCTCATTTTTTAGGCTCCCACCTGTATTACTTAGTGGACTGGAAAAATTATGGTCCCCTTGAGCGTTCATGGGAACCTGCCATGAACGTTCATGCCCCCCGCCTTGTTCTGGAGTTTCATCGCCGCCACCCTTCTTGCCCTGGTCTTTGGACCTTGGTGGGGGGTCGGAGGGGGCCGGGGGGGTACTGTCAGGGCTCTTGCCGCCCTGACATTGCTGAACCGGTCGCATACTGTTGCTAGGCAACAGCGCAATGCCGGGAAGGTTAGGGATCGCTGGAGCCGTCACAGGAAGGGGCGTGGACTCCATTGCGGCCAGGGAAAGGCCCGGGCTCCGCCCACACATGAAGTACGTCCAGCGCGACGTAGGATTGGGCGACGGGATGGGGGCTCCGCCCTAGGCAGGCTAGAGGCAACACTACATAAGGTACCGGCGGGGCTGACAGCCGCCGCCGGTAATCGCTTCTGAGAGGCTGGCCCTGATATACCTGGTGTACTTCCTATTCCTTGTCTTAGCATTGAGAGTCTGTTTGGCTGAATGTGTTCTTGTGTTTCCCCCTTCCCAGAGTGACTTTGTGAAGCGAGCGTGTGTGTGCGTGAGGTCTAGTTTGTTGCTCCCTGTTGTTGAGAACTTGAGTTGGGTCAGGTGTCTGGGTTCCCTGTTCCAGTTGTTCTCCCCTTCCTCCCCCCACCCCCTGTGGTTTCCTTCTCCCCTTCCCTTACAGGTTTCCGTCCCTGCGAGAAAGCCCTACCCTTGTGACACCCCCTCCCCTCCTCTTCTCCCCCACGTTCCTGAGTCACGGTGTCCTGGGCCCTGGTATACTCCCCACACAAGTGTTGTACCTCTGTTGTATTGATTACCCTCCCCTGGGGCAATATCCCTCCTCTCCTCGTCCCTGTGATGATTTGGGTTGCCTTCTATCTTTGAGGGAAAGCCCACCCAATATCCTGAGGGACCGTTATACCTCGATAGACTGTGTCATCCGAGTGAGGAGGGCGCCCCTTCTTCCCTGTGTGGTGTTCGTTCTCCCCTGTACTTCCCTTCTTCCCCTTCCTTCCCCCCTTTTCCCATCATACCCCGCCATGACAATAGGATTCAACAATACATTGTTTTACCCATTTTGAAATTAGGGTTTTAGAAGCTTTAGTTCCCCGAAATCCGGGCCTGATATTAATAAAGAGGGTCATGCATGCTCTAAATCCCTGTGTCCTAGCCAAGTAAATTTTTAGTGCTCTACGCACATCTAGGGTGTGCCAAGCTTTCTCCTTTGGGTGAGTTGGCCTAGGACAAAAAGAGGGTAAGACTATTTCCTGACTTCTGTGGAAGATCGAGTTGACCTTGGGATTGAAGGCTTGGTATACTCTCAATGTAACTGATTGTTCCTGAAAAGAGCAAAAATTTTCTTCTATAGATAAGGTACCCAAATTCTGAGATTCTCCTGGCTGAAGTGACAGCTATCAAGAAGGCCACCTTAAGCGAAAGCATGTACAAGGAGACATGTCTAAGAGGTTTGAAAGGGGCTCTAGTCAGAGTGTCTAGGACTAAATTCAAGCTCCACGATGGACACCTGTGGACCACTTCCGGAGAGATGATTCTTGCCACCCTCAAAAACTGTCTGATGTGTCTGTGAGAGGAAACGTGCTTATTGGATACCGCCCTGAGGATGGAATCCAAAGCTGCTGCCTGTCTAGCTAATGTATTGGGTTTTAGCCTCTTATCCAGCCCCTCTTGAAGAAACTGTAAAATTTCTGGAATTCCTGCCTTGCACAGATCCTGCTCCCTTACCATTGCCCAGTGGGCAAATGTTCTCCAAGTAGCCCTGTATGATCTCCTGGTTGCTGGTCTTCTAGAAAGCTGGAGTCGAGAGGACAGCCTCAGAATATCCCCTTTTTTAACGCCGAGCATTCAACTTCCAAGCTGTCAATCTTAGATTTTGTAAGTTGTCGCAGAAGCGCTGTCTGAGAAGGGTGGGAAGAAGGGGCAAGATCCTGTGTGGGGCCTGGCTGAGCTCTATCAGGTCCGAAAACCATGGTCTCCTGGGCCGCCACGGTGTTATGAGAATTATCTGTGCCCCCTTCTTGATGAGCTTTGTTATTGTTCTCGCAATCAGCAGGAGAGGTGGAAATGCGTAGAGGAGGCCTCGAGGCCATGGTTAATTCAATGCATCCACTGCTACTGCTGCGCTGCACGAGGTTCTGGACATGAACCTCGGGACTTGTGCATTCTCCTGACTGGCGAAGAGGTCCATTATGGGAAGACCGAAGATCTCCACTAGATTGTTCATAGCCTCTGGACCGAGGAGGCTCCGGAATGGGCTCCCCACTGCCTGAGGCTGGCATCCGTTATGACCGCTCTGACAGGCTCGGACAGTGAGGTTCCTGTGCTGAACGTCTCCGGTCTTAACCACCAAGACACTGAGCGTCTTAGGTTTTGAGGGATAGAGACCCATGGATTGAGCCCTCTTTGCATAGGTCGAAGCAATAGCTGCAATGGTCTGAGGTGGAACCGGCCCCACTGCACCTGCCGGGTGCAAGAGACCAGAAGGCCTAGAAATTGCGCTAGAGCCTTTAGTCTCATTTGCCGTTGATGCTTTAGAAGACAAATTAGTGTGTGGATTTTCAGCTGTCTGGAGTGTGGAATGAGTGCGACGTCTGAAACCGTATCTAGAATTACCCCTAGGTGCTCCAGTCTGCGCATGGGGAAGACGTGGCTCTTCTCCCTGTTGATCAGAAAACCATGAAGGTTCAGGTACTGTATGGACCTGTCTAAGTCCGCTAGGATCTTGGTGCGTGACAGACTTGATCAGTATGTAGTCAAGGTAGGGATATAGGTGAACTCCCTCCTTCCAGATATTTGATATTAGAGGTATCAGGATCTTGGTGAACATTCTCAGAGCCGAGAATAGGCTGAATGGAAGGGCTCTGAACTGATAATGTGCCTGTTGGTAGCAGAATCTGAGCCATCTCCTGTGAGGCGGCCAGATTGGGACGTGCAGGTAGGCCTCCTTCAGATCGAGAGAAACCATCCAGTCCCCTTCCCTCAGGCTCTGGCAAATAGATGAAACAGTTTCCATCTTGAACTTTTGTATCTTTACAGCCTTGTTTAAGGCCTTTAGATCTAGAACCGCCCTCCAGGTTCCTAACTTTTTGGCAACCAAGAAGATGATTGAGTAGAGACCTAGGCCAGCTTGTTCTAGCAGAACTCCCTCTATGGCTCGAATGTGTAGAAGTCTCTGAATTTCTCCCACCATGACAGGTGTTTTGCTGGATTGTTTGAGGAGGGGAGGAGATGAATCTTTCCCTGGGATGACTTACCAATTCTATGGCATAGCCCTGTCTTACGCAATTTAACACCCAGGCATCTGAGACTGACTTTCCCCAGGTCCCTGAGAAAATGTAAAGCCTGCCCCCAACCTCTGAGAAGTCATAAATCCTGTTTGGGTTGGGTTGGGGGTGGGGGGAGAAGAGATCTCTGGACTTTTGTTTGACAAATCTACCCTGTCTGTGGCCCGTATTGCGAAAAGGGAAGTTGAGGGAGTTCTCTATTGTTGTGGGGTTGGAACCTTCTAAAGGCTCCATAATTTGCCCTAGATTTGATTGGCGGGCCACGAAAAAACCTCTTCCTTGACCCTACCCGTTGGGAGGGTTTGGGGTTTAGCTTTATCCGTAGCATCCGCTAGGACCTTGTCTAAGCACATGCCAAACAATTTCAATCTCTTATATGGGCCTGAAACTAGAAGATTTTTGGAAGTAATGTTCCCCTACCAAGATCTCAGTTATAGTCTCCTTCTTGTGAAGACTGTTTGCCACTGCCCGAGCGGACCAGGTCATATCATCTGTGGTGGAATCAGCTAAAAATGCCGTAGCCAGCATGCTGCGTGATGTCAATACCCAGGATCTCTTCTCAGAGATCTCCATATCCTGGGCCTCTTGCAGTCAAGACAGTAAGGCTCATGCTATGTAAGAGGAGACGATATTAATTCTTAGAGCTGAGGTTGAAGATTCCAGACCCCTTCTAAGGGCTGAGTCTATTGCCCTATCTGTGGGATCCTTTGGATAACAATCTCCCTCAGTGGGGAAAACTGTTTGTCTGGCCAGCAAGACAGTCACTGCATTGGCTGCATTCGACACAGTCGATCATGAGGTGTTAGTGACGCGTCTGCGGGACCGTGCGGGGATTGGCGGAACGGTCTTGGACTGGTTTCGTTCATTCCTGGCTGGGAGAACTCACCGGGTGGTCTTGGGGGAGTGTACGTCTTCTCCCCGGGACCTTACGTGTGGGGTCCCGCAGGATGCTATTCTGTTCTCCCTCTTGTTTAACATCTATATGCAGCCGTTAGGGGAGATCATGAGAGGGTTTCAGGGCATGCAGTGTCATCAGTATGTTGATGACACTCAGCTCTACCTCTCTTTTTCCATCGACCCAGGTCACGCAGTCTCCCTATTTTCCCAGTGCCTATCAGCTGTCGGGGCTTGGATGAGGTTGAGCCATCTGCAATTGAATCCTGACAAGACGGAGGTGATTTATTTATTTACTTTTATTTATTTCCTTATATTTATATGCCGCCCCCCATGCCTACGGCATCTCGGGGCGACTTCCAACATAATATAAAACAATTTTTTAACATAAAAAGTCTAAAACATCTTAATTAAAGCAAATTTAAAACACCCCCCACAGAAATTAAACCCCACCCCCACCCTCCCCTCCCCTCCGAAGGCCTGGGCGAACAGCCAAGTCTTACAAATACTTCGAAAGGCCAGCAGGACCGGGGCCAGGCGAGCCTCCTCCGGGAGGGAGTTCCACAACCGCAGCCCGGCCACCAAGAATGCCCTCTCCATTGTGGCCCCCCGTCTTACACAGGGGACCTCCAGAAAGACGCCCCCGGTGGACCGAAGGGATCGCTGTGAGGTGTGGAGGGCGAGGCGGTCCCCGAGATA
>QEPC01015236.1:1518962-1634791 GCA_003113815.1 Sphenodon punctatus
GCCAGCACCTCCCCCACCCTTCCCACCACCTTCACCTCCGTCTTATCGGGATTGAGCTTCAGTCTGCTCTGCCGCATCCAATCCGCCATGGCCTCCAAACATTGGGAGAGTAACGAGACAGCAGGACCTGGGTCAGTTGAAAACAAGAGGTACAGCTGAGTATCATCAGCATATGATGTTGGTGGGCAAGGGCTTGGGGGTGGTTGAATCTCCTCTTGTTGGGGTGGTTCGCCCTCCCATGATCTCTCAAGTGCGAAGTCTGGGTGTGCTCCTCGATTCACGGCTCAGCCTGGAATCTCAGGTTGTGCCCATGGTGGGGTGTGCTTTTTGGCAGTTACATCTTGTCCAGCAGCTTCAGCCGTATCTCTCAGACTCCGACCTCGCCACTGTCATCCAGGCCTTCATCACCTCGAGGCTGGATTACTGCAACGCGCTCTGTGTGAGGCTGCCCGAGAAGCTGGTCCGGAGGTTACAGCTGGTGCAGAATGCCGCAGCACATCTCCTTACGGGGGCGGGTCGCAGGGAGCACATGACACCTGTGCTCCGGGCTCTGCACCGGCTGCCTATAAAGCACGAGGCCAGGTTCAAGGTGCTGGTTCTAACCTTTAAAGCACTTCACGGCCTGGGCCCTGCTTATCTGCGGGACCGCCTCACTCCCCATGTGCCTGTGCAACCCTTGAGATTGTCCGTGGGAGCCTTTTTGGAGGTTCCCTGGGCAAGATGGGGGGCCAATGATGTTAGATCTTTTTCAGTGGCCCCCCGTGCTGTGGAATTCGCTCCCGGAGGAGGCTCGGTTGGCCTCCACTCGCCTGTCATTTTGACGTTTATGTAAGACCTGGCTGTTCCGCCAGGCCTTTGGCGAGGAGGAGGGGGAGGGTGGGGGGAAGGGTTTTCTTGTGTCCCCCCCCCCTGCATTTTATGAATTTTTAACTGTTTCAAATTGCTTTTATATTGTTGTTCACCACCCTGGGCTGCCCTGAAAGGGCAGGAGGAGCGGGATAAAAATGTTATATAAAATAAAAAAATAAATAAAAATCTACCTTTGGATTTTTGAACAGCGGCTCCTTCTTTCTAGAGAAGGAATATAAGGAGACCTGGGTCCTATTCATTTTGTAGGCCTTGTTAGGGTGTTTCCACTCCTCTAATACTAACTTCTCGAAGGCCTTATCCAAAGGAACTCCAGGATTTTTGCCATGTACCGATGGGATGTACTCCCTCTCCTCCGCCTTTTGGGAGTCAGAAGAATCCCCTTTAGTCGGCTTTTCCTTCAGTTGCAAGGCTTTGGCTACCTGAGCCAAGAGCTCATCTCTATAGGAGAGGGGGAACTGCCTATCCTTTTCCTTGGGATCAGGCAGGGGTTCCTGGCCTCCTGTCTCCTCTGCCTCAGAAAACTCCTGACTTGAGTCAGGGTCAGAATCGGAGGTCAATAAAATCTATGCCTGCTCCTTGCGTCTTCTGACTGATCATCAGCCGAGCTTTCCTCAGAAGACTGAGGAGAGGCTAAAAGGCAGGCAATGGCACCCCCTTGTGGGGCTTTCGCCCTTCGTTTTTCCCACCCCGTTGTGTTCTTTTACTAAGGGGCCCTTGAGGGACTTTGCTTTGGAGGGGGGTCTCTTTCTTTTCCTTTGAGACTGAAGGATTTTCCCCATAGAGCTCGCCAGGGAAAACATGGAGGTTACTTGCGTGTCTTCATTGGTTGAGGAAGACTGCTCTTGAGCTTGGCTCTCCGCTGTCGGCTCCATCTCCCCTGATCCAGGGGGGGGGGGACAGCAGGCACCGCCGGTGTTAGGCTGCCGGCCTGAACAAACTCTCGCTGCACAGAGTCTGTTCCCGGGCGGGGGGGACTTGTGCCGGGACTGAGGGCTGGCCCCAGTAGGAGAAGAAATTGAAAGAAAAATCTCCCTCCTGGCTCCCCCGCGCCCAGGCGCCTTGCAAAGGAGCTAGTCGGGGCTCCTAAAGCGGTTAACAAGACAGGGTCTGGGAAATTCGCTGCCCCCATGGCCCCGTCTTCCTGCCGTCAGAGAAAAATCTCCGTCCCAAGAGTCTGTTCCTCACACAGAGCTTGGCAGGCTAAAAATTTGTCACCCAAAACAAAAAATAAATATCACAATAAAAAAATTGCTCCTGATGGTCCAAAGGCAGAAGATAGACTGGAAAGAAGCAGGGTAGCTCCGGACACGCAGGCGCAAAAGCGAAGAGTTTTTCTTCTGCCTCCTGGTGGTCGAGCCCAGAGCTACTCGAACCGACGAGTATCCGGAGGCAGGGGGAGAAATTCCCAAGCCCCACCCACCCAAACCTCTCCACCCAACCCCATGTCTGCTGAATCCCTGGCCAAACAAAAGGTCTTACCTCTCTTCTGGAAGATAAGCAGGCTCAAGTGGATCTCCAACAGGAGGGAGTTCCATAATTGTGGGGTAGCTAGCAAGAACGTCTCTCTGCATACAGTAGCTGTGAAAACCTCTTAGGCAGATAGTACCCACAAGAGGGTGCTCCCAGCAGACCTCAGAGGCCACGAGGGAACGTAAGGAAAGGGACGGTCTTTCAGATACCTGGGTCCCAAGCTGTTTAGGGATTTATAGGTTAAAACCAGCACCTTAAATCATGCCCGGAAAGCTACTATCAGCCAGTGTGGACTCTGGTGCACTGGTGTAATGTGCTCCCAACGACCCATCCCCGACAGAAGACAGGCACCATGTTCTGCACCAGCTGCAGCTTCCAAACAGTCACCAAACAGCCCCACACAGAGCGCACTGCAGTAGTCTAATCTTGAGGTTACAAAGGCATGCATGATGGTGGTCAAATCCAAATCTAATAAAAGAAGGTTGCAGCCTGTTCTCCAGATGAAGTTAGTGAAAAGCACTCCCAGCCACCACCGCAACCTGACAATCCAGGTGAAGCAGCAGATCCAAGAGCAGCCCAAGTCTGCGAACTTGAGTGACCAAGGGAGGCCGAACCCCATCATTAACAGAGGTTTCTATATTCCTCAGGTCACAAGGCTGGCCAACCATCACCACCTCGGTCTTGTCTGGATTCAGCTTCAATCATCTCGCCCGCTTCTAGTCCCCAATGGCAGCCAGGTACTGAGTAAGCACCAAGACTGCAGGACCTGGGTCAGCTGAAAGAGAGAGGTAGTTGGGTGTCATCAGCATACTGATGGCACTTCACTCCAAATCTCCAAACAACCTTGCCCAGGAGCCTCAGATACACATTGGACAGGAGTGGGGATAAGATGGAACCCTGCAGGATCACACAAGGGAGCTCCCAAGGGGATGACGAGCCACCACCCTATGGGTTCTGCCAGCAAGGAATGAGTAGAACCACTCAAGAGCAGTCCCTGCCGGGTTATGCAGCCATGTCAACACCCCATGATCAACTGTATCAACGATTGCTGAAAAGATCCAACAAAATCAACAGGGTACAATTACCTGTGTCCATTTCCAAGCGTAGATCGTCAACCAAGGCCACAAGCGTAATCTCGCCGCCATGTCCAGGACAAAATCCTGACTAACATGGGTCCAGGAATCAAACAGCATCGAGATGCGCCTGAGGCTGTGAGGGGGCCATCTGTTCAATAACCTTCCCTAAAAAGGGAAGATCAGAGACAGGGGGATAGCTGGCAGGGGAGTCAACATCAAGAGATGGTTTCTTGAGCAGGGGGCGGATAACCACAGTTTAGAGGCCGTCAGGCGCCCTGCCCTCCCAAAGGAAGGCACTGACAACAACCTGAGCCTGCAACAGGCCCAAAGTCTCCCAGCTCTCTTTCACCAGCCAGGATGGGCATGGATCTAGTTCACAACTGGACCCACACAACTCCAAGCACAGCCTCTGCATTGGTGGGCGAGACTAACTGAAGCTGATCCAAACAAACCAGACAAGACCGAGCCTCCCCAACTCCGAACTTTGACTCTGCAGCCAAACTGGCAGTTCCTAAGTCGCACCAAATGTGAGCAACTTTATCTGCAAACAAGGTGGCAAATTCGTCACAGTGGGAAGCTAATGACATTAACTCCAGGTGGAGACAGCTAGGATTTAATAAGCTATTCACCACCCGGAAGACCTCCGCCAAATGGCACTTTGCAGACTCTGTGGCAGCAGTGAAGAAAACTCTCTTTGCCACAGCCACAGCCATGGCAGGGACCTTCAAAAACAATCTATGTTGGTCGGTTTATCTTCAAAAACAGTTGGTCGGCTTTGGCACAAGTAGAGCGCCATCTGCGCTCTAACCACTTACACTCTCATTTTAGAACACTCAGGTTCTCCGTATACCAGGGAGACCTGCGCTGCCACTGCAGAGGAAGCAGCCGCGTGGGTGCCACCGTGTAGACGGCTTGGGTCAGCAAAGCATACGCCAAATCAACCAGGCCATCGAGAGAGAGGCCGTCAAGCTCAGAGGGTAAATCCCCCAGAGAGTTATGGAATCCTATTAGATCCACTAGTCCACCACCCTGATGGGGGCAAAGGAGGGCAGGGATCTGGGCCCTCAGAAGATAATAGTCTGACCAGGACAACAATGTCATAATGACACCCCCAATAATCAGAACCCCAGTTCCAAGCCAGTGCAGAACACGAGATCAAAGCAGCCAACCACCACTTACTCCATAGTAGCCCCAGTCAAGCGTGGAAGCCTCCAGGCTTCAATGGGACCACTCCAGGGTAAGCAGTCAGTAAATCATGCCCATGAAGCCTAATTCTATTGGACTTCCTATCTACCCATTTGCCTTTGCTAAAGCTAAGCAATTAGATCTATCTGAAGGCATGGCATTATACTACAATGTCTCCCAGATCTTTCTCCTCTTTTTTTAATGGAATGATTTACTACCAGAGGGAGGAGGGCTACCTTACCCACACTCCGTTAATGCTCAATTTACCCATGTGAAAGGCCTTGTTGGAGTCAAAGAGCAAAGTGTGCATGTAAGAGTTTGCAGGTTGAGAGTTCTAATTTGCATTGCTGGTTTCTATATTATTTACTGTTCCTTTCACAGACCCAATCAGGTATTTGTCCGCTTACACCACCACCACCACATCATTTCAGTTTTCAGTCTGTAGCTCACGTGCGTAGCCAGAATTTGATTAGGTGGTGATTTAAAATAACTAGAATGCTACTATTTTCCCCCTATAATTCCTTACCAGGAATGGACGGGCTGCAATTAAGTTGTCTAGACTAAGTAAGGAACAAAAGCAGATTCCATACCATACCTTGTCATACTGACAAACAATTATGTTGTCTGTGTCGAATACATCCGGTGTCTCCTGCTCACTGACATCGTCTTCAGAATTTAAAGGATCCTGAAGGATGAAGGCCTCAGATTTAAAGCCCATTTCTCACTGACTTCTCTGAGAAGGCTAAACTCAATTCACTTGACAAGAAAACCAAGATGGTCAGGGGCCAGGGCTGTAAAAACCATATTGCCAGCTCACCAGACACAAGCGAACTCTGGGTGCAGGTGAGTGGGTCCTTACAGCCCCCATGGGCCAAGTGAACCCTACAGCTGAGACTCCCGCCACCTGGATGAGCAGGGAGTAGGAGAGCTCTGCCTGCATGCTGAACCCAAATAAAAAACATTATTTGGCCTTCTTCCTGCTGGTGACTAGGCTTCCATGTCTGGCCAACAGAGGGGACATTCTCTCTCACTCACACACACACACACACAAGCAATCCTAGGGATAATGTAATATTAAGTCTTCTCTCTTAGACACAAGACTTCATTCCATACTTAGATGCATCAGCCAAACAAGATCTGTATCTGGGAGCCAGACTCGTTGCTGATGCAAGATAGCCTCCATATCCCCATGCAATGAGAATGCTCGCTGACTGCTGTGCCTTTATGGCGTCCATATGCTCGGACAGGACAACTAAGTTCTAGTGCCACGCATGTTGCTAGCATGTCCCCTCTCCTTGTCTCCCCCCTCCGTGTCTATTAGATTGTAAGCTGTAGGCAGGGGCCGCGTCTATCTTATTGTTCTGTAAAGCGCCAGGTACACAGCTGGCACTATACAAATGCTTATAACAACAACAACATGGGGCTGGGCCATGGCTTAGGTGGCAGAGCGCATGCTTTGCATGTATAAAGTCCCAAGTTCAATCCCTGGCATCTCTGATTCAGGATCTCTGTAGCACACCTGGGGAAGGCCTCTACTAGAGAGCTGGATTTGAAACCCTGCTGTCATGTCAGGTTGTGACAATACTGGACTAAGATGACTCAGACAGCTCGTTATAAAGAAGTTTTTCTGTGTCTTCCATGGCCCGGGAAACAGACACCGTCTGTAAGCCCGCACTTTCTGCTCCGCTTTCCAGCCATGGGCACTATTTCAAACATTAGGGAGAACAGAAATGTAACTCAAAGCTTGGTAGTTAGGAAGCATTTCAGTTCCTCAAATAGGAATGGGCTTACAATCAGCTCTATCCACTGTTCACAACCCAGTCAACCTTCTCTAGAATCATGATTTTGCACCATATTCTGACCCATAAGATAGATTCCATCTAAATAATTAGTATTAAAGATTCATTATTGTTGTTGTTTTCAATTACCTCTTCAATATCATCTGTCTGGGGCTCTTCGAGGTCACTGCTGCTACCAACAGACTCGTTTGAAGTACTGTCACCCTCCTCCTCTTCGTCCTCTTCCTCCTCCAGCACTTTCAGATCTTCTCCATCAATGATGCAAATAAACTCATCCTCATCCACCTCCCTTGGGTTTTCTACTTCCTCCTTAGGAAAAACATCGCCAGCTCCATCTAGCTGAATGATCCCTTCAATGTCATTACAGATATCCTTCTCTGTCTGCAGATCCGACTCCATCTGCATGTTGTCTTCTACCTGACAGGAGATAAATAAGTTCCATGAGAGCAGAAAAACTGTAGGCCAGGTTTTCAAGAGGGCACAATGTGTTTAACAGTTCCTTTTGTTCTCAAGGGCAATGGTTCCCAAACTGTCATCTATTAAGTCAAGAGTGGGGAAACTTTTCCTTTCTATGGGTCACTTCCATGAGCCATACAGGAGTTGGGGACAGGGGCACTTAAGGAATGTACTCAGGATGGGGAAAGAAAAGGGAGAGTCCAGATCATGGCTCCGTCCCCCCTACTTGAGTGCATGCGGTCATCTCTGCTCCCTTCTCCCAAAGTTCACTCTTTCAGTGCTTGAGAACCACAGGCCAGATTCAGAAATGGGCTGCACAAAGAACAGCTTGGGGCTGAATGTTGCCCATGGGCCACAGGCTCCCTACCCCTGCAATAAGTGGTCTGTGGAACCAGCCATGACTGTGCTACAACTACTTATCGTTTCTAGAGTGCGCTCCTAGACATAAACAATGCTTTACAGCAACAGAATTTTGGAAACAGGTCCCTGCCCAGTGGGCTTACAATCTAAGATGGACAAGTATGAGGGGAACACAGACACACACACATTTCCATTTTACAGATGAGGAACTGAGGCTAAGAGGTGGTGACTTCCCAGTGAGTTCATTGGATAGGGTGAGATTCAAACCCTGGTCTCCCAGGTCCAAGTCCAAGACCTTATCTACTACACCACACTATCCACTGCTAAGCCTTATCCACTACACACACAGACTGTAGCAGAGCTGGCTTCAGTCCCTGCCAGTGCTATAGCCAGAGGTCTATGAAAGGGAGGAGGAGGCAGGAGATTACCATAAACCCTAGAGCCAGTTTGTATTACGGGCATCCTCCAAACCTTTTCCCCACCTGGAACCAGTGGGTCTGAAGCCACCTGCCTTGTACAGGCATCACCAGTCCAAAATGAGCATGCACCAGATCTCAGCCAACTCAGCAGGCAAGTGGCAGTTTGGGAGAAACATGAGGGTTGGCAGCAGTGCATTGGCCAAAGAGTCTGAGCCACAAGCTATAGGGGAGCCATGGGGTACCAAGCAAAATCTAGCCATAAAGGTTTCCCCACAACGCAATCCATTCCTAGCACTAGTTCCAACAAAACAAGTGGTGGAGCAGGAGATTCTGACCAGCTGCAATACTGACCCCTTAATATAGTTGCAAACTTGTAACTCGTGACAGAAAACCCTGGAAGTCCTACCTCTTCAGCAAAAGAAACGTTGCTCTGATCTTGGAGAAGGGCATTGCTATCCAAATCATTCCCCATAAATATCAGCTCCAAGATATCATCCGAGTCCAGCTGCTGCTCTGGATCCTGAGAGTCTAAAAGCTGTTCCCCTTGAAGGCTCAGAGGGGTGCTAGGCAAGCTGTTGGCTTCAGATTCAGGGGCAGAATTTACTAGTGATGACTCTGAAGCAGGTGCAGATGTATGAAGATCAGTGCACTGGGGTTTTTCACATGAGCTAGCCTGCTGGTTTAATGCCACATTAGCTGTAACTTGCAGCTGATTCCCAGTAGCCTGCTGCACAAGAGATGCACTGGGCATGGACTGTCCTTGGTGTGGTGCAAGGGGCTGCTGGGGCTGCGTTCCTTGGGTGGGCAGCCTTCCAGAGGTCACTTGAACTGAAGGTGCATTCCCTTGTGCAACGTTGGTGCTGTTGGCTTGAGGCACGGAAGGTTGTTGCTGCTGTTGCTGCTGCTGCCCGAGTTGCTGGAATATGTGCTGAACAGGATGCTGGAGAATGCTTTCACCTCCCGGAGCCTGCGTCACAACGACAGGCATATTGACCTTATACAGGTGCCCTAAAAAGAAAAACTGGGGCATTCAATAATTACCCACCACACACATGCTGCACAGACTGCCCCGCTCCCCATGTCTTCCCCTCCAAACACACAAATGGAAGCTGCCCCTACTCCTCTTGCCCCCTGTACCCCAGCAGTGGAGATAAACAGAGCCAGGCTGCTGCTTTGGGACACCTAGGAACTCTTCTCTGTTCGGGGGGAGCGGGGTGGACTACAACCTCTAACGCAGGCTGCTAGTCTGAAGCAGACCCTCCCTTACAGTAAAGAACAACAAAAATGTCTGGAGGGGGGTAGCAGGAAGGGAGAGCCACTGTCTCCGAGCAGAGCGTTGAGTAGCTCCCTCCGAGGCAACAAAGGAACAGTTTCAAAAGCAACTAAGGGGACATTAGCCATTCACCACGGAGCACCGCTAACATTGCAGAAAGCAGAATGCATCACAGACAGTGCAGTGAGCATACGTCTCTAATTACAAAGTGATGCTTGTCTATTCTTATCAATGCTAGGATGAGGTTGCCTATATTAGCTTAACAGAATTTAAGAAGAATGCTCTACAACAGAGGATCCCAACATGTGGAGAGTGTCATGACCCAACTGATCTTTGCTATACTCTGGGACAGTCTTGGTTGCTGTCTGGGATCACAGAATTATACTGGGGATCACACAAGCAACATTTGGGAACCACTGGTCTGTAAACATCTTGCCAGCAGATACGGATGGGCCAGAACTAAAGCTGAAACAGGAGGCAGATTTGTATCCACAAGTAATACCTACAATTTTGAGTAGCCTATCAGATACCTGATCATACCCCAATACCTGAAATACTGGGTGTTTTTAGACCACCGGCTCCCCAACCCATTACGCACCCATCATGCATGTTCCAGGGCTGCGTAGGGCCTGCAATAGGCATGATGGGGGCGGAGGCACTTATATAAAAATACCTCCCATTACCGACGTTCCATTTTACCATTTACTGTTTTACCAACCCATCCCAAATTACCATGTTATCATTTTAGTGTCTTTCCAACATAGATCAATAGATGAATGAAAATAGACCTCAAAAAATTGGTAATTGATAATTGGTAAGATGGCACAAAATGGAAAGACGTTAACTTGTTAACGGCAATTCAGGTAACTCATTGGGCACGAAACTATTTAATACTTCATCTTCCCAAAGCAATTTGGGTACCGCAATTTTGGCGCTTATGCCCATTTTTGCGGGTATCCATTTGAGCCAGACTGCTTAAGGATAATGGATAAAGCAGATGAAAAATTTTCAAAGATTTTTTTCTGTCAAAATGACATTAGTCATGACATCCCTCAAAAATCTTAGTCTCATATTTAAGCCTGGCCAAAATTGGGCATATATGCCCTGCAGCTCAGACTTTCTGTTGGAGAGGATATTTAAGAAGAGAGGGAAATTTATCCCTTTGTGGTGGCCATGCCCACAGGAAGGGAAGTTTGGCTTGGAACAATTAGGAATGTAGCATACATAGCAGAATGTACTTTACCATGGGACCCTCTGGTCTACCGGTTAAATGCTCCCTGCAAAGAGGACAGATTCTGCCAGAATGAGGAACTGATCTCATTTTAATTTCTAGCTGGCAGGTTTCATATAATGCACAGATGGAAGAAGTCTCATCTGCCTCTCTACCCCAGTGGTATGCAAAAATTTGGAAAATTTTGGTGATGGAGAAATTGTCTCATCAAATCTGCTGGTAGACAAAAGAGGTAATTATTTAGTGACGTGACTTCCCTTTATAAAGTACGCAGATTAATTCTTCTGTGGGGAAGCCAAATGTATTGACACCATGTTTTTTTAATATTAAAAGCAACTAACATATACATCTCTGATGGATTCTAGGAATATAAGGAATAAGGAAAAGAACAAGAAATACTCCATGCACCCGCCATGATTTTTTTCTCGTTTGTTGCGAATTACCAGAATGACGATTACAGATATTGCAGATTGCAGTAGGACATTATTAACAACATTGGACAGCAACAAAAAAGTACAGATCCTGCGTGGCTCCAAAGCTTGCGTATATGCTCACTAACAGAAGTTGACCTATCATCTGAACTACTTTGTTCCATCTGAGACCTATGCTGACCACTTAACATGGAGGCCGATATTGAAGACCTAAGTCCAGAACACACTTCATAAGTGAAGCCAATATTAATAATCCAAAAGCCCAATACACATTTACTAAGTCTGCTGAGTCTGAAGCTAGATGGAAAATTACTGAATCTAAAGAGAATGGGAGAAAAGGGAAGTTAATAGTGAGGCTCCAGCTCCCTTGAGTAAGAGGTAGCCAGGCACCTGAAGGATGGACAGACAAGTCTGGGAAATCATTGTTAAAGCAGCAGATGTGAAGAAACGACTATTGAACCAACAAGGCCAAATGGAAACTGCTGAGATGCTGAAGTGACCAATATGAAGAAAGTGCTGAGATAGACATTTTGGGAGCTGGATCATGCACTCCAACACCAGCGGCGCAAAATCTCAAGCCTTTGCAATACCTATGAACTGTGTCTAAATGAAGGGCAGAGACAGAACATCTTTGGAAGCCTTCCCCAACGCAGGCCAGAGGGATGACAGCAACTTCCCCATCAGGACACGGACAGATTGGCAGAGTGAGAACTCAACAACTTATTCACTTTGTGCAGTATTGTTAGTCTGTCAGCCAGTGGCTGAGAAATAATCAGAAGATTTGCATTTACTTGACTTGCTCCTGTGTAAATTATTAAAGAGAAGAATGGCGATCCCATACCCGGGCTTTAGGGTACCCAGGTTTCTGGGTGTCCAGGTTTTGGAGTAACAAATCTCAAACAAATAAACAAACTCACTCTAACAGGAAGGCAAATTTAGAGTTTCATTTCTGTGCTACTCACATACAAGAACAAGAGGTGAAGGAACTTGCCAATGATGGGGACTTCCAATGAATGCAATAAAAAGAGGAAGAAGGTAAAAAGGAAAAAGGTGGAAAAACTGAAGTTTCAGAAGTTTTTATAGGGAGAATTTCCAAATAAAAGGTCTCAAACAAAAGTTTTGAATACAAGTTTCCCTTTGGATTTGTTCCTCGTGGGATTTAAAAAAAATTTAAAAAACCCAAAAACTTTCAAATCATCTCAATATAAAACTCTCCAAGTTTCTTTTTGAACAAGAAAGAAATCTTGGGTACAATTCGTACCCATTAAAATCTAGTTTTGGCACTTGTTTAATGGGCTCAGAATTGCTTCCATTAGGGATATCTCCCAGGAAGTATCAGCACCGCTGTAACAAGGGTAGCCGCAAATGCTCTGGACAGCACAGACAAGAGAGAGTAACGGCAAGAATTTTTAGGCAACGGGATAAGCTGCCCAGGGAGGTTGTGGCATCTGCTTCCTCGGAGGTCTTCAAAACCCGGCTGGCCAAGCATCGGTCCACAATGCTGCAGATGGGAATCTCCTGCCATGGAGCAGGGGGTTAGACCAGATGAGCCCTGAGGTCCCTTCCAACCCTGAAATTCTATGACCCACAGAGATCCTTACACAACTCCTGCCTCTTTCCCTCTACACCCTTATCCTTTCCTTTTAAAAAAATGCAATGAGATGTAAAAAAATAATAAAGTTAAGAAGTGCAAGGCATAATCCACCTTCACCTGCTAGAGATCAACCTCATTTGGCTTCCCAGCCTAAACCAACTCTCCTCCCCCAGGTAGGAGAGGGAGATGCGCACCTCTGGGCAGGGATAAAACAACATTGGAAAAGATGCAGCAGCTGATAGAGCTGGAGAGAGAGAGAAAGGGAAAAAATGAGAGAAAAAATTATGGCCAATCATTTATTTGGACATTTTATTCCCATTTTGGCAAAAGTTTGGATTTCAAGGGGAAAAAGTGAAAAAATTTCATTCTCCTTCAGTTCTTGAAAAAACAATAAAATGTGGCTTCATGTATTTTTACGTTAAGGAAAGAGGGAGAATGAAAGTTTATCAAGTTTTCAAAAACTACGAGTGAAAAAAAGTCTGCTTTGAAATTTTGGGTTAAAAAAATGTCAACTGAATCAGCAGTTCTCCGTTTGGTCAAAAAGCCAACTTTGGGTGGAGACAAATCCAACTGTTAAAATTTGAGGATGAAAGATCTGGCTGATTTTAGCAACTGCATAAGAAAGAGAGCTGTTAGCGGACATACTGCAATGTCACAGCTCGCTTTTTTAATGTACGACCGACTGCATGCTGCAGATTTAGCAGAGTTACTGTGTCTGGTCAACATCATTAACTTCACCGTACAGCACCTTACTTGTCCCCAGGCTCAAACTAGACAGGATGTAACTTGTTTCATCTGCAACCCTTGAGACATGTCCTATTCGATATGTGCACTTTTAAGTGATGTTCAAGATCATCAATTTTAGCCTTACCAGATGTGGTCTGTAGCGTCACTCCAGCAGGTATCTGGATAGGATAAGCAAGTCCTGAAGGGAGGGTAAGGATTGCACCAGTCCGGGAAGTGCCCTGGAGTAATAGGACAGACATTAATTACAAGCATTTGGTTGTATTGTCTACCCTTCCGTCCATTAGGACTGTAAAGGTCGCTTAGCAACAGTCATCCCAATTGTCCTCTTTGCCCATAATTATCCCTCCTGAGAAGTGACTTTCAAGACTCGAAGCACAGTTAGATTGGCATTCTGTACTAAAGTGCCAACAATAGTTAGATTGGACTTGGATATCTCACACATAGCCCCAAATTAACTTATTAGTGGGGCACTCTAAGGGAGTGTTAAATTGCAAATCGCTGCTACTGCTTCCTTCTGCCCTAAACACCTCCAACCAAAGAGCCTTCTGCTGGGTAGCTGTGCTTACCTCCAGGGCTTTGTGCTGCACAGACTGAAACACACACCAAGGTACATACACCCAAAGTTTGCCCTCTTATCCTGTTCCCACAGACACCAACAGCTCTTCCCTATAATGCATGTCTGCAAGCCCAGGAAAATGTCATCACATCAGTTACACTCCACACGTTACCCCATCACAACCAGGAAGGGATAAAACTTTTAATATTATCTCAGGGACCGCCTCGCCCTCCGCGACTCAGGATGAGCCCTTCAGTCCACCGGGGGCACCTTCGTGGAGGTCCCCCACGTAAAGCGGGGGGCTACAATGGAGAGGGTGTTCTCGGTGGCTGGGCCACGGTTATGGAACTCCCTCCCAGAGGAAGCACGGCTGGCCCCGAGTCTATTGGCCTTCCGTTGAGCCTGAAAGACACGGCTGTTCTCCCAGGCCTTCGGAGATGGGGAGGGTGGGTTGAATTTTTGTAGGGAGGTGTTTTAAAATTGTTTTAATGATGATATTGTGGATTTTTTTATGTTTTAATTATTGTTTTATATTGTTGGAAGCCACCCCGAGATGCCGTGGGCATGGGGGGCCGCATACAAATATAATAAAATAAATAAAAATAAAATAAATAAAATATTTAAATTGGGCTAGGCATTAATTCTCCGTATTATTTTTCGCTGATGATCCAAGAATCATTTTTAAATTTGGAGCCTTTTATTTTTCCAAGCCAGATGCCCTTCTTGGTGCTAGCCACAGCTGTAGGCAGTAGATGCCAGACTATGGGTTATGTACTAAATCACAAGAAGGAAACACAATAAGAAGAGCAATGGAGATGCGGTTTGAGGGGGGAAAGAAAGAGGGGAAGACAAAAGCTGAGATGGAAAGATGTTAGGTGATATTTATTTATCTATTGCAAAACATTTACCCCACCCCTCCTGCTCCAGGCAGTTTGGGGCAGGTTACAACATAGTAAATAAAAACATAAAAAGCTAAAAACAACACAACTGAAACACATTAAAAAGGAAGGCACTGAACAATAAACCCTCCCCTTCTCCCTAATCCACTCCNGGGGGGGGGGGGGGGGGGAGTTTTAAAATTGTTTAAGAATGCTGGAATTTTAGATTTTATTGTAGTTTTATATTGTTCAAGATTGTTTTTATTTTTGTTGGAAGCCGTCCCGAGATGCCATTGGCATAAGGGGGCGGCATATAAATGCAATAAAATAAATAAAATCAAAATATTATTACATCACGTAGAAACCAGTGGCAAATCAGCCCAGAAACAAATGTCCCTGCCCGCCCCCCCGGGATACCGTGCATCATGAAAGACTAGAGATGTGAGGACCCAAGAAAAAAAATTGGCAGGGGGAACTAAAAGGATTTGTATTCTTATAAACTTATGGTAAATATTAAAATTTAGTACTGGGCTTTAATAGCATCCTATGTAAAACTACAGGAATGTGTACTGGGATGTTCATTTTTCAACATGACAGCAGTGACCTTGCTTCAGTGATCGTTATGTCTTCGCTAGGGGAAAACCGATGCTGTACAACTTTGGTTGATACTGTTTGTCTGAACACTACACCAAAGGGGAGTACCTGCTTCAGTCTAATTAAATTGAAATAGTTACTTCAGTTTACCTCTGTTCATCAGAACATGGCTTGTGAAACAGGAACATTAAAGCTACATACCAAATTTGTTGTTGTAAAGTGCTGAATACCTCTCCCAGCAGCGATACCTACAGGAGAAAAAAAGGTCACACATTTTAGGCAAAACATATTTTCTCACAGATGCAACTTCTTCCAGGGCAGTGGTGGGGAGTCTCAGGCCAAATGCAGCCCGCGGCTAGTTTTCATGTAAACCCTTTCCAGTTCCTGGATCAGGCTCCTTGATCTAGTTCCTACCCCCAAACACTGAAAGGAAAATTGGCCCTTACCTTGTGAATTTTCCTTCTAAAAGAAGGTACTGGTTAGTCCTCACTTCTGGGGATGATCCTCACTCCCTCCCAGCAAGAGGCAGACTTGATTTTTGCAGAGCGTGCTCAGTGGGATCATCCCCCCCTTGCTGCTCCAGTTGTTCAATAGACCAAGTTCTGAAAAACACTTACTTAAAAAATACAAAACAAGAAACCTATAATTTTCTTTCCTTTCCTATAAACCTAACCTTTTATGGGGGTGGGGGTTGTTTGGGGTTTTTTTTTGTCTAAACTAGGGTGGGTGTGAAGACTATCCAGGACCTTGTTCTAGAAGGAAAGTTCACAAGAAAAGGGCCAATTTTCCTTTCTCCTCAAAGGTCCTGGATAGTCCTCACTTCTGGGGATGTAACAGAGCAGTACCCCCATATAGAGACTGGGAGGGATTAGAAATTCCAGTACTGTCGGAATTCCATTGGCAATTAGGCTAATACCCCCTGCATTATCCTCTGACCTGTGCCTGTGCTGACTCTAGTGCGTGAATCCTGTAATGGCAAGTGAAAGTGTTCAGCGACCTCCAAGTGGCAGCTCCTTAGATGAAGCGCTTATATTGAAAGCAGCCGAAGTTGCCTAATAGAACTGGCCCAAATATTCTGAGGGGGGAGAAGACCTCTTGTCATATACGACTGAGAAATAGCTGCAGTTATTCATCTGGAAATAACTGCCTTAGAAGCCTTAAGCCCTCTGGCTTTAGGTCCATACGTGATCAAAAGTGCCAAGGACATCCTAAAATTAGAAGCTCTACTCAAATAAGTCTTACAAGCTCTATGCACATCTAATAAGTGCCATAATGTCTCCCTTTTATGTATATTTTAAAATACTTTAATTTTTGTAAGCCGCCTCGAGCTGCCTAGGCAGGAGAGGCTAAATATAAATGGTGGAAATAAAGAAATAAATTTGTACAGGACATGAGTAGCATATTTGCCTTACAGTCCTTATCTAGCCGTGGTTATAGAAACTGTACAATAGTATTAATTCTAGCCTCATGGGTCAACACCAATTTGGTCAAACACCATTCCGCAAATACCTGCCAGGTTCACTGGTAAATGCATTTTGTGAGTTTTCTTTTTGTGGACAT
Source organism: Sphenodon punctatus (assembly GCA_003113815.1). Taxonomy (NCBI): domain Eukaryota; kingdom Metazoa; phylum Chordata; class Lepidosauria; order Sphenodontia; family Sphenodontidae; genus Sphenodon; species Sphenodon punctatus. Next base: position 1,535,462 of record QEPC01015236.1, read on the forward strand.
TGAGGTAGTGAGAACAGCCTCCGAGTAACCTAACTGCCTAAAAGCCTGGCACTCAATTTCCACACTCTCAATTTGAGCAGCTCCAGATTCTTGTAAAATTAGAGGCCTCCGAGACAGAAGGTTTGGAAACCGAGGTAGATGAAAAAGGGGGGCATGTTCTCAGCTTCATTAAATCTGAGAACCACGGTCTCCTTGGCCAATACGGGACAACTCGACTTAAAGATTTTTATTTATTTATTTTTATTTTATTACACTTATATGCCGCCCCCTCATGCCGATGGCATCTCGGGGCGGCTTCCAACAAATATAAAAACAATCTAAAACAACATAAAGCCACATTAAAATCTAAAAAAAAAATCCAGTAGTATTATTTAAACAAATTTAAAAACACTCCCCATACAAAAATTTAACCCATAGCCGTGACCCAGCCACCGAGAACGCCCTCTCCATTGTAGCTCCCCGCTTTACACGGGGGACCTCCAGGAAGGCGCCCCTGGTGGAACGAAGGGGTCGACCTGAGTCGCGGAGGGTGAGGTGGTCCCTGAGGTATCCAGGTCCAAGATCGTACAGGGCCTTATAGATCAAAGTCAGCACCTTGAATCTGGCTCGGTACGTTACAGGCAGCCAGTGCAGTGCACGGAGCACCAGTGTTACGTGCTCTCATCGGCCCATCCCTGTTAAGAGACGGGCCGCCACATTCTGCACTAGCTGCAACCTCTGGGCCAGCATCAAGAGAAGCCCCACATAGAACGCGTTACAATAGTCCAGCCTCAAGGTGATGAAGGCATGGATCAAGGTGGCCAGGTCAGTTCTGGAGATGTACGGGCGCAGCAGTTTCCGTACCAGTTACAGCTGGCGGAAAGCCACCTTCGCCACCATATCCACCTGCTGATCTAGGCAGCATCCACCTGCTGATCTAAGATGACTCCTCCTTCCTTAATTTTATCATTTTTCCTATGAGAGGAAAGGCATAAAGTAGATCCTTCGGCCACTTTTGTCTGAGGGTATTATTGTACACCAGAGCTCCGTGCCACTAGAATCTGGACATGGAAGTGGGAACTTTGTTGTTTGGCAAGGCAAAGAGATCCAGAACTGGTTTCCCAATTCAGTTCACGATCATCTCAAATGCCTCCTGACACAGGGAACACTCTTCCTGGTCAATATGTCTGCAACTAGCCGGTCTGTCTGTACATTGTCTTTTTCTTTATGTGAAGTGCCTTTAGAGATGCCAGATTTGTTTCAGCCCATCTCAGTAGTCGAGCAACGTCTCGTTAAAGTGAGAGGGACTTCGACCCTCCTGACCATTCAGATATGCCTTCACTGATATGCTGTCTGTGTAAATTAACACATGATGGTCCTGAATGTCCAAAGTGAAGTGTAATAGGGCCAGGCATATCGCCTGGAGCTCCAGCCAATTAATGTGGTCACTGTGCTTCTGCTCGAAGTAGGACCAGCAGCCCTGTACTGACCTTTGAGCGCAGTAAGCCCTCCCCAACCGACGAGGCTCACGTCTGGTGAGATTGTTATTCTGTCAGTTATTCCAATATAGGAACTCCCACTCCCACTCGAAATCTGTGATGTTTGAGCCACCAAGCTCATTGCCGCCTTCATCTCTAGGGGAATCTTCACCCACGGGTTGAAGCCTTCCATGATCTGTGACTGAAAAGGCCTTAGAAAGGCTTGTAACAGTTGCAGGTGAAACTTTGCCCATTGCAGATGCTGTATCCAAGATACAAGTCCAAATAGGCTGGCTAGATTTTTCAATTTCACCCTGTAATTGGACTGAAGTTGTACAATCATCTTGAATCTTGGTTTGTCTGTTTACTGGAATGAAATGAGAGTTTAGTGATGTGTCTAGGATCACCCCCAAATGTTCCATCGGCTGTGCTGGGAACAACTGGCTGTTTATTTGGTTATTACAAAACTATGATGGGTTAATTAAGCATGATGGGTCTGTTTTTTAACTTTATCTTAGGCATCAGCCAGTACTTTATTGAGGCACAACCTAAAGAGCTTTTCCCCCTGGTAAGGCACCTGTCGTTGTGCCCAGGTACCTCATCGCTCACTCACATGAAGGTGAGCAAATAAAGACGTCCAAATATGGATGGACGGGAATGCCCTCTATTCAGAGATTGGTCACTAGCAGAATTAAAATCTTGGTCAAGGTTTGTGGGGAGAATACTAGGTCAAAAGGCAAGGCTCGATATTGCCAGTGCCCTGTGCATAAGAGAAGCATAACCATCTGCGATGGGCTGGGTCAATTGTGACATGTAAATGCATCTCTTTTAAATCTAGGGACGTAAGCCAGTCTGCCACCGAAATAGCCTGGTAGATGGAGCTTAAGGTTTCCATGCAGAATATTTTGGCTCTGACAAGTCAGTTTAGCTGTTTGATGTCTAGCCCCCCTCCATTCCCCCAACATTTGGGGGATGAGGAACAACATGGAGTACAGTCCAAGACCCTTCTCCTGCTCTGGTGCTGGCTCTTTGGCACCTATCCCAGTGAGGCGTTCTATTTCGGCTAACATAGCCCGGGCTTTTTCCTGAGTTGTAGAAACTGGAGAAGAAACAAAAAGTCAAAAGGTTTCATGCACAATTCTATTGTGTATCCCGGGGTCACTGTTTCTATAACCCAAGAGTCCGAGGTTGCCTCCGCCTGCCTGTGAGCAAACGATTGCAGTCTGCCCCCTACAGTAGGCTCCGCCTCAGAGACCAAAGGGTAGTAGTCATGCTTCCTGTTTTGGGTAGGAAAACGTCTGAGGCTGCCTAGCATGATCGGGTCCATTGAATCTGCACTGTTTTGGCCACTTTGCCCTGCCTCTAGAGTCCCTATTGGGCTGGTAGGAGATGGGAGTGTGGGCCGAGAATTCATTACAGGGATAAAAAAAAAAAAAATCTTTGTACTGAATGCTCGAGGGTCTGTTTTTTAACTTTATCTGAGGCATCAGGCAGCACTTTATCGAGGCACAACCCAAAGAGCTTTGCCCCCTGGTAAGGCCCTGAAATTAGGAGGGTTTTTTGTGGTGGTGTCAGCACTCCACGATCTAAGCCAAACCTGGTGTCTGGCAGCCACATGAGCAGAGATGGGTCTAGCCACCCAGGATAGAGTATCTGCAGATGAGTCTGCTATAAATGCAGTGGCCAGGAGGATTTCAGATGACCGAATGTTAGCTCTTTCAGCAGAAATGAAGGGATCTTTGGCTTGCTCGAGCCAAGTAAGAAGAGCCCATGCAAAATAAGAGGTAGCTGTGGCAATGCGTAGGACTGCTGTCAAGGCCTCAAAATCCCTACCGAGGCTAGATTCAATGCCCCTGTCCATGGGGTCCCAGGATGGAGATCACCATTGGCTGGGAAGACTGACTGACATGGCAGGGAGGTAGCTGCTGCATAAACTTTAGGAGCCCAGAACAGATGTTCTTTGTGCCTTGAAAAAAAATATAAGGCTTCCTGTACCTTGGATAGTTACCAGGCTGCTTCCACTCTGCTTTTATAATTTTTCAAACTCCTTATCTAATGGTGGCCCTGGTCTTTCCCACAGACCCTGAGGATATGTTCTCTAGGGTTTGCCTCATCGGAGTCAAATGAGTCATCCTTCTCTGGTCTCTCCTTAAGTAGCAGGGTCCTTGGCCACTATGTTACATATCTTATCCTTGTAGAGAAGTGGAAATTCCCTGTCCTGTGCTGTAATGCTCTCCTGATGGGAAATATCTGGAATTTGACCCTTTTCCAGGGACACTATGGACTCTTGGGAGGAGTGATCCGACTCCATCTCCAATACCCTCTGTACCAGGGATGCATTCAAGCACTGGAGGCAAGTAATCGCTAGCCACCTTCTTGATCTACTGGGAGGAAGTTCTGACTCGGAGGATAGTGCCACCTCTTCCTCAGGTAAACCCTTCTCTACCTCCTTCTCTGAGGAAGGGTCGGAGATAACAGGAGGGTCTGGGGAGTCCAGAACCATCCTTCAATCCCTTTTAGAGGCTGGCTGTTTACTTTTTCCTGCAGGACTAGACTGCCCTTTAAACCCCAGCCTGCGGGGAAGGGCGGGTGGATGGGATGAGGTGAGAAGGAGAAAGGGGCCAAGGTCTATCCTCACTTGGGACTTGCCTCTGTCCTCCTGTTTTTTGTTTAATTTTCCCATGGAGAGTAAGAGTTTATTGAGGACTATCATATGTAAGTTCTCATTAGAAAGGAGCTGGGAAGACCTTACTTCGCCTGAAGCCTCCTGGATCTGCTTCGGATCCTCCTCAGGCATTTTGGCACCATCTTCTGTTGTTCAGGGCCTGACCAGTGCCATTTTGTCCTTGTGTGGGACACAGGGCCAAGGAGTATTCCCTGCGCAGGATTCCTCATTGGTCTATCAGGCATTTCCCTGCCAGGGTTCCCCAAGGCCTGCATTCTTCCTGTCAAGGCCGAGTGCTGGAAACAATGGGAGTATACAGGAAGGCTCCCTTGAAGCGCTGGCCCGATACATTTCCCGTACCTACTAGGGCGGAGGATAGGGAGGTGTGGGGAGGGTTCGCTCTCCTCTTTCAATCTCCCACTGCCCCCATAAATAATCCACTGAGTGCAGCTGAGAGGATTACTCCCTCTATGGCTCCAGAGCAGAACTGATGGAGATTGCACCCGCTTGGAACAAAGGCAGAAGATCAACTGAAGCAGCAATGGGGGATGGGAGAGGGGATGATCCCACTGAGCATGCTCCCTCTGCAAAAAACAAGTCTGCCTCCAGCTGGAAGGAGAGGAGATCATTCCCAGAACTGAAGACTATCCAGGACCTTTGAGGAGAAAGGGTGAGCTCAGGGTAAGAAAGCAGAGTTGAGGGCATGCACACAAGGATAGGGAACAAATTTGTGGCACTGATCCATGATCTCCTCTTCCTGTGTGCACCCCTTAATCGCCCAGTCCCAACTTCTATACAACTCTCGGAACTTGTACTAATTTTCAAAGCGGCTGCAAGGTGGGAAAAGGTTCCCCTGTTCTAATGTATGCACCCATACACAATACAAAACTGAAGATAAGCCAGATGATGCCAAGGCTCGTGTACTATTTTTCAAATAGACAACACTAGGATTACCAACTTCCTTATGTTAAGCTTGCCATCAGCACTACACTGCACTTTGGAAATGTACGTCTACAATAGTATTAGTAACTACACTTCATTAAGCGCTACGCTTCACAAGACATTATTGTGTTAACATACAGCAGAGTTAAATGGGGAAATGGTGAGGGTTCTTTTAAGTAGCACTGCAGGCATCAAGCTTGACATTTATATAAACATCCATGCATGAGAGAAAATTGTGCTTTGTAATTTTTATTTTTTAAATGTCAGATAAATAATTGAACACGGTATCTTGCAGTGGGTTAACACACTTTTTTTTTTAAAAAACCACACTTCTTTCCTTCACGCAAACATGATCCCTGAGGGATAATTGTGTAGTGTTGCCATTTTAACATGACTGAATAAACAGCCATCAGACATACTGCAGACCTTCTCAATGCTGGGGGAAACTGTAAACATGTAGCTAAAAGAGAAGCTAAAAGGGTAGGTTTTTCAGAAGTACAGCAGGGGGAGCTGGAGGCCCTCAACTGCATCTATTCCAGGAGGCCTGTGGTCCAGGTTGTCGGAGTCCCAAAGTCTCAGGCTGTTTTTACACATGCAAAGTTATTCCAAAGCAGCTGTAATTCCAGACTTGTCATTCCAGAGTTGTCATTCAGGAGTAACTGTTTACACAATCATGAATACTCCGGAATAAGCACTATTCCAGATTGGCAATGTAAATGCTTATTCTGATAAAAGAATCAGAAGGAGGACTGCATCAATCCCATGGTGCTTCGCAGTTGAATTATAGCGCCTTGGGGAACTCCAGCCGAGAGAATGCCTCTCCCAGAGCATCGGTCTTGTCATTAATTGACCAGGATGTACATTTCCAGAGGGAATTCTGTATTTGTATAGAGACCCGAGACAAATAGGGGAGTTCCATAGGCAAAAAAAACAAACCCCAGTAAAAACAGCCATAGACGATGCAGTTGGATTTCAGAACCTTCTTCTGCTCTGATTTCTGGGTGCTGTGTGGGAAGCTGTGAACCCCACTCCTCCCAACACCCTTGCTGTGCCTATGTCACTTGCTGGGGGGGGATAGGTGTGATGGATTCCCTCCACTGCAGGGTCACAGTGGATTAGGAGGCAGCCTTCTCTGTTAAAAATCCCTACCGATGACATTTTGTCACCCAAGACTGCAGAATACCACAGAGACGTTGGGCAGAAGGACGTAAACTCTACCTGCAGTTCTCTATGGTGCAGTGGCTTAGTACCAGATTAGTTGTTCACACAAGCACTACTTCAGTATTATTTCATGCCAGAGTAGATGAGCCTGAATTATGCCGCCAATCTCGTATGCATTACGGAGACCTGGCTGGACAATGAGTCAGGGTCTATTCTGGCTGACCTTGTTTCAGAGTCAGGTATGCCGTGCAACATCAACCGCGAACGGAGGAACGGGGGCGGCGGCGGTGTAGTCATGATATTTAAGGAGCGATCGTCAGCACGGAGGTATCCTGTGCAACCTATACCCAATATAGAGGTTCTCCACCTTGTGTTTGATTTGGCAGGTGACAATTTGGGAGTGCTGCTTGTCTACCATGCACCTACCTGTGCAGCAGCCTCCCTGCATGCTGTAGCAGAGTTGGTGTCGGGGGTGGTGTTGAGGTCCCCGAAGACAATAGTCTTGGGGAACTTAAACATCCATGCCAACACTGACCTTGGGGGAGCAGAGCGTCAGTTCATGGCCACCATGGACCTGTCTCCGAAAGTGATTGGCCCGACACATCATAGGGGGGCATACCTTGGATCTTGTGTTTTGCATCGGTCTTGAGGCTAGTGATCCATTAGTGGGGGGAGGTATCAACTATACCTTTGTCATGGACGAACCATTACCTCCTGCAGGCCTCGCTCCTGGCACATGTCTGCCCCCGGAAAGGTGCAGAACCAATTTGAATGGCTCGCCCCCAGAGGTTGATAGAACTAGAGCAATTCCAGAGGGCTCTGGGTAAGATACCCTCTGATCTCAACAACTGTCTCATTGATGACCCTATATGGAATACTCCGATGACTGGGGCCATCAATTGGATGGCTCCTAGGCATCCGCTACCCGCGCAGTAGCACCACAGGTCTCCTTGGTTTTCCAAGGAGCTGCAGCTGCTGAAGCGAGAAGGGCAGCGGTTAGAGCGACGGTGGCGTCGTTCTCGTGCTGAAGTCAAGAGATTGCGTCATAGAGCCCAGTTTACGGGTCTATGTCGTGGCTATGCAGGCAGCAAAGAAGGAGTTCTTTGCTGCCCTCATAGTTCCCGTAAAATCCCGCCCAGCGGAGCTTTCCCAGGGCTGCGGGGGCTGGTCAGTCCGGCCTCCCTTCACCTGGGAGTGGAGTCATCTAAGGCCCGTTGTGACATGTTTGTGGATTATTTTGTGGATAAAATCACTCGTATTCACCAGGACTTCGACAATGCAATTGATATACATTAGGAACAGGAGGTTATGAAAGCCCTGTCTTGTCCAATTGTATGGGATCAATTTCAGTCAGTGACACCCGCCGATGCGGTCTATGTTCTTGGGGCAGTTAGGGCCACCTCTTGTGAGTTAGATCCGTGCCAGTCTTGGCTAATTAAATCTTGCCATGAGACAATGGGTCCGTTGCTGGCTGGTGAGGTCAACGCCTCCCTTTGGGAGGGTAGCGTGCTGGCCTGTCTCAAGGAGGCAGTGGTGCGGCCTCTGCTCAAGAAACCATCGCATGACGCTGACATCTCACCAGCTATCAGTTTGTCTCCAACCTTCCCTTGACCGTGTCAGTTTTCTTGATCCCTCTCAGTCAGGATTTCGAAAGGGTCATGGCACTGAGACTGCGCTTGTGGCTATGGTGGATGATCTGCAACGGGAACAGGGTCGTTTAACCCTATTGATCCTATTAGATCTATCGGCTGCTTTTGATACCGTTGACCACGAGATGTTGGTGACGTGCCTGCAGGACTGTGCAGGAGTGGGCAGGACAGTTTTAGAATGGTTCCGCTCATTCCTGACCTGAAGACCTCAGCGAGTGGTGCTCGGGGAATATTTTTCATCATACCGGGACTTCTCGTGTGGAGTCCCGCAGGGTTCTGTTTTGTCCCCTCTCCTGTTCAAGGTGTACATGCAGCCACTCGGCAAGGTGATCAGGAGGTTTGGCGTGCAGTGTCATCAATATGCTGATGACACCCAGCTATACCTCTCTTTTCAAAAGGCCCAGCAGTCTCGGTGCTTACCCAATGTCTGACGGCTATGGGGGGGCTGAATGAGGGCAAACCAATGGAGGCTGAATCCTGACAAAATGGAGGTGATGCTGGTGAGTAAGCCAATGGAGATTGACGGGGTCTGTCCTCTGTTGGTTTCCTAGGTTCGAAGTCTGGGGGTGCTCCTCGATGCGCAGCTCCGCCTGGATATCCAGGTGGAGGCTATGGCGAGGAGTGCTTTTTGCCAACTACATCTGGTGCAATGGCTTCGGCCATATGTCTCAGACTCTGACCTGGCCACTGTCATCCATGCTTTCATCACCTCCAGGTTGGACTACTGTAACGCGCGCTACGTGGGGTTACACATGGTGATGGCTCAGAAGTTGCAGCTGGTGCAGAAAATGTGGCAGCCCGGCTTTTGGTAGTGTTGGGCCGCCGGGAGCACATTACACCGGTGCTCCGTTCTCTGTACTGGCTGCCAGTGGTTTTCTGGGCCCGATTCAAGGTGCTGGTATTGCCCTATAAAGCCCTAAATGGCCTAGGCCCTGTCTATCTGTGGGACCGCCTCACCCCCTGGCCTTTGGATCATCCCCTGCGGTCGTCCGGGGGCGCCTTGCTCAAGGTCCCCCAAGTCTTCCGGGGGGGCCACACAAGAGAGGGCGTTGTCGGTGGCCGCACCGCTGCTCTGGAACTCCCTGCCAGTGGGGGCCCGGCTGGCCTGACATCCCCTTGTTTCGACAAAGTTGTAAGACCTGGCTGTTCCGCCAGGCGTTTAGTGAGGGTGATGGGTGGGATGGGGTTTTATAGTTGTTTTAAGTGTTTTTATATTTTGTATGATGTAAGCTGCCTGAGGCAGGAGGGGTGGGATAATAAATTTTTAAAATAAATAAATAAATAAATTCTTGAAAATCATATTGAACAAATTCAAAATAAAACTAGGAAACAGTAGTTAAAAACCAGGAAGCAGAAGTAATTTAGTCTGGCATGGCAATTGTCGCTCTGGGGCTAGAAGGGGATAAAAGTGGTCTACTGCCCAGTGGGGGACTAATGATTAGGGTTTTTTATTTGTTAGTAGTGGCAGACTAACATACTTAATCGTGTGCCAGGATTTTGTGTGGTGGAAGGGGGGTGGGTTGTAGTGGGTGTGTCAGGAGTACGTCCTAGTCTGCTGGTGAGAGCAGCGGGAGGGGTTGGGAATCCCCCGTGAGAGGGGGAAGAGCAAAGAGGAAGAAGGGTGGGTGTCCCCCTGTGAGGGTACATGGGAAGCTTTGTGTGGGGTGGGAATATGAGGGTGTGGGGAGGGGTGTGGGGTCCTACCCCTGCCAACCTGGTAGAGAGCCTGTTGGGAGGCAGGCTGGTAGCACCCCCCTGAAGGGAGGAGCGGTGGCAACAGGAGTTGTGATGGGGTGGGGGAGCTGGATGAATGTTCCGGGCCAATTCCGGCAGAGCTTGTTCCGGCTGGGTACTCACTCTAGCACCAGCCCAGGCCAGAGGGTGGGGGGGGGGGGTAGCTATTATTTTTAGGGATGGATTGATTGCACGGAGATATTCAGTGCAGACAGAGTCTGGGATAGAGTGCCTCCTCCTCGTGATTGATCTGGCCAGGAACGGATCGTAGGGTCCGGCTGGGACAGGTTGGGGATTCTGTGGTGTACCAGGCACCCCACTGCACAGCAGCATCCCTGTCTGCTCTAGAAGCTCTAATTTCGGACCTGCTCTTGAGGTCCCCCAGGCTTATTATCTTGAGGGACTTCAATATCCATGCCAAAGTGGGATTGCAAGGGGCAGAGCAGGACTTTATGGCCGCCATGGCAACCATGGGCCTGTCCCAGATGGGGAGGGGCCCGACACATGAGCAGGGGCACACTCTGAACTTGGTTTTCTGCACTGACCTTGAGGCGGGGGGCTCTGATGATTGGGGGTGTAGTATGTTCACCCTTGTTGTGGTCGGACCATTATCTCCTGCAAACCTCCATCCTAGAGCGCCTACCTGACCTCGTGGCCTTGTGGAATGCCTCACTGGTTGAGGCCACTGGTTGAGGCCATTGAGGCCATGCTCCTAGGCATCCACTCCCAGCGAATCAGTTCCGCAGGTCCCCATGGTTTAGGGAAGACCTGGGATGTCTGAAGTGTGAGGGGAGGCAGTTAGAGCACCAGTGGCGCCGCACTCACACCCAAGATGATCGGTTGCGGCATAGAGCATTTTTGAAGTCCTATGCCATGGCGGTGAGGGCAGCAAAGAAGCAAGTCTTTGCTGCACTCATTTCGTCTGCTCAGTCACATCCAACAGAGCTGTTCCGGGTGGTGAGAGGTCTGGTCGGTCCAGCCTGTCTCCACCTGGAACCAGATTCGTCCACAGCTCGTTGTAACACGTTTTTGAAGTACTTTGTGGACAAAATCGCTTGCATTGAGCACGACTTCGACTCTGTCACTTTAGTGGCAGAGCCAGAGGTTAGGGAATGCCCTGTCTGGTCATGCTCTATGGGACGGTTTTCAATTGGTGACACCTGCCGATGAGGCCAATGTTCTGGTATCTGTTCAAGCCACAACTTGTGAACTAGATCCTTGTCCGTGCTGGTTGGTAAAAGCTACCAGGGACACAGTGCGGGTGATGGTGGCTGGCGGGGGTTATCAACGCCCCCCTTCTGGAGAAGAGGGTGCCAGACTGCCTGAAGGAGGTTGTGTTTCGTCCCCTTCTCAAAAAGCCGTCACTTGATGTTGATGCCCTGGTTAGCTATCAACCTGTTTCTAACCTTCCCTTTTAAGGGAAGGTTACTGAATGGGTAGTGGCTCGTCAGCTCCAGGCGCATTTGGACGGTATTGGTTTTCTTGATTCCACGCGGTCTGGCTTTTGCCCAGGTTATGGTACGGAGACAGCGCTTGTGGCCTTGGTTGACAACCTCCTTGTAGAGTTGGACAAGGGCCGTATGACCCTGTTAGTCCTACTAGATCTATCGGCGGCCTTCGACACAGTTAAGCATGAGTTGCTGGTGACTCGTCTGTGGGACCTGGCAAGGGTGGACGGAACTGTTTTACACTGGCTCCATTCCTACCACGCAGAGAGATCCCATCGGGTGGTGCTAGGGGACGGTACTTCATCCCCTGGTGGCCTCTTGTGGAATCCCGCAGGGTTCCATTCTATCCCCTCTTGTTTAACATGTAAATTTTAATATAAATAAATAAATATATGAAGCCGCTTGGGGAGGTTGTGTGCAGCTGGGGGGTCCGCTGTCATCAATATGTGGACAACACCCAGCTAGATCTGTCATTTTCATCTGACTCAGGCCCCGCTGTCTCCTTGCTGTCTTGGTGCTTGGCTGCTGTGGGGGATTGGATGAGGTCAAGCTGATTGAAGCTCAATCCTGATAAGACAGACATGATGCTAGTTGGAAGGACGGTTGATCTGGGTGAGATCTCCCCAATTATTGGGGATGTTCGTCCTCGTTTGGTTTCATCTGTGCGAAGCCTAGTGGTGCTCCTGGATTCGCAGCTGCGCCTGGATTCTCAGGTGCTGGCTGTGGCCAGGGGTGCCTTTCGCCAATTACATCTGGTGAAAAAGCTCCGCCCATACGTCTCAGACTTCGATCTCGCCACTATCATCCATGCGTTCGTCACCTCGAGGCTAGAATATTGCAATGCACTCTATGTGGGGCTGCCCATGAGGACGTTTCGGAAGCTGCAGCTAGTGCAGAATGTGGCGGCCCGTCTCTTTACTGGGACGGGCAGCAGGGAGCACATAACAACGGTACTCTGAGCACTGCACTGGCTGTCTATTGTCTTTCGAGCCCAATTCAAGGTGCTGGTATTGACCTCTAAAGCCCTTCACGGTCTAGGCTTTAATTATCTGAGTAAATCGCCTCACCCCCCGGCCCCCGTGGTCGTCCAAAGGTGCCCTCCTGGAAGTCCAGCATTACAGACGGGTTCGGACAGATAGGAGGGTGTTCTTGACAGCCGCACCATCGCTTTGGAACTCCCTTCCGGAGGGGGTTTGCCTCAGCCCAAACCTTCTCACCTTCTGATGAAATTGTAAGACCTGGCTTTTCCGCCAGGTGTTTGGTGGGAGAAGAAGGGAGGCTGGGATGTGTACGTCAGGGTAAATTTGGGGGTTTTGCACTGTGGGTTTTATTGTGCACATGATTAGAGTTTTAAATTTACAGTTTTTACTGTGAATTTTGTGAGCCGCCCCGAGTCACTTGTACCAAGAGGGGCGGGGTAAAAGTGCACAAATAAAATAAATAAATAAATTCAGACTATCAAATACAATCCGGATTAAGAGGGGTTAATGCCGGTATAACCAGCATGTAAAACAGCCTCGGCGAAAGAACTTGAGCAGCCCAGGTTGGGCTAATTGAGCACATGGTTGGCTGGGACTGGTCAGGTGACAAGAAGCCCTAAGCACTTAAGCTCTGAGCCTCACTAGTGGGCAAGCCCACCAGAGAGAGGAAAGTAGGCTGCAAGTTTGCCTCTGGGCTTGCTCTCTAAGGCAAGGGAGCTAGAAGCCTAGTCCAGACCCTGCTGCCTGCAGGGCTAACCTGGATCAGAAAGGTCAAGCCAGGAGGCTAGGAACTGCCAGGGGTTGGGAGCCTGGGAAGCAGGCTCGCCTCCCCAGCTCCTCACTGTAGAAGGCATTAGTGTATTTATGTTTCCCATTTCAGGGACTATGCACCATTCTGGTTGTACATACATGAGCGCTAGTAACGGCAAAGGGTGTCAGTGGTGTGTTTGGTCCCGATCCTGTGACCATTTGCCCTGGAGCAGCACAAACCTGCCACATGCCACTCATTTGCTTAAATTACTCAACACTGCTACTACTACTACTAATTTCTATAGCACTACTAGTCGCATGCAGCGCTAACAATGGTACGATTACAATCAAAAATGAGGTTCAACTGCTATCGTACAGGAAAAAGTCTAACTAGTTTAAAAAAATCTGTTCCATCTAAGGCCCTTTTTGCATGGACGTGGGTGGGGGGAGATGTGCTCCCTTTCCCACAGAGCCTCCTCCATTTTTTCGGATGGCTCCGTGGGTGAGTGATGGGTGGAGATGGGTGCACGCTGGGAATGCACACCCACCGCCACACCGTGCGTACAGATGCCACCACCACCACACATCCAGCGGGGGGGAGGAAGAGGGGCATCCATGCAAAAACATCCTTTTTAAAAAAAAAAAAAAAAACACACCTTGAGACCTCTCATTATTTATATAGTCCCAGCAACTTGGCACTGAATAGTTGTGATTAGAGGCAGGTCCATGTGAGGAGGGAGCTTACAATCTAGGATGGACGGGAGACAGAGGCAAGGCAACAGAGAGGGGGGCAGGGATACATTCAAAAGGTTGCAGGTGCAGGTGCTTATCTTAGTTACAAGAGGAGGAGGGCAATCCTGGAAGAAAAGAGGGTATAGAGAGAGGTGTAAATGTGAGCAATATATGGGAGTGAGGAGCTAGGGGAAATCTGACTGAAAAGAGTTAAGTATGGGGGAGGGAGGAGAGCGTACGTGTTTGGGGGTGGGGGGAGTTCCAGGCATAGGAGTGGTATGGAAGAAGGGGTGGAGATGGATTAGGGTAGGCGAGGGGAATCTCTTCCGGGGCCACTTTGAGAATGAGCACAAGTTCCACTGGCTGCCCAGAATCTGGGAGTAGGGAGTGCTTAGGGCTGGGGAAGGAAGAGGGGAATCCAGATCATGGCTCCAACCCCTGTCAACGTGCGCATGCCCTCACACTGTCCGCTCCTTTACACTGGGCTCACCGTTTCAATGCTTGAGGGTAGAAACGGGAGCCAGGGGCCTGCTCCATGAAATTGCAAAGGCACCAAATAAAACACTAGCCATGGCCTGAGGTTCCTCATCCTGGTTCAGGAAGTAGGAGGCTCAAGGGTGGGGTACATCTGAAGTAACTCAACTGCACACAGAAGGGAATATCTGGATTTTTGTTAAGGTAAAGGATACGATTTGCCCCTTTGTGGGTCATTTCCACTGTAAGTTAGAACAGCTGACATCCATTATTTACGGACTGCAGACTTACACCAATGCATCCGAGCGAAAAAGCCAGCCCCGAATCTGCAAGTCACCTGAAAATTCTAGAGCGAGATTAACCTACTGTCAAGCTACCTCTGTTGCTTGCGAAAGAACAATAGCCAACCTGCTGACGTCTGCAGTGTGCGATGTAAGTTGTGCGGCAGCTGTAAAGTGAACTGGGGTTCGTGGTGGCTATGTCTGAAGAAGCCTTCTGTTGCTTTAGACTGTGTCACCTTGGTTTCCCAGCGCTGCATAAAGAACATTCATAAAACACAGGGATTAAAGCAAGAAGGACGTCAGTGTTAAGCCTTAATTATGTTTGAAGTTTCCCACCACACATTAAATTCCTATGTAATCCAATGGAAGATTACATATCCCCCTCGGTCACTGATCCATGGAGAATATGCAAGTCAAGTTCAGCCTAGCTCTAGAGACTTGTGCTTTTAAGTTCTGGAGACCCTCAGATCAGTCGCCAAGACGGCAGCTGTTACCTCTGCATGCTGAATATCTGAATCCAAGAAACTATGCAACAGGCAGAGTAGTGAGAATCATCTGCTATTTCCAAATTGTGACTGCCAGCAGCACCTTCCATCTCAGGATTCAGGTAGCACCCACTGAATTCAAGAGGAGCTATGCAAAACTATGGGGCCCAGAAGACAAGACAGTGGGGCTGATCCCATGGCCTGCGGAAACCATGCGCAATACACACCCACATGTACCCAAGTCCATAGAGGATACACTGTGCCGAATGGAGAGGTTACGGATTGCGGCCAATGGCATTTCATGAAGAATTTTAAAAACCCACAAATATCTTTACCACTACTCGACAAACCTGCTTCAGCTCTTTTAAGACCTGTTCATCTACCCCTTCTTCTACAAAGACATCCCGGATGCCGTCAATCACATCGTCAATAATGGACTTGTACAATTTCGGCTGCATAAACGCACAATGCAAAGCAGTTAGACAACAACTATAGTTCCAAGTGAAACACATAATTTCTGGCTAAAAGTCAGATTTTGGTCAGATACAATATGGCAGCTCTCACATTCTTAAGATCATTGCAATATTGAGAACAACTACATAGAGCCAGGCTATTTCCATCCCACAGATTTACATGCAGTGAGCCATCATAGAGCACCATGGATTTATTTAAATTTATGTTCCGCCCTTCCCATCAAGGCTCAGGGCAGCTTACAAAGTCCCCTTGTCCCCAAAACCACCCAACCTTATCCCTGCCTGAGAAACACCTGGCCAAATAAAAAGATCTTACAATGTTTCTGAAAGATGAACAAGCTCAGGCTTAAAACGAACCTCCAAGGGGAAGGAGTTCCATAATCATGAGGCAGCCACCGAGAATGCCTCTCTGTGTGCCCTAGCTGTAAAAACTTCAACGGCAAATGGTACCTGCAAGAGGGTGCTTCAAGCTGACCTCAGAGGCTGCAACAGGACATGAAGGAGGACTCAATCTTTCAGATACCTGGGATCCAAGCCATTTAGGGCTTTATAGGTCAAAACCAGCACTGTGAATTGTGCTCAAAAAGCTACTGGCAGCCAGTGCAAATCCTGGAGCACCAGTGTAACATGGCAACCCGCCCCCAACAGAAGATGGGCCACCATACTCAGCTGCAGCTTCCAAACAGTCATCAAGTTAGCCCCACAGAGAGCGCATTGAAGTAGTAAAGCCTCGAGGTTATGAAGGCATGGATAACGATGGCCAAATCCAATTCTGATAACAAAGGTCGCAGCCTTCTCATATTAACAAGAGTCTGCCCAGGAAGGAAATATTATTACAAGGACATAGCATTAGTAAGAGACAGTCAGTGCAACAGCACTGGGGCCCACATGCACAGCCTGTCCAACCGTGTCCCTTCCTGCCTGCTGCTGCTTCTGCTCCCGAGTCTGGGGTCAAGGAGGTGTGTTGCTTCCCCACCTCCAGGAAGCCCAGTCAGGAGCTAGGGCAGTAGCGAGCCAACCAAGGATCACGGGGAGTTGGCCCAGGGAAGCATGTGTGAGAGTGGGGCAGGCCCAGTTCAGTCTTTTACACTGGGCCCACTGCAAACTAGTTACACCCCTGAAGCATTAGGATAGTATCCTTGTTTTTACTTTCTCTGTTTTATACTGACTTTTAAGCTGAATATTCTCTAGGGAGCCCTGAAGCCCTTCAAACTGTGCTTTTTGAAGTACTCACCTCCCCAAATTAGACTTTCTAGTATCCAGTAGCAATCCTTGGTAAATGGAAACTGAATTTTCCTAAAAATCTAGACCCAGGTGTGAAAGTCAAGCTCTTTAGAAAACTCTAGTCCAAAGTGACTAAGGGCATCTTTAGACACAACAGCAAGGGGTGGTGGAATGTGTGTTGACAACATTCTCTGACCCACATTTGCCCCTGATTAGCCCGTTACTGTTTTCCACATCCTGGAGCTAATCGGGGTCCTGCCTGCCGCTCACGCTGGAAGCTCTCTTGCCGGAAGCACTCCTCTGGAATTATGGAACTTGTAGTCCATGCAGGAGAGCAGTTGGGTCTGCTTGTGCAGAATAGAGGATCGGGGCAGACAGCCCGGAAATGGCTGTGAACACACCAGCCGATGTCTTTATACATGACATTAGCCACGGGGACAGGGGAAACACTCAATTGCCAAAACATCAGTGCAACCAACAAGGAGTTAATGGGAGGCTATCAGGGAACAGACCAGCGGTCAAGCGACAGCGCTTACACACAACGCACAGCCACGTGGCAAACATCTCAAGCACCCGGTCGCCGTTGTATCTAAAGATGCCCTAACAATTCCAAGAAAAAGTGCAATTGCTGTGTTAGTCCTAAATGTAAAAGATGGAGACCAAGTGGTTCAGACGACTATCAGTTTATTGTCAAACAGACATCATCCACAGCTTTGGCCATGTGCAGCGTCTAAATGGCTTAAGTTATACCCAGTAGTTCCAGGAAACTAACAAAGCAAGAAGGAAATAAGAGGCTTCCCAGTCTGTTCATGGTTGAGTTGAAACACCAGTGTGAACACAACCAGAAGTGTGGAGGCTATTTTCTTTCTGGTTACAACTGTAATGGTTTCAGTACTGTCATAAGACGTACTGTACGATATCAACTTTTCAACATACAATATCCTTCCTCCAAGGAGAAGAAAGCTATAACAGGACATGCTGAAGCTGAATTTTAAGAGGCCCCAATATAAACTACTAAAGCATTCCCAATGCAATGGAGCTGGCTTGGTTAAGGGAAGGGACTCAAATCAGAGAGAGGGCTTGCTCATAAAAGCAGGCAATACAAAACAAGCAACCCCTTTATTCGCAACTCCCTTGCTTTTGTTCGCACAAGCAGAGGCAAAATGAGAGGTTATTACCTCTCTTAACAAGTGAGAGTATTCTGGGGATGGGGTCTTTTTACTCACACCTGCGTTTCTCTGAAAGAGGGAGCAAGGGATTACAGCCCTGAGCATGCTCATCCTCCTAATTCACAACTTCTTGTCATCTACTTATGTAAACAAAGTCAGAGAGAGGTCTTCTCCTTTCCTCAACCAATCATTCCCCCCCTTAGATCTTAATCCTCTAGTCCAGGGGTAAATAAGACGTCGACTGCAGCCCATCAGTCAACCATAAGCTTTCTTTCAAGTAGAGGATCATGGGGACTGGCCCCTTGGAGATCACTTCTGGGGTGCATCTCTGGTTGGGAAAGGAGAAGGTCTGGGAGAGCGCCACCAATGAACAGGAAAGGTTCTCTTTGAGGGGAGCACCCTCTGGAGCCATTGTGCTGGGAGAGATTCTGGCCTGAAGTAGTGAGCTGACAGCAAGAGTCTCAGCAGAGGCTTGGTAGACCCTTCCCACTCCCCTCAGACTACACCTGGAAGATCATGTGCACTGTGCATCTGGCCAACCCTGTTCTATTCAGATCTGCAAGGATGGAGACCCACAAGTGGGCGACCCACCCAACTGCAGATCACACCTTGGATTTCAAACAGCCTCTTCAGCCAGAAAAGTGATCATTAGAATCAGCACCGGGTAGACATTATGCTACAACTCCAAGCTATCACTTGTAGCAAGCCATGGAAGCAGTAAAAGTATGGGCTCTCTTTAGATGACTTTAGAAGCAAATGTTAACTTACAAGACATTCTTGTTAGAAAATGATAACCTATTATCTCGGGGGGAATTCCTCCATTCACTAAAGTTAATGGGAACTGGGCTGCTGACTTTAATGAATAGAGGATTGCATCCTCAATTTTCCTAACTCCCACTAAACTTTGATACTTTCTAAATTTCAGCAGCTGGGGCTTTTATGCGGAGCGGCGCTCAGCTTTTATTTTAAAAAGATTCTGCTGAAAAGAAAAGCTTGAAAACCTGATTGTAGCGTGCTCTTAAGGTTTAAAGAGAAGGCAATTGCCGTGTTGGTCCCAAACATTGTAAGCCGGAGGCTTAGATTGTAAACCGAAGGCAGGGACCGCGTCTATCTTACTGTTCTGTAAAAGTGCCACGTACACTGCTGGCGCTATACAAATGCTAATAATAATAATAATAATAAGTGATGGAGACAAACTAGTTCAGGTGGTATCTTTTATTGGACAAACTGTAGTTGGTGAGATTATGCAAGGTTTGAAGCCATACAGGGCCCTTCCTCAGGCAGGGAACAACCCAGATATAGACTTATCCTGCATTTGCTCAGTCTAAACAGCCTGGACCCCAGGTATCTGAAACACCACCCCTTCCTTTATGTTCTGTCGCAACCTCTGAGGTACCAACTGCCCGTGAGGTTTGTATAGCGTGGGTGCAGAGAGAGGTGTTCTCGGTGGCTGCTCCAAAATTATGGAACTCTCTTCCCCCCTTGGAGATCCGCCTAAGCCCAAACCTGCTCACCTTTCAGGAGAGATGCAAGACCTTTTCGTTTGGCCGAGCGTTGGGAAGGCGGGGACAGAATTGGGTGGGATTAGGTGTGGGGGTTAGGAAGAGGGCTGGTGGGCTGGGTTTAGGGGCTTTAAATGTTTTTTATACGTTATATATGCTTAATTTATGTTCTTATATTTTTATATTTTGTGAACTGCCCTGAGCCTTCATGGCAAGGGCAGAGTAGAAATTGAATGAATTAATAAATATAGTTCTGACTTGTTATGTGCCTAAGGGCGGGCCCCGTGTGGCTTGAAAGCTTCCACAGTCTCGCCAACTAGTTGATCCAATAAAAAGATACCACCCAAACGACTTCGTCTCTATCTCTTAATGTTTAAGACGTTAAAAGAATCCCGGTTTTTATTTTTAAGCCACTTATTATTTGGAGGATCCCGACTCATTTTTGAACATTTACAGTTTCATGTCCTCAAGTGTGTTTATGAACTAATGAAAAATAGAGCGACCAGCTAAAGTGTACAATTTATTTGCCTAAGGAAGGGCCCCAGGTGACCCGAAAGCTCAAATACTCTCACCAACAGAAGATGGTCCGAGAGAAGAGCTCATTTGAACTACTTTGTCTCTATCTCCCACAGTACCATAAGCCTAAGCTGTTTGCTTATTTGAAGACAACAGGTCTTTGAAAATCCCCAGGCACATCAGCTGTGGGGAAAAGGGCATCGCCTGAAACTTAGAGAACCTCAATCTCGAGTGGTTGGCTGCCTCTGCCAAGTCAAAACAGACACCTATAATTTTATTTTATTTATTTAAATTTATCTGCCGCCCTTCTCACCAAGGCTCAGGGCAGCTCACAATCAAATAATAAACATTAAACAACAATACTAAAATTCAAGCAATAAAACTACCCCTCAAGACTCCCACCATCCCCACAAACCCATGCAACCCCTATCTTCGCCCACCAATTGTCTTCAAACAGTTTGATTTCAACTGACCTACTTCTTTAAAGCTAACCCGATTCCAGTATCCTAAATGTTAACTCCATAATTGCAGCACTACATCCAACTGAAGTCAAGTCCCCTAATTTGCTGCAGCATGCACTGCTCTGATTTCACAAACAACTCGCACAGCGAGGCCACAAAAATCAGTTATATGCCAAACGCTGTTGAAGTGTTTTGAAGCACAAGGTATCCGTTTGATGACAGCTAATTTAAGGAAAAGGAGAAATTACTAAAACCTCAATCCCACAAAGACTTAGCTTTCAAGCCCTATAGCAACACATGGATGTTTTCTTAATAAGAAAAGGCTAAGCACATGCAAAACTGTTAGTTTTTATTTACAGAATTAACATCTAAATCAAGAGTAGGGAACCTGAGGCCCAAGGGCCAAATGAGACTTGTGGCTAGTTTTTATTTGGCCCATAGGTTCAGTACAAGGGGCATTTTCAGATGAGATGCAACCCCACACGGCCACCCAGGAGTCACAGATCTGACGGCTCATCTGAAGCGTGCTCCTGCGAGTCACAGAGCACCCGCTCATGACCACGCACGGACCTATGTCAGGAAATCCAGAGTGCTCCATGCGGGGCCAGCCGAACATACGGTGGCTGCTTCCATAGCCACAGTAGCCACGCTGGGAGCTGCCCATTTGAATCGCTCCCCACACACTCCACCAGCGTGGGCTCTCTGTGGCAGAGCCATGCAGCAGCTACTGACCCCCACTTCATAAAAACATAAGTAGTGCCATACTGAGTCAGACCAATGGTCCATCAAGCCCAGCATCCTGTCCTCCAACACTGGCCAATCTTGATTGCATGGGAGAAGAACCAACAGTCACAATGGGCAATCCATTCCCCGTTGTTCATTCCCAGCTCCCGACAGTAAGTTTATCCCGTAAGCTACTTGGTTAATAGCCATTAAGAACGTATCAAGTCCTTTTTAAAGCCCAGTTACACTACTGGTCTTGACAATGTCCTCTGGCAACAAATTCCATGAGTTAATTATGCACTGAGTGAAAAAATACTTCCTTTTATTTGTTTTAAATCTGCCAGCAGCTAGTTTCATGGAGTGTCCCTTAGTGCTAATACTATTTGAGAGGGTAAATAACTGTTCCCTAGCTACTCGTTCCACACCACTCAAGATTTTATAAATCTCTATCATGTCCCCTCTCAGTCTTCTCTTCTCTAAACTGAAGAGACCCAGCTTGTCAAGCCTCTCTTTGTACAGAAGTCATTCCATACCCTTTATCATTTTTGTCACCCTGCTCTGTACCTTTTCTAGTTCACTATGTCTTTTTTGAGATGGGGCGACCAGAACTGCACACAATATTCGAGGTGCGGTCGCATCATTGATTTGTATAGAGGCATTATGACATCCTCAGTTTTATTCTCTATCCCTTTGCGAATAACTCCTAACATTCGGTTTGCTTTTTTGACTGCTGCTGCACACTGGGCTGAGGATTTCAGCGTATTGTCCACAATCACTCCCAGATTCTTTTCCTGAGTGGTAACTCCTAGCTTAGTACCCAGCATTGCGTGCTCATATTTTGGATTATTTTTCCCTATGTGCATCGCTTTGCACTTGTCCACATTAAATCTCATCTGCCATTTAGATGCCCAGACACCCAGTCTCGTAAGATCCCGTTGCAGTTCCTCACAGTCTGCTCGTGTTTTAACTACCTTGAACAACTTGGTGTCATCTGCAAATCTGATCGCCTCACTCTTAATGCTCTTTTCCAAAGTGGTGTGCCTCAGGGATCTGTATTGGTACCTCCACTGTGAAAACTGACCATTCAGTCCTACTCTTTGCTTCCTATCCTTTAACAAGTTACCGATCCACAGTAAGACACTACCTCCTATCTCATGACTTTTTAATTTTCTGAAGAGTCTTTTACGTGGGACCTTATCAAATGCTTTCTGGCAAATGCTTATCAAATGCTTCCCTCAGCCCTTTGCTTGTTGTAAAACAAGCAAGAAGAGGGGACAGATAAGTGGCACAGATTCATGATCTGGATGGACCGTCCTCTTCCTGAGCACAACCCTTAAGCAACCCTGCCCCAACTTCTATGCTGCCCACAGAGCATGTTCTAATTTTCCAAGTGGCCCCTGAGAGGGAAAAGGTTCCCCAGCCCTGATCTAAATGCTAAGCATGTTCTCAAGGTAAGAATGTTCGGATTTTAAAATACATTGAAATAAAGGATTTTTTTTATTTCAAGCTGCCTTGGTTCCAGGAAAACTACACAAATTTCTCACCCAGTCACTTCTCAGAACATTTCTTTTAATAAGGAAAACTTTCATTCTCGTCTCCAGATTTTCAGTTTAAGAAGAGGCCTTTAGTTTAGGCAACAACAATAACAAATTAAGATAGAAAAATGAATTAAAAGCCCAGTTGAAAAACACGATAGGCTTTTCTCTGAATACCTAATGTCGCATGGGTGTCTGTTAATAAGTGAAAGCCTTCGGTGCGATCACACAGGGTGAGAAAATAGTCAAACATCCCCATGCCTGGCATGCGAGACTGGCTTATGCTTCTGCAGGTATGATATTGTAGAGGGCCACATGCACAACTTCAGTGATTATCTCTGCACGCAATGAAGGAATTTAACTGTGTGGCATATGGGCAGGAAATACACAGAAAGAATAATGAAATAATTCCCTAAACCTCAAAAGGACCATTATTTCGCTGCTTAAATTTGCAGGGGTGTGGAACCTTTACCCGACCAGGGCAGGGGACACGCAAGCTCTGCGGGCCAGATAGGAGATAGTGGTGCTTCAGAGGTGGGCTTAGGATGGAGAAAGGATTAAAAGAGAAAGATCCAGATCAATGCCTAGACCGATGTCATGAATCCAACCCCTATCCTTGAAGGCATGCCCTCACCTCTGCTTCCTTCCATGAAGCTCACTCGCTCAGTGTCTGAGGGAAGGAGCCGCATCCACGGGCCAAATCTGATATTTGGAAAGGGGCCAAACCAGAAGTTGGCCAGATTTGGCCAGGGAGTTCCCAATTCTTGGTCTAAATGTTAACGACTTTTAATAGCCAAACTTGCACTCTCTTTTGGGATCTCACTATCTGCCCACTCTGCCAGAATCCCCTCATACCTTCAGCAGAGCATCCAGCCACCCCTGAGAAGAACCCAAACTGGGGCTCAGCCCCCAAAATATGCAGTGGGGGGTGGGAGGGGGCTAGCCATCTGCAAATGTGGTTGTGGACCCTTGTGAGATAATGGATACCCTAGTCTGCAGGTCTTTGTTGCTGAGTGGGTGGGGGCCTGCAATTATAGTCAAGGCTTCAATCCGGATCCCATGGAAGGGAATGGTGGCAAAATGAAGACAGCGCAGCCCAAGGCTCTTAAACGAGATGACTGACACAGGGCCAAGACTGGGAACCATGGTTACCTAGTCTTCCCGACTAGGAAAGTGCCCAGACCGGGGGGAATCCCCCTCCTGCCTGACCCCAGTCTGTCTAATCCCGTGGGCGCCGCCCTAATGGGTTACCGGCTCCCCGCTCCCTTCCGCCAGCCCCTCACCACGGAGTTTGCATGGGCCATAGCTCCCCGCTGCTTCCCGTTCCGCGGCTGCGGCCTCCTCCGCGCTCCAAAGACGCGCAGACCCGGGCGCGTAACAACCGCCTGTTCTTGAGCGCCCCCTGCGGTTCCCCGGGCAACTGCCGAGCAGCCGCTCGACTCCTTCCTCCTCTGGCCTTTATTAGCCCCATTGGCAGCCCGGCGGCGGGGAGAAGAGGGGGGCAGCGTTTCAAGCAGCGCGCGTCGCCCTGCTTGCACCCCCAAACGGCTCCCACCCCTCTGAGCGGCGCGGTCCCCGCTGCTGCCACTGCCTGCCAGGTGCCACCATTTCCTTGTGCTCACGCAGTGCGGATCCCCGCAGTGTGCACCGAGAGAGTCAATTCAGCCAGCAGCAGAGGATCAAGCCGCCATACCATGGGTTGAATCTTTCATCCATTAATGTCAATAGGAACTGGACCACGGAGATCAATGGATGGAGGAGCACGCCCATGCACCGGCTAAATGTTACTATGCTGCATCAATAAAATATACCATTATGCCTAGTGGATAAGATGCTGGACTTGTAAAACTAGGATTAATCCTGCCTTAGCTATGAAATAGGGTGACCCATTATTGTAAGAGCTAAAGGCCACCTTATTTCATAGCTAGGGCAGGATTTGAATCCTAGTCTTACACCTGCAAGACCAGCATCTTATTCTTATTCACTAGGCTATGGTATATTTTATTGACACAACATAGTAAAATTTAGCCGGTGCATGGGTGCACTCCTCCACGTGGCCAGATACGCACATTTTAGCAGACACTGCAACCTAAATTTCTCATAAATGTCCTCTAAACTGTGCATATCTGGCTGTACTAGCTATGAACTCACTGGCTGGCTTTGGACAAGTCACTTTATGTCAGATTCAGTTCCCTATCTGTAAAATGGGAATGTGTGTCTCCCTTGTCTATCCTAGATTGTAAGGCCCTTGGGACCTTGAAAATCATGATATAGGTGGCGCTATATAAATAACAACAAATTTCAGCCTCTGATTTCATCTTTGCACCATGGCTGGGACACCCCAGTCTGCTGCTACTAGGACAGCATCACAATGACGCGGCATGGCATGATGGCATCACACGGCTTTCCGTGCCCCCATCACCTCATCATGGATGGTTTTCACATCATAAAAGCGAATTCCCAACAGCCAGTGAATAGTTGAGGCAGCTGTGTGGAAAATAATGAATTATGGCTTAATCCGGCATATAGCGAAGGCGGCAATGGTGAAGCTCTCTGACTTGAATGGTGCAGGATCAGGAAGGCTGCAATATGAGGGAAACCCTAGGACACCCCTGAGAGGGAGGCTGCCACTTGTCATGGTTTGACCCCCGAGACTCCCATTTGGACCCCCAGGGTCAAGCCATGAGAGGTGGTAACCCCATTGAATGGCAATGAGACTATTGGGTACATCCTCTACTGGTAGTGCCAATGGCAGTTTTGCCATTACCTTAATGGCAGAGATTTGCATCCTTTGGGTGCAGTCTTGAATCCACTGAAGTCAACAGGGCGCGGGCATGTGTATGTGTCAGTTATCGGGTCTGACTTCACCCATGTGTAAATGAGGCACAACTAGGCACTATGAGCCCAGAGGAGAGACATTGCAGCAAGGGAACAAGGGGAGACAAGACTATGAAGGGGGGGGGGGGTGAGCTTATAAACACTGGGGTGTGAGGAGACAAGGCTAAAAGCCAGGGAGTGTGAGGAGACCAACAGGAAGGGAGGGGACAAAAGCTAGGCGCAGCTAGGCAAGGCTACAGAAGGGGGGAAACCAGAACAACGGAAGAAACTCACAGCCCAAGATAATTCCAGTGGGGGGCACTCCCGCTAACAGGGAGAGAGAGTATTACTACAGAAGTGGCCAGCACACGAGTTAGGTACTGCCAGCAGCATCCCACACCTGCCACAACCCTCAGCAGCCTTAACTAGTGCAGCGAACCAATCAGGCTCTGGCAGGTGGGTCCACGCCCTCTAGCAGGTGTGAAGGGGGGGGGGGAATAGCATAGTAGGGAACCTGAGTCCTATAGAGATTGGGGGGAGGCAGCAATAAAAGGCAACTGGCCGCTGGAATGAAATGCTAGCTGCATGCATGTGGTTAGCTGGCAGGACTGTTTCTAACAGGACTGTTAGAAATGAGACTATCTGGAAATGGGTGGGGGCAAAAGTACTGGATGAACTAATACAGAAGAAGCTTCATCTATTTGTACCTATCAGACAGAGTGCTGCCAGAAGGGGCGGTGCCAATAGGGGAAGGGGGTCAGGCAAAGAGGTTCTATTGGACTATGTTCTGTTGCACCCGTGAGCATTGTGACATCACAGCATTCCAAAGGAGGTGTGGCCATCTCAGAAAGGGGTGGAATTGTCCCTTTGCTCTGCCTTTTATGACATAGCCCTGCCCCTTATAGATCATTGTATGGCCAATGGTTCATCTTAGCCCAGTATAGTCACAACCTGACAGGGCAACAGGGTTTCAGACAAAGACCAAACTCAGGTGTGTTACCAGCAATCCTGGGGATTGAACTTGGGACCTTTATACATGCAAAGCATGCACTCTTCCACCAGAGCCATGGCCCATGGCCCACTCCAAAGAAGGGGGTTTGGGGTGGGGGTGGTGAAATGCACCTCTTTCCCCCCTCCTGCAGGCAACCATAAATATTTATTAATGCAGGCCAGTCACTTTCTAAGGACTGTTCTCTTTTTGTCTGATAGAAGACAACAGAGCAAGGGGCAGACACTCAGGAAGTGGAGAGATGATATAACAAATCTGAGCCAAAGGGACGTAATGACACATGCTATGTCAAAGTGCAGGACAGAGCAGGCAGGAAGGATGCAGTTAAAATTCTCAATTTCAGGTTTATTTAGCAGTATTTTCGGGTAGTGCTGTTGAGGGCATTGCAAACATTTGTTGCCTGTGCTGTTACTCATTTTTAATTATTTGTACTCCTCATGGTACATGATGTCTAGAAGTGATTTATATTTGGACCAAGATCTTTTATTAATCTTTAGGAAAAAGAAAGAAAAATAGGTTTCACAGCTCTTTAAAATGCTTTGTGTCCCTGTGGTGCAGTCCTTAGCAAGCATTCATACTTGGTAGCCAATGCCCTCTTGTGTTTAAAGTGAGTATCATGGAATGAATACACAGACATTCAACTGCAGGGATTCCAAATTCTAGCGAGTGTCTATTTTATAAACATCAGCTTGCATTCAGAAGGGTGGAGGGGAAAGACAGTTCTTTAGAGAACAGTTATAAAATTGATTTATTTATTTATATATTTCATTACATTTTTATCCTGCCCATTCCCTTGAGGCTCAGAGCAGCATTTATTTATGCATAAATAAATGTACACACACACACCCCACACACACAAAACAAACCCAAATATTAAAATACCCCAATAAAACCAATTCAAACCAGAGGAAATCCCCTAAACCACAACCCACCCACCCCTGCCTTTGTAGACTTCAGGGGTGGGGAACCTGCAGGCTAGGGAGGCTAAATCTGAGTTGCAGCTGGTTTTCATTTTTTCCCATTCCAGTTCTTGGATCTGGCCCACGGATCCAGTCTCTGGGTGAAAACAGACATGACTCTAACCACCCTTTAACCACCCTTGGTGGTCATTTATGCATGTTTCAGGGCTGCATAGGGCACCAATACAGCCCTGCAACATGCATAAATAACCACCAAGGGTGGTTAAAGAGTGGTAAGCATCATGTCTGTTTTCACCCTCTGTCCTTAAACACTGAAAGTGTGAGCTCAGGGGAAGGGAGCAGGGATGTGGGAATTCACTCAGGAAGAGGGTTGGATCCACGGCACAGAACTATGATCTGGAGTTTCCCCTTTTCTTCCCACCCTGAGCACTTCCCCTAAGCACCCCTGCCCCCAACTCCTAACTGACCCACGGAGCTTGTACTGATTTTCATAAGTGGCCCATCCTTGCTTAAGCAAAATTGTACAGTCTTGTGATTGTCTGGGACTGCGAATAGCAAACCAGTGCACTGAAAATGCTCCAGCGGTTCTCACCGATGCCTAGGGCCAGCCTATAAGCCACGAAGTAAATTAGCTCATTTTTGCACTTATAGGTTAGCACTTGCATTTCTTAAGTTTCCTGCCAACGCATTTCTGCCACCACCATCACCACCCCTCGCCCCAATGGAAAACTATTCCAAATACAAGGCAACTACACCTCCAAATCTCTCCCTATGTCCCCTCTCCTTGTCTCCCCCCTCCGTGTCTATTAGATTGTAGGCAAGGACCGTGTCTATCTTATTGTTCTGTAAAGCTCCAGGTACACAGCTGGCACTATACAAATGCTTATAATAAAATATAATAATAATAATTAATAATAAAGTGTAGTTTATTTCATTGAGTGCATCAAAAGCTGCCGTGGAAACTATGTTGGCAAAACCCAGCAACCCTTACACCAAAGGCTGAACTCACATAGATAAAGTCACTGACTCTACAGTGGGAAGCCACTTCTCCCATCAAGGCTACTCCATATCAGACCTCTCAGTCCTCATCCTCAAAGGAAACCTCAGTGGCACCCTCTGAAGACGGGCCTGGGAACTAAAATTTATAACCTTGACACAAAAAAACAATGGACTTAAAGACCTAAATTTCTCCAGCCACTGTTATGCCTTAGTCTACTGCATTTGTAATTTCTGTTTTCCTCTGTACTAAATGACTAGAGATCATTCTAATAGTAACCACTTTGTGTGCCTGTCTGTAACTGAGCCCATCAGCTGAACCCTACCTGCCACTGTCAGTTCAGTTGCTTTGATATGTGAATTCCTGTCTCCAGATAAGCTATTTCCCACTATATCCCTACACATATGTTTACCTGCTGTGTGTGGTAGCATTAACCATTGTTTCCTAGTCTGTCTCCTACACCGATCGGTTACACTGATCCACTCAATGTAACCAAGCCAAGCACGTGCACCTGAGACCTCGCATCTTTGTGAATGTTACACTCCTTGTCTCTCCCTCTGTTCCCCTTCCTTTGCCCGCCCCCCAGGAACCTTGTCTATTCAATTACTTTGTAAAGCATCAGATGCATTGCTGGCGCTATTGAATGCTTGGATGATCTGGAATACACCAATAATCTTACAGCTGTTTTTAAATGTCTGGCACATCTCTCTCCCTCGTTGTTCTATACACTCCTTGTCTCTCCCTCTGTTCCCCTTCCTTTGCCCGCCCCCCAGGAACCTTGTCTATTCCATTACTTTGTAAAGCATCAGATGCATTGCTGGCGCTATTGAATGCTTGGATGATCTGGAATACACCAATAATCTTACAGCTGTTTTTAAATGTCTGGCACATCTCTCTCCCTCGTTGTTCTATCCACTCCCACCCATTCCATGCCCACATAGACCTGCTCTACGCTTGTTCAGGTTATATATTTCTACTGGCTGTGCTACATGCCTGAGGAAGGGCCCTGAGTGGCCCGGAAGCTTGCTTATTTCCACCAACAACAGTTGATCCAATAAAAGAGATCATTCAAACCACTTTGTCTCTCAAGTTTCCTCAGAGCTTAGCTACGTAGACTATTTGGTCCTTTAAGCTTGTTTTTCTCTCTCTATCTTTGTTCCAGCAAGTCAGCTTTCAAAACCTCACGGCGCACTCCTCCATCACTGAAGTCAATGAGTGTTTTCGGACGGACGCAGAGCTGCGCACCCCCAGACATGCTCTGGGAGTTCACCCTTGCATCCACCCACTTGCAGCCCTAGCTGGGTCAGGTTTACACAGATCCAGCAACTGTCCCACCCACCCAGTCTGCCCGCGCGTTGCCCGCTTTTCCCACACCATAGAATTGTGGGTGGATCGCCCAATGCTTTAGGCTGCTGCCCGCAACTCTATGGTGTTGCCTGGGGCAACTGCTGGCCGAGAGTGGAACTGCAACAGCCATCCGCCAAGCAGATAGATAGCAGCTCTGCTTTGAGCTTGTTCCCTGGGTTTGGGTGGTCCGGTCCACTGGAGGTACTCCTGGATGATCTGGAGTAGTGCAAGCAGGGTTTGAGTGTGTGCACGCCCAAACATTCGTCCTGCTATAGGAAATGCCTGCACTGGCTGCTCCTGGAAAATGAGGAACCGTTCTTCTGCGTCTTCCTTAACCTGTAGTCAAACCAATGTGTGGAGCAGTGATAACTACCCATTTCCAGTCTATGGTCCGCCAAAAGATCATAGAGATGTGAATTTCAGTGGAGGGCTGCTATACAGTCCTATATGCTGGCCCAAGTCTTGTCTGCCTCAGTTTGGTTTGGGAGGCTTTTCAGCCCAAGTTCCTGAGATTTGAATGGGTTCTCCATGCCCTGGCCCTGATGTAATGGGGGTAGTCTCACTTCCCCACCCCACAGAGGATGGGGGGGCCTACATCAGAAAAGGGACAGGGTTGAGGCTTTCCCACCAAGGGGTAGTGCACCCCTGTGGAGCACTATGACGTCACAGTATTCGGTGGGGGGGGGGGGCTACTCCCATTACATTGCGTCGGGGCTCAAGGTGAAAAGTTCAGCCTGAGCAAGGCTCTTGGGTACTACTGGGTCTCTCTGTGTTCTTTGTGGTCTCTATGGTGGGTATTTAATGTGCCCAGAAGGCCCTCCCAGGTTTATGATCAGGGCCGTGCTGTGTTTTGAAAGCCTTTTCCCAAGCCGTGGAACAGGTGTACCATGATGAGCAACAACGTCAGCAAGCTGCCCCCTGCCTGGGGTGATGTTGACTTTTACAGAAGCTGCCAGGGGATGAGAAAGGGCAGCAGCAAGCTCAACACTTGATTGCTTGACAGCAAACCACTTGGTTTTCCTACCAAGGATCTTTACAGATTTAGGGCTCAGCAGATTGCAAAGACCCAACTTTGAGAGTTTTCTGAGCCACGTGGAGATCTTCATGTACCGTCAGCAGAGCAGCTTGAAATGTGCAGGTATTAAGTCTGTCGCACAGATCTGCTAAGCCCTGCACCTCCCCTCCTTTTATTACTTCTCCTTGACAATCTCAGTTTATTTGCCTCTGTCGGATGGACTACGGGAATTTCCCCCAAACAGCCTCAGACTACAAAGATGTCAAATAAAGCCAAGTTTATTAGAAACCCAAAGAGAAAACCCTAGCAGCAGAACATTCCCCTGCTCAGTAAACGGAGAGAGACTAATGTGTTCCTAACACTGGAAGCAGGAAATAAAATGCTCCCACCTTTAACAGGTTATGTCAGTTCCTCAGGGTCTGTCAGCAACGATGAAGCAGCAATAATCAGATTAACTGGACTCCAGTGTTGCCGTGCCAGGCCACAGGGAGTTAGCAGGATCTTTCTCCACCATTCGGCCAAAGCTTCCCTCCCCACCATCCCAGCTGTGAGGCCTCCTCCCAGTGGAAAGGTGGGAGGAAGAAGTCAAGAGTCCGTTAAACAGGGGTTGTCACAATTCAAGGGACTGGTCCAGCAGTCTAGTCGCACTGGAGCTCATAATTCTGGGCAGCCTCATGCCCCCTAGTCTAGCTGCATCTGCTGTCCCTGAGAGAGGGACGGGGGGGGAGGGCGGGGGGTAGGAGGGATTCATTCCACCTTCTGCACCAGGGCTTAGTTCAACCGAGCTATGTCCCTGTCCCAATTCACAACTGAAAAATGCTGGTTTTGTCAAACACAAGATTTTGCCGTCAAACAAAAAAAGTTTTCAGTCAACCCAATGGAATTCAGGATGAAACAAGCAGTTCCAGGAAGTAAGTGCCCAAACGGATGAAGTCTAGTTGCCTAGGGAGGGGGAG
This sequence comes from Sphenodon punctatus, assembly GCA_003113815.1. Classification (NCBI taxonomy): domain Eukaryota; kingdom Metazoa; phylum Chordata; class Lepidosauria; order Sphenodontia; family Sphenodontidae; genus Sphenodon; species Sphenodon punctatus. The sequence goes on from QEPC01015236.1 coordinate 1,566,884, forward strand.
AGAAGACAAAGACAGCTAGTGTAGCCTAGCAGATAAGGCGGCGGGCCTTGGATTTAAGAATCAGCGCTTAAATCCTGTTTTAGCCATGAACCCATTAGGTGCTATAACTCCTAGTTTCAGTTCCCCACCTGTAAAATGGAAATAATAATGACCTGCCTCACAGGGTTGTTGTGGGGGTGAACTAGATATGGATTGTAAAGTACTTTGAACCCTGAAAGTGCTAGATAAATAACGCCACAACAGGCTACTACAGCAAGGCTGCATGGATCTCTTTCCTACCGGGATATCCAGTGTGTTGCTTTTGCCCAACTGAGGGCACCACCCCTTCATCAGTTGTTTAGATGCTTCTCAGTCTAGCTTTTGCCCAGGCTATGGCACTGAGACTGTACTCATGGCTTTGGTAGATGACCTCTGCTGTGAAATGGATCAGGGTTGATCGACCCTGCTAATTTTGTTAGATCTGTCGGCTGCATTTGATACCGTTGAACATGAGATGTTGGTGACCTGCCCACAGGACCAAGCCAGGGTAGGCGGGACTGTCCTTGAATGGTTCCACTCTTTCCTGGCTGGAAGAACTCAGCGGGTGGTGCTGGGGGATTGCTTTTCATCCCCCTGCGACCTCTCGTGTGGAGTCCCGCAAGGTTCTATTCTGTCCCCTCTCCCGTTCAACATGCACATGCAGCCGTTGGGCAAGATCATGAGAAGGTTTGATGTTCAGTGTCATCAATATGCTGATGACACCCAAATCTACCTCTCTTTTTCATCAGACCCAGCCCCGGAAGTCTCGGTGCTTACCCAGTGTCTGGTGGCTGTGGGGGACTGGATGCGGATGAGCCGTCTGAAATTGAATCCTGACAAGATGAAGAGGATGCTGGTGGGTAAGGTGGTAGGGTTGGTGTCCCACATCATTGATGGGGTGTGCCCTTCACTGGTCCCTCAGGTCCGTAAGTCTGGGAGTGTTCCTAGACTCTCAGCTCCACCTGAATGCCCAGGTGGAGGCTGTAGTGAGGAGTAAGTTTAATCAATTACATCATATATAGCGGCTTTGGCCATATATCTCAGACTCCAACCTGGACCACCATCATCCATGCTTTCATCACCTCAAGGCTGGACTATTCTAATGCGTTCACCCTTGGTGACGGTCTGGAGGCTGCAGCTAGCGCAGAATGTGGTGGCCCGCCTCCTTACGTGGACGGGTCGCCGTGAGCACATTACACCTGTGCTCCGCTCTCTACAGTGGCTGTCTATAGTCTTCCGAGCCTGATTTAAGGTATTGGTGCTTACCTCTAAAGCTCTATACAGTCTAGGCCCTACCTTTTTGCGGGCCTGTCTCACTCCCTGGGCTCTGGATCGGAGCCTGTGGTCCGCCGGAGGCGTCTTTCTTGAAGTCCCCAGGTGTCACCCTGGGGGGGCGGGGCGGGCTATGGAGAAGGCGCTCTTGGTGGCCGCACCAAGGCTGTGAAACTGGCCCACGTGGTCCCAGACCTCTTCTCCTTCCGTTTGTGTAAGACCTGGCTGTTCCACCAGGCTTTTGGTGAGGGAGAAGGGGGGGAGGGGGAGGGTTAGGGAGGAGGGTTTTTTGTTTCTTTCATTTTGTTCTGTAGCGCCTTGTTATGTGTTTTTATATTGTTGCTTTAAATTTTTTACTGCATTTTATATTGTATTTTTATGTTTATGTTAGCTGCCCCGAGATGCTATTAGCAGGAGGCGGCGGGATAAAAATGTAATTATGTACATAAATGAAGAAAAGAACAGTGGGAGAGGAACAGTACTGAGCATAGAACCAGTGGTTTCATCCCAATATTGGGGGATGCAAAACTCCCAACACCTGTATTCAATTTGACCCATGCAGTCGCATCGGCTTCCCTCTCTCCAACTGGCTCACCCAATGGTCCCCAAAACTAGTTTGGTTGCCCTTCCTTCTCCTAATCGAAGCGAGAGCAGTGGGATGAAGGTGTTAGGCCCGATGTGGAGGAGAGAATGTCGTTACGGCTGTATGAACCCTTCCAGACAAAAACTGGAGGGGGAAGAGGAAGACTGAAGTAAATCTCAGCATATACTGAGCAGTTGGGAAGAGAGCTGCAGCGAATATCTACGTGAATAAAGTACCAGTCTCTCCAGAAATTGGCTTGGCCAGGCAAGAGTGAGTTGGGGAATCAGAAGTAGGTGGGTCTCCACCTCCTAGGATATACCACATCCCCAAATTTCTCTCAATGGGCCTGGATGGTACAGGGCTACATGGAGTAAGGAAATTGGGGGGGGGGCAGTGGGGGGGGGAATTGGTGGCTGAGAAAATGGGGTGATGTCATAACAATGGAATGGGTGGAGACAGGCTGCCACCGTCTCTGCATCCGGTACTGTTCATCCCTTCCGAGGCAAGACACTAGGGCAGAGGAGCCAGGGCAGACTCCAATGGGCACTGCCCTGGGCCAGGGCAAGGGGTGCATCTGCAGCTGGGGAATAACAGAACTGGCTTGCTCCTGCTTTCACTTGGGGGCTCAGTCCTGCCTCTTAACACCAGAACCAGGGCTTAATTTATATTGGGGGGGGGGAATGCTTGCCAGAGCTCAGCCCCAGCAATTAAATTCAAGGGCGTCACCCCAAAATGTGAAAGACCAGAAAAAGGGCGATAGCAGGGTTGAAAACAAAAGCCAGATTACATCTTAAGAACTCCTGTTATGTTTTATATGCAGCTGTAGAGAGGTAGGCTAGTCCAGTGGCTGAGTTGCTAGCTGGAGAATAGTGTTGATTTCCCTGTTCTGACAAGCTCGGGGCCAACTACTGCTGTCCGTAGTCATTCTCCTCTGCTCAACAGCCTACATATTGAAGATGCTGATCTAAGGAATCTGGACTATCAGCATTGGTTGTTTCTTAGGTAAAGGAATCCCTGGTTGCAGTTGGATGAATTCTTCCATTTTGGGGGAACTTTGTTCCCTAGCAGAGAACTTTACCCCCATGTTGCTCTCGTTTACCCTGCGGAGAACTGCTTTTGCCAAGAGTTAGTTTAACTTTATGCTTCCTTAATCCCTTCTTTGTAACCCAGGCCAGTACAAATACCTCCAATGCTCACATGCTTGTTCCTCATGAAGCTACTCCCAAGCAGAAGCAATTCATTCTAGTTCTCACCCATTATGGCTTTCCAAAAAACTGGGGAAAGTGTTTATGAATTAGGTTGCGTGGAAGTACCTCCAGAGCTTGGGGAAAGAGAAGAGACAGCGCTCTTGGGTTAGTCTGCTGTGGTGAAGGGTTACTTACTGTAACTTAGTTCTTCAAGATGGCGCAAGGGGCTGAGCTTGTAGGGAGATGATGCCCTGAATGGGCTCAGGCTCTTTGTACAGCTTACTGACAGGTTGCTGTTGCTTACTCTTTGAGGAGGAGGAAGACCAATCCTTATGCAGAAAGCCCAGCAGGGGTGGGGGGTGCCGGCTGGTGGCCCCAGTGTCTTTTTAGTGAGCAGCTTTTGAAGTCTTCTCTTCCTTTCTTTGATAGCCTGCAAGATGAGGGCTTTGCAGACATGACCTTCCCCGTAACAGAGAAGACATTGGCCGGGCTGGTCCGAATGAGGGACCACAGTGGGACAAATCACACACCTTTTAAACCTGGGGTGCCTGGCTGAGGACATTATCATTTTGGTTCAGCTGTTAAAGCTGAACTATATTAGAGACCTAAGAAGAACTCTAATAAACTAAGTAGTATAACTACTAACTATAGTATACACAATAAACTAAGTACTATAACTACGTTACTAAGAACTAACTAGAGAACTGAACATTTTTTATTTGATTTTTTTGTAGGTAAATCAAGCCGTTCAAGACTGCAGGGGAAGTGAGGGAGGAGTGGGGGAGCCGAAAGCTTCCAGAACATGCCGGGCAGGGTACCACATGATCCCATAAGTGAGATCACGGAGTGACTTGAAGAACTATATCTATTACACAGGGGCATAGTGAAGGGGCTCAACCGAGGCCAGGCACGCCCCTTTGCAAGCAGCCTGAGAGCAGTTAGGAAGTTTTCTGAATAGTTGCAGTGGGAGCAGGGCCCGCACTCTGCGCGCACACAACACTCCCCCAAAAGTTTCCTAGCAGTGCTCAGGCCACTTGCAAAGGATCCCACGAGGAAGGCTGTTTTCAGAGTGAGTGGGGGTGTACTGGCTTTTCTGAAAGCCCAGATCAGGTTGCTTGCTGCCGTGCTTTCGGGAGGAGGATGCCTGGAAGCCCTGGTGCAGGCCACCTGCTCCCGAGAGTCATGGCTGTAGCCTCCAGCAGGGCTACTGGCCGCACACACGCACCCCTGCGGCAGTTGGGACATTCAGCAGCTCCCAGCATCCTCCCACCCCCTCCTCACCCCGTACACACACAGCTGATGCCAGCAGCTCCCAGTCTCCCCCACTCCCCTTGTGGCGCTAGCAGCAGCAGCAGCTCCTCCCATTGGGCCTCCAGAGGGCTCCCACCCCATCTCATACAGGAGCAGTTTGCAGTGGGATTCCTAGCAAGGTCCTCTTTATAGCAGCAGCTTAAAGAGGAGCTCTTACCCCATCAAGGCAAGCACCACTGTCCACCTCAGAGACCACGCCCCCCCCCCCCTCCCTCACTCTGGAGATCCTACCCTCCCTGTCCGGGGGGCGGGGAATAATAATAATAAAGCACCTGAATCCAGGCCCTGCAGAGAGCCCTGCTATGCGCCCCCGGGTCTCTAGAGGCTAGTAACGCAATCCAGATCTCACTGAAGTCAATGAAAATTTGGCCACCGTCAGACTCCAGCAGGAGTAGGGTTACACCCTAAAGGTTGCACTGCTCAAACTACTTACTCCAAAGCAAGCAGTCCCTCAAATAAGTGTTTTGGGAAAAAGCTGGAGCAAATCCAGCCACATAGCAGCACAATATAAAACCTAGGGCTATCAACTTTGCTTGCATTCCCATAGAGTAAATGCCTCTTAATGAGAGAGATTTCAATAGATGATTATCATTATTTTGTTAAAAATCCTTCCTAATTTAAATTCTATTGAATGTACAATTATCTTCATCAAGAAAATCATTCCATAAAGGGTGGGAAACACAACAAAACAATGATAGTTTGAAATGCAACTTTAATCTCTCTAAAAAAAAAAAATCAATATGTAATCTACAAAAGATTGTTACAAGAATTATCTTGCTCCATTTTGCACTTGTACCAAAGAGATTTTGCATTAGGTTCAGTGACTCGGTTTTATTAGTAAGTTATAAAATCAGCTAAACGCCACTGACCTCAGGAATAAGCTAGGTGCAGTTTTTTTGGTCAGCGAATAGATTTATCAAATTGACTAAAGGAGAACCTGGTAGATGTTTGGATGTGATCGGGCATGACCAGAAGAACAGGGAAATAAAACATGTCTGGAAGAAAGGAGGATCTGGATATGCAAATTACACACACCGTACATAAAACAGGTGTCGTCATGAGACTGGATTCGCGAAGAAGAATGCATGAACATACAGGACTTGTTTGCTTAAAAACGTTGGTCATCTTTAGACTGCTAATGTTGAGATCAGGGGTAGGAAACCTTCTTGCTCTCCGAGGCCTCTTTGAAAAGAAGTAAAAGCTCCAAGGGCTGCAGAGACGTTGGGGGTGGGGACACTAAAAAGGTGCCCTCGAGATAAGGAAGGCCCAGATAGTGGATCTGTCCCATGTCCTTTGCGTGCATGCATTAATCTCTGCTCCCTTACCCAGAGCTCAGCTTTTCCAGTGCCTGAGAGTAGGAACTGGATCTGGAAACCATAAAGGGGCCTAATAAAAACTAGCCACCAGCCACATTTGACCCCTGGGCCTGAGGTTTCCTACCCCATTATAGTCTAGGACTATGCACTAGGATAACACGCAGTCTGACATTACGCAGTGCTGCACTGCACTTCATACTCCTCTCCGGCCAGTGGTTGAGCATACGATGGTGAAAGAACCATCCATGCAATGTCACAACATGGACAGTCCACTTTGTCTCCTTCCTCCTGTTTGAGCCAGACACACATTTCTGGCGGCTGATTTTAGGTCCATCAAGGATCTTCTGTTGTACTTTCCACCATCTACTACTATAAACGTGTGTCATTTTTATAAGGCTGGAAGCATAGGATCTAACTTTGCTCACCTAAAGCCTGCAATCGGGTGCTTTTAGACAAGCGCCTTTCCAGCCATCATGAATTTTGCAGGGCTGCATAGGGCGCCAATGCAGCTGTGCAACGTGCATGAGAGATGGGCAATGGGCAGAGAGGGACTTGTTGAAAAACACCCATTGTCTTAAAAAAAAATAGGTTACAGCTAGTCACGTACTAACTGCATCTGAAACAAAACAGGCATTTTTGTATTTGTGATTACTATTATTTGTGTAGCATCAGCAATATGCTGGCAACAGTCATGATCAGAGACGGGCCATGAGAGCTGTACTGTATCAGACCAATGATCCATCCAGCCCAGCATCCTGTCTCCAACAATGGCCACCCTTGGTCATTTCAGAGAAGTACCCAACAAGCCAGAATCCAAGATCTTTTTCCTACTGGCCATTTTCCAGTGGGGAAAATGCAGTGAATACTGGCGACCACTGACCATAATGGAGCCACGATACATTCCCTGCTCTTTACTCCCAGTTCCTGACAGTCAGAGGTCCTTGCTTTGAGGGGCGTATAATCTAAAATGGATCCTGAAGAATAAGGTAGGGTAGAACCCACCAGATATCCAAATAATTACTCACCATGGAAATAATGGTTGGATTATTACTGTCACTTTGGTACTTGCGTTACTTTGACACTGCACTAATATGAGACATTTTAACAGCTGTTTCTTGCAACACAAGCTAGAACAGGAATTGTCCTTTCCATTCATCACTAGAACGTATGTAGTGTCATACTGGAACAGACCAGCAGTCCATCTAGACTAGCATCCTGTCTCTGACAGCGGCCAGCTCAAGTGTACATGTACAGGTCATGGAGGCGTGACCCATCACCTGCTAACCACTCTCAGCTACCGGTAGCCAAGGGTTTAAGCCCCAAACTAGTAGGTATTTATGGCTCTATCCTCTAAGAAGTTATCTAATTTCTGTTTGAAGCTAGTTATCAGCAGAGACGGCTGTGAAAGTTAGCAGCATGAGTTCCACAACTATCATCTGCTGCATGAAAAAGTACTTTTGTTCATTTTAATCTGCTGCCATTTGCCTTCAGAGTGTGTCTCCGTTCTCTTATTGTGAGGAAGGGAACCGTTGCTTGCCCCATTTACTTTCTCCATGCCACACATGACTTTAAAAACTTCTGCCATATCTCCCCTTAATCACCTCTTCTCCAAGCTAAACAACCCCAACCTGTCCAACCACAACTCTTTTGGAATTTGATCCATCCCTTCTATCAGCCTTGTTGGCAGAATTATAGTTGGATATCTTTATAGCACAAAAAAGGTCTTTGATTCAGTTTGAGAACTGAACTGGAAATTCCCAGATTAACACAACAATATAAACGGAATGAGCAAACTTAGTTCATCCCATAGCATGCAGGACTTAGGCCGCTTACACACGAGGACAGGGGCTATTTCTGGGATTGGCAATCTCATTAGGAGCGATCGCGGGAGGCCCCGCTGGTGTGCATAGGGGTGGTGTTTGCTGGTTTCTAGCGTGATCATCACGTGATGCAGGGTTGGATTTTGAGCCCTGCACTGCGTGATGAAAATCACAAAAGAAATGGGCAAACCCCTCACCCCCCCATAAGCGGGCCTCCTGAGATCGCTCCTAACACGAATGCCCATCCCAGAAGTAGCCCTGCCCCCCGTGCTCGTGTGGAAGTGGACCTAGTGAGATCAGGTTTTGAACTCAGGACTTCCAGTTCTAAGTGGCCTTGTACGTTACTTCTCTGAGTTTCAGCTCCCTGGCTGTAAAATGCTGGGCTGCCAACATGCCTTGTTCACTCATCAATGGATGGTGGGCTTAGAGGAAATAAACTGATGCCTCACTGTCTTACTCACTTTATTCTCTTCACCGAAACTCCCACGGTCAATGGATATGGACAGATAGGCTGAGTGCTCTAAACAGCTCTTTTCATCAGAAGTATTAGGTCTTTGCAAGAACTCCTCAGGGCTGTCCAGAAGTTAATTCTGATTCACAAAACCAAAACCTCATCTTTAAGGCCTTTCAGCTCTGGCCACCCCTCCCCCAAAATGGATAGCGCTGTTACTGACAGAGGGAATTTAACAAGATTCCAGAAGTGCCCGTCACTCCCAAGCATAGAAGAGAACCGACTGCCGTTGACCAACCGCAAGACTCTTAACAGTGAGGAGGGTTCTATTTCTTGTAGTATTGCTGAGTCCACCAGCAGTTACTAAGTTCTAGTGAGTATGGGACGAATTCATTTTTCAAAGCAAAGGCATCAAAGCAGTTTTTAAATTTTCAAAAAAAGAGAACTAGTTTTGGTTTTGAATTTTTTTGTCTTTTTAACCAAAAGCATTATTGCCAAAAACTAGGGATGGGAAGGATGGAAACAATTCCAATAAGATATCCTAAGGGACTAAAAAAAAAGTTAACAGAATTCTATAAGTCAATATTAAGTATTCAATGAAATTTCTGTTTAAAAAATGCTGGTTTTGAAGAGAAAAATTCAGCCAGCTTTACTAGTTACCATGCAATGGAGACCAACGCAGTCAAATTCATCTAACAGATGATCTTATTGAAGTGAGAATATTGCTGTTGGCATCAGTGGAAATAAGGGCAGCCTGAGGCCCTAATGTAGGATAGGGATGAATGATTGCTCAGCAGCAGCTCAGAGACCAAAGACCACAAGTTGCTATTGAGGTGCATCAGCAGCGTTGTCCAGGGCAAGTAGTTTGTGTTTGAGCTCGCTTTGAGCACTTGTATTGAGTGTGTGAAGTCAAAACCATAACAATTTAAGACCTCAACCCAAGTGCTTTTCAGATTACACCAGCTGCTCATAGTAAGCTTTTTTCCCTACTTTCAAAGCAGTAAATTAAACCATGTCACACCTTATATTAAGTTTCCATTTATAAATAAGGATATAAGGAGTTGCCTGAGTCAGACCAATGGTCCATCTTTAGTCCAGTATTGTCACAACCTGACACGGCAACAGGGTTTCAAATCCAGCTCTCCAGGGTCTCCGGCAGAGGCCTCACTCAGGCGTGCTACCCAAGACCCTCCAGGATCGCTGGCGGAGGCCCTCACCCAGGCGTGCTACCAGAGATCCTGAATTGGAGATGCCAGAGACTGAACTTCAGGCCTTATAGACACAAAGCATGTGCTCTACCATCTGAGCCATGGCCCACCGCTAGCTAAATCTTTAAAGTTAAAGACAACTAGGTATTTTAATAAGTGGTTAACTGATTTGTTAGAGAGTTCACCAGGTGGATTACATTCATTGTTAATAAGCAGGAATGTTACAAACATGATACAGGCCGTGTCTGCGATTCACAAGTCACTTGCTCCAGAATAAGTGGTTTGTCGACTGCCGCCTGTGATAATGAATTCGTTATCAATGGAAGAGTAAGACAATAGAGTGCCACACTTTATATTTTCACCCATGAGTTCCTAAATCTGAGCATCCAGGGAGTGCTAGTTACCCAGCCTTTCCACTAATGCTACTGTAGGGGGCCACTTAAAAGATGGACAGCATGGTAAATAGATATACAAATGTTCGTTTGTAAGTACCTACGAAACGAATCATGCCTTTCACTGAACTAACTACAGCCTTACAAATTAATAATTTGCAGGCTCTCCGTCACTGGAGGTTTTTAAAGAGAGCCTGGCCAGCCACCTGTCAGGGATGTTGTAGCCATCCTGCATCCAAGCAGGGGGCTGGGCTAGATACCCTTCGAGATGCCATCCTACGCTAAGATTCTAGGAATTGCTACATGAAGCTATTTTGATAAAAACAACCCTCCTGATAAAATGCTTGTTTAAAAAAATGGAAATCAAACACCCAATGGATTCTGACGTGATAGATAGATACAAATAGCAGTTTGTAAATACATACACAGTAATGAATGTATTTATTCATTATACAGCCTTTGACTGGATTACCAGTCTTCCAAATTAATAATTTAGCCCAGAGCAGGCATTACGCTTCTGTGTAGATCAAAAAGAAAGGACATAGCCCTGATTTCTCTCTCTGGCAGGCGCTCCGTAATAGCTCATGCCAGCTCCTGGAAAAGGCAGCCGAGAGCCTCCCAGTTGTTACGCTGAAGAGCCAAAACGCCTGCATGATGCAAGCAGCTGCAGATTGATCTCTCTCCAAATACACACTTAGGAAACAATTTTCATTTACTCCAATGCCATGTTACAGCACTCTGGCATTAACTTAATTAGTTTCTGTTCTAAAGCCCACTTTACACCAAGAAACCTTAATGCTCAACACTCAAAATCAGAGACTGTTTAGCTTGTACTTACTATTTTTAAAAATATATACTTCGTGTGCAATATATGTGAAATTGCAATGTTTTGTTATTTGCATACACCTAAGTGGGGTAAGGCAGCATAATAGGACTTTGTGTCCTCTACATGCAATCTAAGGTTCAGGAGTAAATGCCCCTACGATCATGCTCCTCAAAGGGCTAAGCATTTATATATTCTGCCCTGAGGGATGTAGGGGTAATGTATAAGTTCAGAGAAGCTTTGTTCCTCTGTCTATGGCTTCTATAGTTATGTATTATGCCTTACGTGGATGTATGTGTTTATGTATCTGTGTGTTCATGTATTTTAATGATGAAGTGGCTGTGACGTAAGCTAATGCACAATAAAGTTTACTTACCTAAGTGACAAAACTATTTATTTATTTAGACACATTTATAGCCCGCACCCTCCTGTTCACCACAGCAGCTCGGGGCAGCGCACAATAAGATGCAAAAAAATAGAACAATTCAACCATTAAAATAATGAGCCAGATGTACGCTTCCACCTCTTTGAAGCCATTGGTTTGTAGGCTTGGGCCTCATTCCCCTGCTCTTTGCCTTCCTTGTGTCCCTGCAAACGGAGCTCTTTCGGACTGGACCATGTCCTGCTTTGCGCTAGGAGCACTAATTTAACTAGAGAAACAACTCTCGTAAAAAGGAAGCGACAGAGCTACGCCAGAACTATGTCTGACCTACAGAGCAGCCTCCTCAGAAGGGCACTTATATCAAACAACTACTACGTACTTATCATTTCTATAGCGCTACTAGGCGTACGCAGCGCTTTACAGTCACCAAGTGTCCGAGACAGGCCCCTGCCCAGTAGGCTTACAATCTAGCATGGACATGGGTGAGGGGAACACAGAGACAGACACACATTCCCCCTTTTAAAAATTATTCTTTATTATTTTTACATAGGGGGAACTGAGGCTGAGAGGTTGCAACTTGCCCAAGACCACACCGTGAGTTCATGCTTGCCAGGCCTAGTCCAGCACCTTGTCCACTAGAGCACACCGGCTCTCTAGGCTGAGAGGTTGTGACTTGCCCAAGGCAGCGAGTTCATGGCTAGGGCAAGATTCGAACCCTGGCTTTCCACCTTATCCACTACACCACACTGGCTAAACTTAAAAAAAAAAAAAACTGCCCCAAGATGCTGTGCATTTACAAAAATAAATTAAAAATGAAAATGAATTAACATCTTGAGTTATATTTAAGTGCCAGTGCGGCCTAGAAGATAAGGTGATGGACTTCAACCTGTGGGAGCAGGGTTCAAACCTTGATTTAGCCATGAACACAGTGGGTAGTCTTGGGCAAGTTGCTCTCTCTCAGCCTCCATTCCCCATCTGCAAAATAGAAAAGTATGTCCTTCTGTCTCTCCCTATGTCCCCCTCTGCCTCCTCGCTGTCACCTTTATCCAGTCTAGATTGTAAGCCCCTTGGGGCAGGGATCTGTCTCTTATTAAAAACTATTCAGCCCCAGGCATGGCTGGTGCTATAATAATCATCATCTATAAGTCACTTGCTCCAGAGTGGGTTTCAGTGGGACTACTCTGGAGTAGGTGGTTTGGAGGAACACAGCCCAAAATGTGGATTGAAAATGCATCTAAGGAACTGTATTAAAAAAGCACATTTTCACTTGCAGACTCTTGGAAGTCCTAAAACAGTTTGTTAGTAAAATGAGATTTATAAAACTGGCAAAAGGTGCCATCATAATAGATTGTTTAGGCTGCTAGTAACGCAGCAATCCCTGAAACCTACCTTGGGATTTGAGAGAGAAATATCCAATATCATCCTCAACTTCCACTTGGGGTGGAGACCCTTACGCTGGACAAGGTTGATGATAGGGAACGCCTCTTGTCCCAGACCAATAACTTTCTCAATCTACTGTGAATATTTCCCCCCATATTGGGAAAAACACTTATCTGAAGTATTAATCAAGATTCATATAAATAGCAACATCAGTGACAACATATGAAGTGAGATTTAGTGCATTGTTATATTTTTATTCTAGAAAACAAATTATATTCAGCATAGGGATAAATTTAGATTAATTGTAGTAAACATGAATTCAGACACACAGTTCTGGCCTAGGAGCATATTAGCACGCAGATCCAGAAAGAGAAAGGCGCTTCCCAAGAGAACGAACAGAATCCAAAATTTTAAGAAGGGCGAGGGGGAGCATCCCGTGTAGAGATGGCACTTCTGCTAGAAGCTAGTGTAGGCACACATCTCACTGACACAAACAGGATTCCCACCCACCTGCATTAGCTGCTATTATGAGCATCCCCCACCCCGTTTAGCATGGTTCATAGGTGCTCAACAACTCCTGCCGACACTGGCTTTTGACACACGATAGCCCTGTTTTCCTTCAGAATTGGGAATGAACGTTCTTTATTCCATCTCTCCCCCCTCCCCTTTTTACAAATTCCTTTTTAGCTGGCTAGGCAAGAGAACATCTCACTTTCCACGTATGTTTACGTTCCTCTCTGTCTTGCAGTCTACCAGGGCCCGTGAGGCAGCCCAGGCCCTCATTCCAAACCAACATCTGTTACTTGAATCTTGAAGGAGAGCCAAAACAAAGCTGGGGCTGGTTAGCAACCTCTCAAGCTCTCCGTTCACTCTGGGGCACCGAATTGCCTCTTCATGATGTGGATGATCTCCCGTGCCCTTTTGTCAGAGGTTGCGCGCCACTGCGCAACTCCTGAGGATACAGTGACATTTTCACCCTCAGAAAAGACAACTAAGGAGCCTTATTTCTGAGGAAGCTCTCTCTCCATCAACAAAGCCACCCACTTTCCAAGCAATATTGCAGGCATTTTGTTGAGTGACTAAGGTGTGAAGCAGACGTGGGCTTTGCACTCTTGGCAAATACAGGAAGACTAGGAGGGGAACATATGATCGTATTGGCAAAATGCTTTCATATATGTAATTGGCCCTGCCCAACATTACAGCTTGAAGGTTTTTACTGCTACACACCATATGGCCAACTGACATCAATTCTTTGAAACAGCGCCATTGGTTTTCAAGAAGGTGCATGAGACCATTCACAAGTCATAGGGGCCAGTCCAAGCTCCACGTGCACGCCGTGCGCATGCAGGGCGTGCGGAAGTTGTGTGCATTGCATATCGAGCACCGAGTACTCAAGCCCGGCACGTGGTCCTTGGATTGGCCCCATCATTTTTTATTTTATTTTTAATAAAAAGGAATGTATTGCAATAAGTATACTAAGGCCCTAGTTTTGCAAACCTTAAATTGTACAAGCAGTCCATACAGAAATAACGCCAGTGAGCTGTACATGTGAAATGAAGGGATAGTACGCAGGATTGGGACCCCAAATATTACAAAAGATTGTCTGTGTTGGATTCCATCTGGTGTACTTTTCAGAAGATAGCAGTGCAGGAATCTCTCATTCTAACAAGGGCGAAAATATTCACTATGGAAATTCACCCCTACTAACATCTCCCACCCCCCCATTATTTATATATTTTTTAAAGAACATGTTAACGCCAAATCAGTGTCTCTCTTCCCCCCTCTACTGCATCAGGCAATTGCCAGCCTTATCAGGGTCTTCTCCATCAAGCCGAATCCACTTCTTCTCAATTTCAACCTGCAGTTTAAAAAAAAAACAAGGACGACAGGTCCAGCATTAGCAAACAGCCAGATAGTTATGAAAAGCCTTCTCTTGCACCACAGAGATCAATGCAAGCACGATCAAGCCAGAACAATGATGACAACACTCTCTCTTACCGAGTTCGAGGCCAAGTAGGTAAGATGATTTGGGGAGGGGGGGAGAGCGTGCAAACTTTCAGACCTCACAAGGCCCTACACCTCAGGCCATCTAACAAGTCACAACTATAAACACTGAACTGCAAGACAGATTTATATAAACCAGTTCTAAGGAAAATGTTGATATTTAAAATACAATGGGGAGAGAGACACCAAACAAACCAGAAAGAAGTGTAAATGAAGTCTATGGTTTATGCGTAGCAGCCAACATTAGGGAGGTAACTGTAGGGTTCTTATTGATACTGGGTTGCTATTACTTTATACAGCATCAGTAATGCATCTGGTACTGAACAGTCACAAATTAGAGACACAGGTCACGTCTGCCCCAAAGGGCTTACAATCTTGGATGGGCAAGGAAAGGGAGCAAAGGATACATTCATGAAGTTGCAAGTAGCTTAGTTCTGCATTTCATGTTAATACTACTACTACTACTACTACTACTACTAATAATAATAATAATATCATCATCATACATTTATATAACACCAGTAATGTACCTGGCACGTTACAAAGTAATGGAATAGACATGGTCCCTGCCCTAGTGCTTACAATTTGAGTTGCTGTTGGTTCCAGAGGCCTAACCCAGGATTATTAATAATACAGCATCAGCAATGCTCTTGGTACTGAACAGTCACGACTAGAGACAGGTCTTCATCCTGATGGGCTTTCAATCTGGATATGGGTTTTAAGTCGTTCCCCAAAACCGTTTGGTGAGTAGGGAAAAATGAAGATGCGTGGGATCAGGACTCCTGGTTTGATCCTCCATCCAAAATAGCTCTGCATCCATATCATGAATGTCCTCAATTAAATGATTACTTTGGTCAAAGACATTCAACTAGGGATGAGGAATCTCAGGATCAGGAGCCAAACATGGCCCACAGTTGGCTCTCATTTGGCCCCTTTGAAGTCCCTGGAGCGCGCCCCTGAATCAAGTTGCTACTTCTAAGCACCAGAATACTGATCTATGGGGAAAGAGAGATGAGAGCGAACACACACACACGGTTAGGAGAAAGATCCATGGTACAGATGAGGGTTGAAACTTCGGAATTCGCCAAAGATTAAGGTATTAGGATCAGAAAGTCCGAAGTCCTGAGAACCAAGGCCGTTCTTTGGAAAACTTGAAACGGCTGCATGTGTGAGGGGCTGGTGGATAGTTGAGCTTCTTCTGGAAGTGAAATTTAGTGCCATATTTGGTAGGCCGGGTGTATGGGAGGGGACAGTTGAGTGATGGTAAGCCAGATGGAAAGTTTTACTGGGCTCGGCAAGCCAGATGACAAGCTTTTGATTGGCTGGCAGGGCAAAATAAAAGTGGCTGCAGTCATTTTCCGTTCTCTATGGTGATTGGTTGTGTGCTACAGTGTACGGTGGGGAGGGGGGGGGGCGGGAAGAGGCATGCCTGGCCTGGTTTGACCTGTCCTGTCCATAGGGTCAATGCTGGAGAATGGGAGTTATGTTTACCTTTACCATGTCATGCTTTCTTTAAAAATAAAAATGGGTGCCATATTGCTTTTAGTTCTGCTTGCTGCTTGGCTGGCACTTGGCACCATGAGGCCAGACTGGGATCTCTCTGTGGGGCTCCACTTCCCCTTGCCTGGTCCAAGTTACTAGTGCCACAGTACCAATGCCATGCCAAGAGAGTGCCCCTGGGAGGGATGTGTGTGAGAGAATATCTGGTTTCTTAATTTTGTGACTGCTGGGCTTGCTCGCTTTTGATGGGCAAATCTCCATGCAGCTGCACATTGTTTTGCGGGGTTGTTGTATTCTTCTTGAGTGAACGTCCCATTCTTGGTAGCCTGCATGTTCGTGTACTGCTTGGTTGGCATAATGATTAAAGTGGGTGCACTCACTGCTGGTGGTGGGCCATGCTGTGGGTACACTGCTGTTGGATTTTTTTTTATTTCTGCACACAGTTGCATTTTTGCAGGGTTGTCTTCTGGAGCAATTGTCCCACTCTTGCTAACCTGCTTTTCTGGGTAGTGCTTTGGCTGTGGGTGCAAGAATGTTGCCAAAATGTGACCTGCCAAGACACTGGGGGAATACTTCCTAGTTAATATGGGGGGAAGGAGTGAATGGGCTATTGTGCACCCTGACTGGCTAGGCAATTAAACAGATGAAGCACATGGCAACACCTGCTGAGATGCCGACCTGGTGCCGAATAGTTCCGAAGTTTCCCGAGGTCCGGAATTCCAAGTCCGAATTCCCAAACTTTGGAAACAGCGCTGAAGGGTCGCTGAACACTTGGGCCGATTACTCGGAACTTGCCCAAACACCTGGAAGTACTATTTGGTACAGCCCTAGTACAGATCCATAAACTGCACCCTCCTCTTCCTGAGCATACTCCTTAACACACCCTGGTCCCCAACGTCTATGTGGCCCTTAGAGCTTGGACTAGTTTTCAAAGTGGCCCCGGGGGGGGGGGGGTAGAGATATTCCCTTCCGCTGCATTAAGTCAAAAAATACTTACAAACTCACGTGCTTAAGAAATAGGCCACACCTACATTGTAAATGCTACACTGAGCACAACAAACAAGGAACTGAAGACGTACCTGGCAGTTGTAGCAAGTTTTCTGAATCACATGCTTCTGGGGTTGAACATCGCTCTCTATGCCCAGTGATTTCACCTCCGTCCCCGAGGCACACGCATCAAGCATGACAAACTGTACAGTAGCAAACGAATACCAGTCAGAGGGGATTTCCTGGTCTGATCCAAGCTCTAGTTTGTAAGACAGACTGTGTGGATGATCGGGACCTTGGAAGAGAAAAATCAGAAAGCCAACAGTTATTTTCCCCTCCGGTTCTAACAGAAAGGTCGCAATCCACAAGCCACTTACTCTTGTGTAAGTAGTTTGCAGATCACAACCAAAGTTAATAACTATTAACTGGGCGAAGCATAGAGATTCCCAAGTGGGGCCGTGAGCATGGGGACCACAATTCCGTTTGGTATTCACTATATTTCCCATGACTTTCTTGTGGTCTGGGGTCATGGGATTTTAATTAAGTCTCAAACTGCGGTCACGCAGGCAGCGTTCTGGGAACCAATGGCATAATAGATTTCCCATAAAAAGTTACAACAATTTACATACATGCAAATTTACTCTCCGTCTAGCTCTGTATTTACAGAGTGCCAACCATTTGGTTTCTGGGTATAAGACGATACCTATATTCATTTTCATTTGGTGTTTATACACCTTTCCATCAAATCACTATTGCTCATTAAAAACAATGGACGCAAAGTTCTCCCGAGCCTTATAGAAAGCAATCGGCTCTTGTTCAGAATCTTGGCTTCTTTGCTATGAGGGAAAGAAGAACTTGGTTGCAACTCTTTGAGGTCAGCAGGGAATCCCAGGCTTTTGGTAAGTTAGAGGACTTTCTTGCTGCCATTTCTGCTACTCCCAGATTTATTTTATTTGTTTATACAAAATTTAATATCCTTCCCCTCCTGAAATAGCAACTCAGGGCAGCTTACAACAACACCTGGCAGAACAGCCAGGTCTTACAGCTTCATTGAAAAGAGGGAAGGTCTGGGGCCAACTGGGCCTCCACTGGGAGGGAGTTCCAAAGCCTCAATGCAGCCACCGAGAAGGCCCTCTCCATCGTGCCCCCCCAGAAGATGGGGGACCTTGAGGAAGGCACCCCCGGATAACTGTAGGGGCCAATCCAGGACCTGGGGGGTGAGGCGGTCCCGCAAGTAGGTAGGGCCTAGGCCGTTTAGGGCTTTATAGGCAACCACCAACACCTTGAATTGGGCCCGGAAGACTATAGGCAGCCAGTGCAGAGATTGGAGCATTGGTGTAATATGCTCCTGGTGGCCCAACCCCATTAAGAGGTGGGCCACTGCATTCTGCACCAGCTGCAGTCTCCGAGCCATCACCATGGGTATCCCTACCTAGTGTGCGTTACAATAGTCCAGTCTAGAGGTGCTGAAAGCATGGATGATAGTGGCCAGGTTGGAGTCAGAAAACTACGTCCAAAGCCATCACACCAGATGTAATTGGCAAAAAGCAATCCTTGCCACAGCCTCCACCTGGACATCTAGGCGGAGCTGCGAATAGAGGAGCACCCCCAGACATCAAACCTAGGGAACCAACGGGGGGCAAACTCCATCAATAATGGGGGACACCACCTCCACCACCTTTCCCACTAGCATCACCTCCGTTTTGTCAGGATTCAACTTCAGTCGGTTAGCCCTCATCTAGTCCCCAACAACCATCAAACACCGGGTAAGCACTGAGACTGCCTGGCCTGAGTCGGATGAAAACAACAGGTAAAGCTAGGGTCATCAGCATATTGATGACACCGCACTCCAAACCCCCTTACCACTTCACTGAGTGGCTGCATGTACACATTGAACAGGAGACAGGTCAGGACAGAACCATGCAGGATTTTACACGCAAGGTCTCGATATGATGAAAACGGAGTGGGGTGGAAAGACCCATGTCATCATTGGGCATGATAGAACAGACCCATAGAGAAGTCTACGGCCCTCAAATGCCTTGATGAGACCCTAGTCCTTAAATGAGAACAGTATTTAGTTGTTCAACTGGGGGAGGAGTTGTTTTTCTTCTTTCACCAGTTTAACTTCAAACATGACACATTGGTTCTAAAGGAATGAGGCACAATACCTGGGTGGCAACCCCAGGACCTCAGAGTGGTTAAGTGCCATGTCAAAAAAATGTTGCTTGAAACGAATGAACTTTTCCCAGGGGCAACCATTGCAAATTGATATAATGACAAAAGAAAAGAGTTCACTTGGAACAATGACGTGTTTAGCATTTGTCAGTCATACGGGTAGGCATCATCTACCCACAGCACAACATTTACTTCATCAAGCTGCAAGGCAAAAAGTGAACCATCAGTGGGAGAGGAAAAAAAAAAAAGTCTCAAAGCAATTACTCACAGCAGCATTATTGTTGCCAGGTAGTCATTCCGACCCCCTCCATGCCCGTGCGGGCGGAATCTGCAGAATACCTACCTAATATTAGCTCAGATTCAGAAAGGTCAACCTTGTTATGGTTTGAAGAAAGCATTCTGGTGCAGGCTGAGGGAATGGGACAGTCATGTAAGTCAGTCCGGATAGGCTCCTGCTATACGACTCTCCTAATCCTCTCAGTAAGTTCAGTGCTCCAAGTCTCTACGCTCAAAAGTCTGAGTAAAGACACTACGAGGGGAGGTTTGAGCTTGGACTCGGCACTGGATTGGGAATACTCCCATCGAGGAAGGGCAAGTGTGAGGGGGATTGAAAATCCACCAGTAAGAAAAAAGATAGTTTAAACGGCAACGGGAGACCAAGGTACCGTATGTTGTTCTGCTGGAAAATGGGCAGGAAAAGCTGTTGACATGTTTTCAGCGTGTTCCGCACTAGAGTGCGGAGTACAGAGTCGGCGTGCCGAGTGCACAGGTGAGCAAAGCCAATGACTATATAAGGGGAGGAATTCGCTGCTGCCTCCCCTGGCCAGCTAGCTTGAGCTGGGACGGAAGGCTGCGCACTGGAGGGATTGGACATTGACCTCAACGTGAAGAGACAGCAGAGTGAGTATCTTGTAACGCCGCTAGGGCGCTTCGGGGAGCCTTGCTGTTGAGCCAAGTGTTGACTTCGTTCTCAAGAGAGAAATCGTTTTATGCAGCAATCCTGTGCGGTACCCTCGAAGCTACGCAAGCACTCTCCAGCCTCATTCTAGGTACGTCGGCAGCCAAGAGTTCTTGACGTGCAACAGATTTGTCTGCCCAAGTGTGGGAGGTTACAGGAATAAGAAACACCACAGGTTAGTTCTTAAAGCCCAGCTGATGACATACAGGCTATTTCAGAACCAACAACATGCTTAGGTTGGAAAAGAATTTGAAGCAGCTTTTTTCTAGATTTAAGATATATCAATATAGCTTATTCAAAGCCATATCTTTAAGCACGTCAAGTGTTATCTATGTTGATTTTGGCCAAGATGCATGATGCTGTTGTCAAATCGTAGAATTTGTAAGTCACTAGAAAACCCAAATCCAAATGAAGTCTGGCATGTACGGATTTGGAGGGGGCGGGGAAAAGGGGCAGCTTAACTTTGTTACCAGTGAAGTTAGTGGAAATTTCCAACACCGTATCGTTTTGGATATCTTACCCAGAACATCTTTAAAATACTTTTAGTAAGAGCTAGGGATCTGGTCTACTTGAGTTAAGGAGTGGGCTTGTCTCTGCCCCCACCCCCTTCACCGTTGGTGATTGTGGATTCAGAGGGCTAGCGGATACCTGAAACCTGTCTTCTGAGAACTCCCTTGGCTACTGTGATTCAAATCTCATCTCATCTTTAATTTATACCCTGCACTCTCCCAACCAAAGTCGGCTCGAGGCGGCTCACAATAATAAATAAAATATTTGGGTTTTTATCCCATGCAGGGGAAACCCAACACCAAATACATCATAATACACAAGAAAACCCTACCCTCCCATTTAACATTTCAATAATAACAACATCTAACAATATGTCTTACTAACCCATCCCAATACCCACTCTACCAGTATCAAATCATCCTTCCTTTCATCCCCTACTGCCACCAGGGGTAATCCACCCTCTCCACCCCTCTCTCACCTGGGGGAGAGGAAGGCCTCCTCACAACTTTCACCAGTAGAAACCTCACATTGGGCATCCCCACCAGCGACCCCGCCATCCCAACCTCCAGGCACGACCAAAGGGCAGGCCCCTTTGTTCGTGCCCCTTCGAGCCGTGCCCCCGACATATGCCTCCGGCACGGCCAGCAGCCACCCCTGGTGTTATGGGGAGTGTCCCGGAAGGAACCCTCCCCAGGCCCCACCCCCCACAAGGGGCGGAGAGATGTTCCATGGCCCCTGGCTGGCCAACTGCCACCCCCAGTACCAGTCACTGTTTACTGTTTTTTGTCATGGGGGGGGGGGGGCAGAGATCTTGCCTGCTGTGATGATCTCAGCGCCGCCTCTGGAACCCTCTGACAGATGCCTCCGATGCTCCCCACGGCCACCCCCAGTGTTATGGGGAGCGGCCCGGAAGAAGCCCTCCCCAGGACCCACGCCTGCAAGCATGTAGCATGAATCACCCACCAAGGACATCCTCCGCCCCAGCCAGAATTCAGCTGATCCCCTCCTGATCAGTCAGTTCCAAAGCTGAGAACTGACCAGTCTTGAGTTCATCTATGAAATTACTAAATTCGCTAACAAGTAACAATTAGGGGTAACTTGGACAAGAACCAACGCAACAGTTGTTCATAACCCAAATCCTATCTATTTGACAAAACCATTACTCATGTTCCAGTACTAATCCCACCCTCTGGCATACACTGTTTGGTAGGGCGGGTTGGAGGACTATCCAGAACGCAGGAGAGAAAAGAATTCACCAAGGTAGGTGACCAATTCTCCTTTCTCCCCCTGCTCCTGGATAGTCCTCCGTGCAGGATATACCCGAGCAATGAACCCTTAAGGGTGGGAACAAACAGCGCTGGAGTTGTCCAGCACTGCCTGCAGCACCCTCCTACCAAACGCTGCATCCGCTGATTGGTAGGTATCTATTTTATAGTGCTTGACGAAAGCATGAATGGATGACCAATTAGTCGCCCAACGTATTTCGTCATATGATGCTCTAGACTTAAAGGCGTACGAGGTTGCAGCCCCTCTTACTGAATGTGCCCAAATTTGTGTGGGAGGAACCTTACCCTTTGCCCTATAGGCTTCCACAATGGCTTGTTTTACCCACTTGGCGATGAGGGTCTTAGATGCCCTCGACCCCTTGTACCCCTACCTGATGTTGACAAATAGTGCTGGCGACTGTCTGAACCCGTGTCCTTTTTAGGTATATTTTAAGCGCCCTGCACACATCTAGCTTGTGCCACATCTTTTCCTTAGGATGTGTAGTGTTTGGGCAAAAGGAGGGTAGAACCAGGTTCTGAGCTCTGTGAAAAAGGGAGTTGACCTTGGGCATAAAAGCTGGATCCATGGATAACGTGACTGATTGTCTTTGAAAAGAGCAAAATTTTCTTCCATGGACAAAGGTCCTAGTTCTGAGATTCTTCTAGCTGACGTTACGGCTATGAGGAATGCTACCTTACTCAGAAGACTATAGAGTGACACGTGGCACAATGGTTCAAACGGTGCTCTAGTGAGCGCATCTAATACTAAGTCTAGGTTCCAGGAAGGGTGCCTATGTACCACTGGTGGAGATATGAGTTTTGCCGTTTTTATGAACTGTCTCACATGTCTATGCTCTGAAATGGCTCTATTGGATAGAGCCCTCAAAATGGATTCTAGAGCTACCGCTTACCTAGCCAGAGTGTTCGGCTTCAGCCCCTTATCCAGACCTGACTGCAAAAACTCCAACACCTCTGCAACTCCTGCTTTACACGGGTCGTGGTTCCTTGTCCTTGACCATCTTGCAAATACTTTCCATATATTTCTGTACGCTCTCTGGGTAGCTGGTCTCCTAGACCTCAGAAGCGTTGAGAGAACAGCTTCGGAGTATCCTTTGTTTTTTAGAGCTATGCACTCAACCGCCATGCTGTCATCCTCAGAGTCTGCAAAGTTGTCGTGAAGCACAGGTCCCTGTGTGAGCAAAGACGGATGAGTCGGCAAGGTTACTGGGGGATGCTGACTTAGATGGACCAGATCGGAAAACCATGGCCTCCTGGGCCACAATGGAGTTACCAGAATCACCTGAGCGTTTTCTTTGAAAATGTTTTCGCAATTAGTGGAGTTGGTGGGAAGGCGTATAGTAGGCCTTTTGGTCATGGCTGATTCAATGCATCCACTGCTACTGCGCCGCTTGACTCTGATTTGCTCATAAACAACGGAACCTGGGTGTTCTCTGGCAAGGCAAACAGGTCCATCACTGGTAAACCGAACTGCCTGGTAACGGTCCTGGACACCTCCCTGTCGAGTGCCCATCCGAGTGGGTCTACCGTCGTCCGGCTTAGCCAGTCCGCTTGAGCGTTGTCCTTGCCCCTGATATGCAGGGCTTTCAGGGAGAGCAGGCATGTTTGTGCCCAGACAAGGAGCTTGCAGGCTTCCTGATGTAGAGGAGATCTCAAGCCTCCCTGATGATTGATGTAGGCTTTCGTGGTGATGTTGTCCGTGTATACTAGTACATGGTGACCGTGGATCAATGGGGTCATCTGTGTCAGGGCTAGCCTGACCACCTTTAGCTCCAGGAAATTTAGCTCCAGGAAATTTATGCTTTTGGTATAACCTTGGCCTCCCCAGGGCCCCGGGGAGCGGCCGCGGCGGCTGACACTGTACCATGCGAGCCGGCTTGTGGATCTTCTGCTGCCAGCTGATTGGAATGAACGCACGGTCTACTGCGTGTTGTCCTTTATCCAGGTCAGTTGAAGTGCTAGTGTGCTGCCCCTTCGACTGCGGCCAAAGGGCGATGCAAAAGGGTACTGGCTGTTTTGTGGCTGTTTCAGGGGCCCCAAAAGGCATTTACTAAAGTTGTGCCACAAGTATAGTATTATTCAAACATTTGTTGCATTTCCATTGTGGACAGGAGTTTCCAAAGGGCTGTTTGCTGGCTGCTTGGAGGAAGAGGAGAGGCTACTTAGCAGCACCCCCTCTCTCCCCGCTCCCAGCTACAAAATAAAGCAGAACTCATGATAGGCACCTCCCATTCCCAGGGCCTATGACAACTGCTTCAGTGTAGTGACTGGAAAAGTTTTTACAACATGGGCCCCTTCCCTTATCCTTGGTACTTTTAAGTCCTGCCCCCTCCTCCCCATATATACTTTCTCCCATCTCTCCCTTGTCATCCTGACCCATCTTCTCTTCCACTTGCCCACTCCACCTTTCTCCATCAGCACCCTGTCCCTCTGTTGCTGCTGTTACCCTAACTCCCCTAGCTCAGACTGGCTGAGCTGAGATTTCCAAAATGGTGTCGCCAACTTGTCCACTCCTGGAATGGGGTTAGTGGCTGCCACCATTCGGGATATTACCCCTAGCTCAGCCAGATCAGACATGGGGATCTGGCAGCTGTATTCCTTCAGGACACATTTCATACTCCTCCTGGGGGGGGAGGGGGAGTGTCTCCCCCCCCTCTGAGAATCACTCCTCTAGAGCAAGGGCTTCCAAATTATTTCACTCTGAGAACTCAAAAAACCCTTCATAAACTGAAGTGAGAGATTGTCCAAAGAGCCCGTGTAAATCAACAGCTGTGCTGGAATCACCCGAGATTGAATAGATGAGGGAAGGGCATGCAGGAAAATCCTTGGCTTTCCCAGAGTCCTGACTGGTCAGATGATCAGAAGGAAATTCTTGCCCTACTTCCTGCATCCAGCTCATTTCCTGCTGGAGGGGAAGGTGGCCAGTTAGAGAAGATGATCCTAGAGGGGTGAAAGAACATGTCCGGCTGAAGCTATCCCAGATGCTGGCACAATCCAAAGACCAGTAGTTGGGGACCAGCATGCTGACCGCTCTACAGCTCTACTCCTTGTGGCTTCCTCACTGCTGAGATAAACAATAGGACACAAACATCACGTGCTCTAGTCGTGTATACATTTCTCTCTCTGTGCAAGGCTAAGCAAATTAGCACATCTGAATCAATTATTCAGCGAGTCCAATTGAGGACAGGAACCAAGCTTTTTTTTAAAAAAAATAAAAATAAGATGCATGTCCACAAGATCACCGAGTTGTAGGGTTGAAAGGAACTTGAAGGCTTAGTTCATCTAGTCCAGGGATGGGCAAAATTCCCAAACCCAAGAACCATGTACCTAAAGTCTTTGCGTGGCCAAGAACCACAAGACACACACATGCCCCTCCTGCTTCATGACTGGTAAGCGGAACCAGTGCTCTAGCTACTGAGATTCTGAAGAGAAGCTGCCATTCAGCTGTTGAGACACTGGTGCAATGAATTTTATTATTTTATTTATTTTGTAAATTTATATCCCGCCCCATCCTGCAACGCAGCTCGGGGCGGCTAACAACAGTCATAAAACAGTTAAAAACAATTTAAAATATAAATATAAAACATCTCAATAAAACAGGGTAAAAGGACAGTGATAAATAAATAAGCGGGCGGGGGATTAAAACTACCCCCCCCCCCACCCTCCCTCCCAAAGGCCTGGGCAAACAGCCAGGTCTTACAGTTCCGCCGAAATGTTAAAAGGCTTGGGGCCAGGCGAGCTTGTAAGAAGACGAGCCGCCGCATTCTGCACCAGCTGCAGCCTCCGGGCCAAGAACAAGGGAAGCCCCACGTAGAGCGCGTTGCAGTAGTCGAGAAGAACCAGGACACAGGACCGAAAACCAGCCCTGGCCAAGAGCTGCACTTGAACTGCCCAAGAGCTACATGCGGCTCCTGAGTCACAGTTTGCCCATCCCCGATATTGTCCAGCCCCCTAGATTCTGGAAGGCGGCTCGATACTGAAATTATTTTCTTCCCTGCAATAAAAGGGTGCACACGCTTCTGTGGGTCTAACCACTTTGGGGTTTTGGCATGCTTCATGCTGGTTATATTTTTTTTAAGTGTTAATTGCACACAGGACCTGAGAGCGAGCTATAAAACTTGACCAGGTTGTAGCACTAGAACACTCTTTCCACAGAGAGAAATTCGTCAGATCTCAGCCAAAGGAAATCAAATTTTGACAACTGAATAAACAGCTGAGAGAAAATAATTGAAAGCAGCAAAAGACCTTTCCTTTTAAAGTTTTAATTTTGCACACTGTCTTAAAGGCCAGAGAACCAAGGAATGAGTGCTTTTACAAAGTCTGCAAAAGGGTATTTAAATCTGCTGAAGGTCCTGTTTCCACAAAACCTTGCCCTTTCATGAGCTCACACACAAAAGGGTGCATGTTATGTTAACCATGGGGGCAAAGGGGGGGCAGCAATCCTATGGTACTCACCGATTCATCATCCTGTGGTGGCGCAGCATGGACAAATGTTGGTGCTGTTCCACATTTATGCTGCCACCTTACGGATTCACACCATCAGGTGGCAGCATAAACAGATGAAGCCCCCAAAAACCCTGCTAGTAAAACTGACCAGGCAAAGCTTCTGACCTGTGAAACTGACAAGCACTTGCTGATGAAACTGGCAAGCCTGGAAAACAGACATTGATTTCACAGCATGTTTCCAGCTGTCCCTCAGGTTTGCTGAGGAATTCCTCGGATATGTTCCAGGGAACAAGCCCCCGCAAACCTGTGTTCCCGCCAAACATAACCCTTGCTCCCGTGTTACTGAAGTGGTGGTAAGCGTTACATGTAGACACGCTCCAAGTCCTTTCCCCACAGAGATGCAAACTCCCTTGTTGCATCATTGCCACTTTGCATGATGGGAACATACCACAGGATGCAGTTCTTTGGCATTTATCCCTATGCATGACAATTAATTCCAGGCAAGCTGTGATGGGCTCTAGGATGCCATACGTGTGGGGGCTACAACTCCCAGCCCCCTACTGATGTGAATGTACCCCAACCACCCCTGGGCAAACCCTTCCAAGAAAATCACTCACCAGTTCTGGTAGTACAAGATCTAATACTTGAGTGCAGGTAAGATTAGAAATATTCCTCTGACTACTTGGACTGACTGCTAGGACAAATGCATTGAAAAAACAAAAAAGAGTCCCACCCACCTACATTAGCACAGCACAAAAACCAAGGGAGGAAAAAGGAAAACGGCTTGGAATTAATATATGAAAACTTGGAAGTCCTGCAACAGGCACCCCATCACAAACCCTCCCAGTCCATCAATTCCTGCCAGTCTGACCCCTTCCTCTCCACCAATTTCATTCTCTACCCTCAGTCCATTCCCAGTCTTTACATTATTCCCCCCCCCCAAGTTTCCACTCCTCTTATTGCCCACCCCCCACCCCCCCAAATTCCCATCCCTCTGGGAACCTTTCAAAGCTGGGGCGGTCATTCTTGGCACCTTTAATATCTGCTGATGCTGCAGTAGCTTCCCTGTTCCCTCCCTCCAAATGAAGCAAGGCCATCACGTTAATTACATTCTGCTGCTTGCAGGTACTGAAACCACCTAATTTGCAAGCCTAAACGGGTTAGTGAAAATTTAGAAGCAGCTTTTATTCTTTGGTCCAAACTGTCCTTCCTCGAGCTGTATCAAATTTTTGTGGTACTTTAATACTTCATCATTTGGATGACTGCTGTTTGAATGCAGTACAGTCAACCAAATTCTTTATTTCCTTAATGTTAGGGGCTCAGGGCTGACAACCAACAGGATACTGCTCAGTCAAATCCTGTGACCATTCACTCAGGCAGCCTTTCCAAATGCAAAAGGAAGAGGAAATCTAGGCTGAAACTCGGTCGACAAGAGGAACCGGAAATCTCATTCACACAAGTCATCCCACTGACATGACACCACATGCAAATAAAGATGATCAGAATTTTGCCCACATGATCATGCTTTATTGGGCCAAAGTTTGCTAGATACCTACTGTTTCCCTGCTTGCCAATGTAACAGCATGAATGCCCTGACCATTCATACAGTGGCAAGAGCACACGCCATGTAAAGCCACCATTTAAGTGGCACCAATATCACAGGGCTAGCTTATGTCTGCACACACTGTGAATCTAAGACAGATTCCCAAATGGTGTGTTCAAACTCCACGTGCAGCCATGCCACGATCCCAATTAATAATCCATATCTTTGCATGGCTCTTGCTGTCTGTGGTCGCAGACTTATACTGAAGTCTCAAAATGCAGTTGCACAAGCAGAAAGGTTGGGAGCTTTGAACTGAAACTGAGTTTTCCTGACTATTTCAAATCAGATATCTGCTGCAAAAGACAACGTAGTTCAAAACCGGCAACGCACCCCGTATGAAGGATTAATATTCTTCTTCTTTGTTTTGCTGTTTTAAGTAAACACTGTCTATGCCCCTAAAGACTCAGGCCACATCCTGACAAACAGAGGTAAATTCAAAGTAAACGGCTGCACTTTGGCAACTTTCAGTTGAACAGGGTAAACCAAAATAATACTGCAGTATTCACCCCCTCTATCCAGCTGAGAGAGAATGATCACCAAGCTGTGGTCGCCATCTCACACTGATAAGCATTCACATGAACAGTTACTCAGGAATACAAATCGAAAGGGGGCACACACTCCTGATCTTTCAGAAGTACATTTTGGTTTAGCACTACATTCATGTGAATGCTCCAGGGAGTGAAACAAGGAAGGAGAAACTACATTGAATTAGCTGTTTGCCTGAACGTGGCCTAGGAAGGCAGAGTGCTTCTAAAGGAAAGCAGGTGGTTGACTGAGGGGGGGGGAGAGGGGGGAGCAGTTTGAACTGAAGAATAAAAGCTGCTGCTAACAAGTTCGACATTTGCTAACCATTTTTTGGCTTGCAAATGGGGCGGTATTTGTACTACTTTCAGGCAGAAGAACGTAATTAATGTGACTGTCTCCTTGCACTGTATTTCTTGAAGGTACAAGCTGCGCACAAGGCAATACAAACAAAAGAATTTAGAGACCTTGCCACTGTCTTGCAGAAGTCATCAAAAAAGCCTCCAGTGCATGATACATAAATTGTTCTTGCCCTCCAGCTTTTACAATAATCTTTTAGTCACTTTTTATCTATCAAAAGAAGGATTCAATTATTCTAAGTATTTTAGCGGCCTTTTCAGGTAAAGTTGTTTTTGTCAAACAACTATGTTTATTCAAAGATCTCTGTTTCTTGAAAGTAAAACCCTAAACTGTTTTCCCTGAATTAAAATTAAATAGCTTCCCCGATGGGGGAAAAATATAAATAATTTCCACAACCATGATTAAAAGCTTAGCTGATTCTACTGCAGTGGGCATTTATTTAATGAAACAACATCACAGAGGAGTAGAAACATAACTGGAGGCATTCTGGTGTCAGTATGGATATTCTTGCACTGATACAAACTGAAAGTATTAGCTAGTCCACCAGCATGACACCAGAGGATTGCGCTTTCCCAAGGAAAGCTAATGTGTCAACAGCAATAAACTCAACAAAATACTAGACTCTCAGCAAGTTCGGCCAAACACTTCAACCACACAGCTCTGATGCCCTCTCTTGGCAAAAAGATGTCTTTCACAACTCTACCACAATTTATTATTATATAGCACAAGCAATGTACTTGGTGCTTTACAATTGTTACACAGGTCCGTGTTCCAGTTGGCTGATAATCTAGGAAAGACAAGGGAGGGGAGCAGAGGGAGAGACAGGAATACATTCAAGAAGTTGCAGGCACATATGTTTAACCTAGTTACAGGGAAGAAGGGGACCCTGGGAAAATCAGGGAGCAGCCTAAGGGAATGAGTAGCTACGGAAAGCCTGATGGAAGAGGTAGGTTTTCAGGAGGGGAGGATAGGTTTTGATGAGCAAGGGAGTCATGAGCAGGTGAGGGTGGTGACAGTAAATGAGCAAAGCACCCAGACAGGAGTATAGCAGGAAACAAATTCAGAGAGATAGAAGGGGGCAAGGCCATGAAGCTAAAGACAAGGAGCTTGTGCGGACTCTGTTCAGATAGGGGAAGCCAATGGAGGGAAGAGAGGAGGGGCTGAAGATGATCGAAGCCGTGGGCAAGGTGGATGACCTTTGCAGCAGAGTTTTGAAAAGGGGGGAGGGGCGCGGCAAAATGTGAGTGAGGAAGGCCAGTAAAGAGGCGGTTGCAATGGACAAGAGATGACAAGAGCATAGACTAGAATCTTAACAGCGGAAACAGTAACAAAGGGCTGGATTTTAGGAATGTTGCGCAGGGCGAGGCGACCGGACTTGGCAACAGATTGAGCTGCGGTTCAAAGGAGAGGGAGGAGTCAAAGATGAATCCTAGGCTACATGCCTGAGGGACAGGCTGGATGGGAATCCCATCAACAGAAATTAAGGAAGAGAGGGGAGAAGGTTGTTTTTTTAGGGGAAGACAGAGAGCGAGAGGAGTTCAAGCCATATTAAGTTTGGTCACAGTGAGACATCCAAGCAGAGATATCAGAAAGACGGTTTGCGATGTGAGACTGGATGGAGGAAGAGAGCCCGGGATGGAGAAATAGAGATGAGTGCCATCAGCATACAGGTGATACTGGAAGCCGAGAGATTCAACGAGTTTGCCCAGAAGAAACAAGGGCCAAGGACAGAGCTGAGGGGAACTAATGGGGGAATTGATGTGGCAGAAGTACCAGCAAGACACACATTGAAGGAACTGTCACAGAGGTAGGAAGGCAACCAGTCGAGCACAGATACCCGTAAACCAAGGGAGCAAAGCAAGTCGAGGAGGAGGGTATGGTCAACAATGTCAACGGGTGCAGCCAGGCCAGCCTGGCTCGGTTCGACCCACGCGTGCCCTGGGGTGGGCAATTTCAGCTGCCACATTGCGGGTCCAGAGCAGAGAGCAGGGCAGGCAGTTCCAGCCCCTCCACCCCCGCAGAGCAACCAGGCAGGCAAGCTACTGTCAGCTGTCCTGACACGCCTTGGGGCAGGGCAAGGTGCCAGCCACACATGCAGCCACCTGGCCCACCTACTATCCCACCCCCCGCCATGACATGGCCACATGGGGATGGCGAATGCACCGACCACTCAAGGTCTTGTGGGAGACCTCGCCGTGGGGCGGGTCAGACAGGGACCAGCCACCCGGAAGGCAGCCCCACTCCACATTCGGCAATGCTAACATGCACTGCATCCCCAGCATTTTTCAGAGGACGTATCACGTAGCAGCAGGCTGCCCACCCACCTTGGCACAGAGTGAACATCTGGCAGTCATACAGTGCACTGCATTGTGGGGTAAGGCTGCCCAAATTGGGCTAACGTCTCATCTGGCGGCACCCTACGGCAGCAGAGAGATCAAGCAATACAAGAATGGTGTAGATTTGGCTAAAAAGGTCTTTGGCGATTCTAGCAAGAGCTGTCTCATTTGAGTGGAGAGGACGGAAGCCAGACTGAAGGGGGTCAAGGAAGGAATTTGGAGGACAGGAATTCAAAACAATGGGTGTGGATAGCTCATTCCAGGAGCTTGGAAAGAAAGGGGAGAGAGGGCAGTAGCTGCAGCATTCAGAAGGATCAAGAGTTGGCTTATGAAGAGGAAAAACAGCAGCATGTTTGAAAGCAGAGGGAAAAGAGCCAGTAGAGAGGGAGCGGTTGGTGACGTACAGCACAGGGCGAGACAATGGGGGCAATCAAGGCCAAGAAGCAAGAAGGGATAGGGTTAAGGGAACAGGTAGAGGGGCTGATCATGGAGATTAGGGAGGTGATCTCAACAAGGGAAGCTGGCAAGAAAAAGGAAAGGAGAGAAGCAGAAGGAAGACGTGGGAGAGGAATGGCAAGGACACCAAGGCAGATGTTTTCAATCTTGTGATTGAAGACTAGGGAAAGATCCTGTAGGGAGAGGGAAGAGAGATACAAGAAGGAATTCTTGGCACCTCTAATATCTGCTGATGCTGCAGTAGCTTCCCTATTCCCTCCCTCCAAATGAAGCAAGGCCGTCACGTTAATTAAGAAGAGATGGCAGGAATTGCGAGTGAGACTCAATGCAGGTGGCACAGCAGTGTTTAACAATCCCTAACCTGCTGCAACTTGCCCACACGGTCACCTCACCTCTTTCCACTTCTGCTCTCCCTCTTCAATGTTCTCGACTGCTACCCACTGCTGGGGTAGCAGAGTCCCTTCCGCATAATATCAGTGCCAACTAGCAAAGTCTCTAGTGACATTTCTGGAGTTGAAGGTGAAAAGCAACCCATGGAGGAATTATTTTTTTAAATGTTTTGGTGTGTTTTTCAGAAGAGGATATAGAAGGTGTAGACAACATTTTAATGCTGGAAAGAACCTTTTTAAAATCAAGATTATTTTTTTTTGCCCTTTCATCTTTTATCTGTCCCATCTAACCCCCCCCCCGCAAAAAAAAACCAACTATAAACTCTGCAGGAACGTTTAAACTTATGTTGGTACAGGACTTAGCTCAAAGCTCCCCCCCGCCCCCAAGTTCCATCTTGGGTCATTTAATTTTGATTTATATCCTTCCCTATCCCAAATGAACAGGCTCAGGGCAGCTTAAATCAAGCATTAATAGACTATATAAATACAACCCCCCACCCTTTAATTGTCAATTGTCCCCATGACCCCCACACTTCCATCTCCCCCACAGTCCTCCACTCGTCAGTGGATCACCGGGGGTGTGTGTGTGTGTGTGTGTGTGTCATCCCATCCCCCAACTCCCACCCACTGTACACATTCCCCAAACAGTACAGTGTTGTACCCCAAGCAACGATGAACAAGCTGCTATCATATTAGGAATATTTCCTCAATTACAGAGGCATAAAGTCATAAAGAGAAGAGTTAGGCCCAACACTCTATGCCCCAAGCACCTTTAAGTTTAACAAAAGGAAAATATTTACTTGAGTTTTTATCTGGAAGTTTGTCTATCTTCCACACAACAGCCCTATAGGCACTTTCGTATTTTGCTGTTCCGATCGACACTTGTATGATAGGGTCGGACTCCATTTCATGTAAAGAACCACCCAGGCATGTTCTTCGGTTCATTTTAGCTTTTAGAGACTTCTGTCTTTGGAGGTTCATGGTCCAAAGAGCTTTGATCCATTGAGCTGGGACTGGGAAGTGCACCATAACGTTTTCGCAGTGCTTCCCGGGATGTAAACGTGTCACAGAAGATGTGTTTAGGAAAGCCTGAAGTTCTACATATGCTCCCTGAACAACTACAGCAGCCTTGACAGAAACTGGAAGGTCTTGACCACTATATGGCGTCCTGAAGCGCATCAGTTCTAATCTACAGGCATCTGGGGGTATAAACTTGATAATTCTCGACTGCTCAAACTCATGCATTTTCACACACTTATGGAAATGGTAGTCAAGAAGATCAATCCATTTCTTCTCCTGGTCCTTCTCAAAGTAGCGTTCATCTCTTTTCTGGAGCTCTGCATCATTGACAGTCAAAAAGCACTCAGTACTGCCATTCAGAAAACACAGGCAGTAAATATGGGTAACAACCGTGCTTTCTACTAGTCTTCCTTCTGATTTAGTGATTTTCCCCCAGAAGTTGTCCACGACTTACAGTGTCATTTCCTGCTCCTCATAACTCCTCTTTTGTTTTGATAGGACAGGAAGCTTCATTAACTCTTCTTCGATCGTCACCATAAAGTCAGTGAAGTCATTGTAATCAATGGTGCCCAATTTTAGCATCTGCTCAGCCTCAGGCTCATGAACCATTTCCACCTTGTGGTGATATTTCCTTTTCTCTGTGTAGGACACATGCTCAATCTTTACAGTATGGATCTTCCCAGCGACGCTGCAGTTCTCGAGCTTGGGCTCGGAAAGCCTGCAGTACGCCTGCAGCTGGAATTCCTTGAAAGGCTTTTCGAGGCCTTGTTCGTAATACATTTGTAAAATTCCTCCAGGGAGCACTCGGAGGTAGATAGGGCCCCACTGCCGTGAAGACATCATATTCTTTTTTTCTGGAATCCTCAGCATGAAAGGCCAGCCATCTTTCTGCTGGCTCCTAAAGAGACTCTGTGGAATGAATGAGGGGCAACTATCTCCAGTGTACATGCATGGCATAGCCAGGCTTTCCATGGCATCTGGAGTATCAGTCTGTAAGTGCTCAAGCCGTTCACAAATGTAGTTGAATGAACCCTGGTTGAGGCTTTTCTGATCATGGCAAGTTTCCGTTTCTCTGGAAAAGCAAACATTCTTGACAACCTTTCTCTCCTTTCTGTGCACGTCGGTTTTAATGGGGGACGCTTTGGCTGAACCTTCTGTCCAAAATGGACTGAAAAAAGCACAGTCATCCTGAAAATACTGAAAAGGTCGCGATTCCAACCTATCTTCTAGTTTATTAGTGTCTTCCTCCTGAGCAAGAATTACTTCCTCTGAGATTTCTAGTTTAGGGGCTGGGCTTTTGGATGGATTGTTGCTAGCTGCGATGCTGGAAGTAGTACGGCTCAGTTTTTGAGGTGCTATGGAAGAGCCTGGCCCCAGATGAGATAGAAGGTTAATATTTGATGAGAATTCAGGGATAGGTTGAAGACCATGGATTCCTGGTTTTGAGATGCAGGGGATTCCTGGATAGTCTTTGGTAGGTGTACAAAGTGGAGAGTTGCTAGGAGGTCCAGGGCTTAAAAAAAAGTCCACTATGGGAGAAGAAAGTGGCGTACTGCTTGTGGAAGACGACTGGGTTGAGGCTTCCTGCATGTTAGAAAGACTGAGTTTAAGTCCATTTGCTTTGCAGCTCCTGTGACCTTCAACCAGCTTCTGAGGAGACTGAAAGAGGGGCTCGTCATCAAAAGTGACCCAGTCGGCAGGGTTTGTAGAACACATCTTGTAGAAAATGGGTCGGGGTGGGGGGGACTTTTACAGGCTTCACTTACAAGTCATCTGTCAAGAACAAAAAAACGAAAGCAGAAAATATTAGAAAAAAGGAAACTTTTGCAAAAAGACACACAATTATATACACGGTTGAAGTTTTCCCAAAATGTCCATTGGTCTTGCATGCCTCTGGGGTTTTTTGTTTTTATACCCACCAGGAAATACATCCCGATTTTCAAAACACTGACTATCGGACTCCAGAATCTCCTGCACCCTAAACCATCTTCACTCCCTTCTCCCATGCTGCCCCCTATGCCTGGAACTCCCTCCCTGACACGTACTCTCCTCCTAAGCCCTCCAAATCCCTCTTTAAAACCTACCTCTTCCACCAGGCTTTCCTGAGCTTCTCACCCCCACTCATTCGAGACACCTCATTCTAATTCATTAATGTTCCTGCTGCTGCCCTGTCAGGGTCATCTCCTCCCCTGTAACTAAGCCAAGGACATGCACCTGCAACTTCTCAACTTCCTAAACGTATCCTTGTAGCTCTCTAGGTTTCCTTGTCTTATCCAACCTACATTGTAAGCCCCCTCAGGGCAGGGGCCCATCTCTAATTAATGACTGCTCAGTGCCAGACACATGGCTGGTGCTATACAATACTAATTATCTAGTCCAACCCCCAAACTAATCAGTACAGTCATCTCCTGACAGCAGAAACCACAACCCAGCCAACTGTCTACACTCAAATTTGAACCCAGGACCTCATGGATTAAGCTCTCCTGTCAGATAACCAGGGATATCCAGTGAAACCCTGCAAATTTCCAAGTATGCAGAGCAGCTGGTAGATCGGCATGGAGGTAATATCCCGGTTCCACCCATCCTATTGAGGGGGGCTTTCAGAGGATACACGTTTTAGCTGGTCCCTCGCCTGGGACAAAACATTGCCTAGCACAGGGTTGGGTGCAGAGAATAGGAAACGACTGTACGTAACAGCTGCAGTAGTGTCCATCACGATCTTACGATTTTAGGAAACTGCTCTAATTCTTCCCCACACAAGGCAAAGATATCATGCAGTTGCTTGCATCAGCAAACCATTGCAGATGGGCTAGGGGAATGACAAAACTCTCCCCCCCTCCATCATCACTTGGGACATGCAGGCTGTGCATTTGTTTTCTGTCCATTAAAAGAACCAGAAGAATAGGTTGTGTCAAGTTTAGCTCAAATGCTAGCGTTCCCCCACTAAACTGACCTATTGCAAAATGGAAGATTATTATGATGGTGCCAAAAGGAGCATTCCAAATTTAGGAAGTTCCAGAGTTACGGCTGCCTGTGCAAGTGAACAATTCTCAAGGAATGAATAAGATTTCTGGTGAATGAGGCTGTTGTTCTATCAGCTTACCGTCTTTTCTCCCCCACCATGCCCTGCCTTATTTGCTGCAAAGTGAATAGTCAAGGAGAGAAGAGAGGGAACCATCTCATGGTTGAGACTGCGTTTTAAACTCTTAACCCTGGCTTTGCCGCAGACATCTTAGCTTAGTGGTTCCAAAGATGTTTTCCTGTGTGACCTCATTATGAGAATGAAATATAATCCCCTTGATCCCAACAGCAGCAAAGCCGTGCAAATGCTATCCAATATCAACTGGGGACTGTGATTCTGTACGCAGATGGCATGATCCTGAGTGGAATCCTGATGCACAGTTTGGGAACCACTGTCTTAAGTGATGCTTGAGCGAAAGGGAAAAAAAAGAAAAACACACACATACAATCAGTTTTCTGCTTTCTGGGTACCCAGTTTTGGACACTAAAGAACTACTCACTAAAAGGTACTGTGGGTTGCGCGGGGTTGCAACTGAAACTTAAGGTAATGAAACTCGTGCATGCTCAGGTTATATGGGTCACAACAAGTTGGGCACTCAAGATTAGTGGTTACCTCCTAACCACGGCTTTAATCTCTTTGTGCCTCAGCTCCCCATCTGTAAAATGGAGATAATACACCCTCCGTATATCCCAGGGAAAGCTGTGAAGGTCAAGTCAATAATGCCTGGGAGGATTTCAGATGCCTTAGCAACATGTGATCTGGAGAAAATTAACAATTCCATAGTCAGCACTAGGTTTGAGGGGTATACAGTGAAAAGGGGCTGGGAGGGGTGTGCCACCCTGAAGAGGATTAAAAGAAATATTTGAACAGCTGCTTCTTTTCACTTATCAAGCACCACCCTTCAGTCTGCAATACAACCACATTTTAACACGCATCGTTGTAGACTGAATTCAGTTACAATGCAGGGGGCATCGCTCCCAATATATTTCATCAAGAATACAGTACACTTTAGTTTTCCAATTAAAGCCACAGTACGACCATTCAGTACATCTAAAGACAAGATTTAAGCATCTTTGTTCTAATACAAATTTAGTTATATAGCACAATGCGAGGCATGGCTCCCTAATACTGTGTTATAAAGAGGCTGCAGCTGCACTGTACCAAATGAGGCAGGGGCCCCGTAGAAAAGAAAATTGTGAAATCAAAGATTATCTTCATGCCTGAGCACAAAAGGAATAGGTTGCCAGAATTAAGGTTTCCCCTGGAACTGTATTTTCCCTCCCACTAATGAGTACTTAAGCCATTAGTTTCTGCCGGTAACAGTAATGCAAAAAAACCCACACAACCTACCTGATGTGCTTGTGTGGGGGGAAACATTTTAATCTTGCTCTTCATACTTGCTAGCCTCACCACTTGGAAATGTTAGATCTGGGCTCAATCTAAGCTCACCATGAACGCTTTATTATTCCTTCAAACTGGGCATACAAAGGAAACTCAGCCAAAAAAAAGAAGCAAAGAGCAGCAAAGCAATCAAGAACCACTTGTGTTGCTAGACTGCCTATTCATTGCCTACACAAAATGCAAATGGATTATTCCCCAATCCTGTAATATTTTCTATTTTGAAAATCTTCTAAAACGGCTATTGCTGACCTCAAGATGTTCACACAGCAAGTACAATCTGACTGAGAATGCCACAGATTATTTGTGCCACATAATCTGAAAACGGTAAGGATAATGACCCAGCAGAGCCACTCTGCAGGCAGGAAGTAGCAGCTTTTTGAAACAAGTTTCTTGCTGCATTCAGGGAACTGATGGGTCGCCGTTATCACTTAAACAGTGCAAGTTTGGCAAGTCGCATTAAGCTCTGTTTCTGCAATATGAAATGGATACATCTCATGCCTTTCCAGCATTAAAGCTATGGAATAAAAGTTTTGTATGCCACACTTCTGGTGGCTCTGGAACAGACATCAGTTTTTAAAATTTTATTTAGAGAATGAACCCTTCCTAAATGTGCTGAAAGCAGTGAGCTACAGGAAATGGTAACATTATGAGATGAGCAGGAAGTTCTCAATATAAAATGGATTCAGACCTCTTGCACACAAGGGGTGGGGGTAACTGCCATGAGCCAAAATCACATCAGAGATGATCGCATGGAGTTCACCTCACATGCAGCAGCGTTTAGCCCATTTCCACTGTAATTTCAGAAACAGGGCTGAAAATCCAGCCCTGACTCATGTCACTGAAAACATGGCAGAAATGGGCTAAGCACGTGAAAAACACCACTCACACAAGCAGAACTTCACATGATCCCCAATGTGATTTTGGCTCACGGCAGTTTCCCCCACCCCCACCTCGCGTGCAAGCGGTTTCAGTTTTTTACTGAACCTGTGAGTGCAGACATGTATTTTATTTATTTATTTGGTCTTATACCCCGCACCCTCCTGCTCGGGGCAGCTCACAGCAAACACAGACCATCAATAAAATAATATAAGACATCCATATACACTCTAAAATTCAATAAAAATCCTAAAACCATACTAGGGCGACCCCCCCCCACACCCACCCATCTTCCTCTTCAAAGGCCCGGCAGAACAGCCAGGTCTTACACTGTTTTTGGAAGGAGGGGAGGTCTGGGGCCAGGCGGGCATCCATCGGGAGGGAGTTCCACAGGGTAGGTGTGGCCACCGAGAACACCCTCCTCATCGTCGACTTCAAGTCGGGCATCCCCGGCCGACCGTAGGGGCTGTGATGTGACGCGGGGCCTAAGGCGGTCTCGCAGGTAGTCAGGGCCCAGGCTGTTAAGGGCTTTAAAGGTCATTACCAGCACTCTGAATTGGGCCCGGAAGACAACAGGCAGCCAGTGCAGAGAACGGAGCACAGGTGTAATGTGCTCGCAGTGACCCGTCCCCTGTTAAGAGACGGGCTGCCGCATTCTGCACCAGCTGCAGTCTCCGGACCATCCCCAAGGGCAGCCCCACGTAGAGTGTGTTGCAGTATTCTAATTTAGAGGTAATAAAGGCATGGATGATGGTGGCCAGGTCAGAGTCGGAGACGTACGGCTGCAGCCACCGCACTAGATGTAACCGGCAAAATGCTCCTCTAGCCACCGCCTCCACCTGGAGATCCAGGTGGAGCTGTGGGTCGAGGAGCACCCCCAGACTACAGACCTGTGTGGCCAAGGGGGGGGGCCGACCCCGTCTATAATGGGAGCCATCCCGCCCCAGTCCTCCCCACCACCATCACCTCCATCTTATCAGGATTCAACCTCAGACGGCTCGCCCTCATCCAATCCCCCACAGCTGCCAGGCACTGGGTAAGCACTGAGACTACCAGTTGTACGTCTACAGAAAAAAAAAGAGAGGTAGAGTTGTATGTCATCAGCATACTGATGACAGCACACGCCGAACCCTCTCACGACCTCGCCCAAAGGCTGCATATACACGTTGAACAGGAGGGGGGACAGAACAGAACCCTGCAGGACTCCATACGTGAGATCCCGGAGAAATGAAGTACATTCCCCGAGAACCACACGTTGAGTCCTCCCGGTTAGGAACAAGCAGAACCATTCAAGAACAATTCCACCCACCCCAGCACGGTCCCGCAGCTGAGCCATCAACATCTCATGGTCAACGGTATCAAATGCACCTGACAGATCTAATAAAATTAGAATAGACAATCTGCCCTGATCCAATTCATGGCACAGGTCGTCGACCAAAGCAACAAGCACAGTCTCCGTGCCATACCCAGGACGAAAACCAGACTGCGCAGGAGCGAGATAACCGACCCGATACAGATGCCCTTGAAGCTGCCGAGCCATCCATTCAATAACCTTCCCTAAAAAGGTAAAGTTAGACTGGCCGATAGGTGGCCAGGGAGTCAATGTCAATAGATGGTTTCTTGAGCAGAGGCCGCACCACCACCTCTTTGAGGCGGCTTGTCGCTCTGCCCTCCCTAAGGGAGGCATTGACAACCCTCACCAATAACGGCCCCAATGTCTTCCGGGCATGGATTCAATTCACAACAGGTGGCTATCACTGCCCCAAGGATATCCACCGCATCGGCGGACGGCACCCTCTGAAATGGATTCCATGAAATCAGCCAAGGCGGGGCCACCCACTATCCTAAGTGCAGCATCCAAGTTGTGGTGAGTCCAAGTAATTTTATCCACAAAAAAGTCAGCAAACATGTCACTGGGCACTGGACGATTCCAGTTCCAGGCAGAGAGAGGCCGGACTGACCAGTCTCTGCACCACCTGGAAAAGCTCTGCTGGACGTGACTTTGCGGATGCAACGAGGGTAGCAAAGAACTCTTTCTTTGCTACCCGCACTGCTACCGCATACACTCTTAAACTAGCTTTATGCTGCAATCGGGCGGCTTCAGTGCAAGTCCGGTGCCACCATCGCTCCAACCTCTGCCCTTCCTGCTTCATCCAGCGCAGGTCCTCTGTAAACCAAGGAGACCTGTGATGTCGGCATTCCAGAAGGGACACCTGGGGGCCGTTCAGTCAATGGCCTCTGTCAACAGGTTGTTCCAGAAGACAATGAGGTCATCGAGCAAACGGTCATCAAGATTGGGAGGTAATTCCCCCAGGGCATTCCGGAACCTCTCTGGGTCTAAGTCTCCGGCGGCAGACCAACCAAACTGGTCCTACATCTTACTGGGGGCAGACATGCGCCAGAAGACCAGTCCAGAGGCCATTCTACACAGAAAAAGTTACACCATGTGGGAAGAGGTTTCTATACCCTTTCTAGAACAGACCCAAAGTCGTTTTTCAGAAATTAAAATGATTATCTTTTAAAGTGAATTATAGCCACAAAAGGTGTGGTGTATACTTTTCTACTGCGCTTTTATTTGGCTAGCAGCGTGGTGGTTGTGTCAGTTTTAAAGAGTTTAATTACACAGTGCAACCCTGTTATAATTTGTGTCATTATAGCATGAATTTGGTTATTATCCGGTAGGAGGTATGGCTACCAACCTGCAAACACAAAGGGTGCAATCCTCATTCATTCATACATTCAAAGAGTTCTTTGATCACAGGTAGAGAGATTAACTGTGTGCAGTAAGACTACCCTCCAGGGGGAAAACTCATCAGGCTTATCTAAGGATGACGACCAAGGTTCATGATTTTCCGTTTAGCATAGAAAAGCAGAGAAAAACATGGAATTCCCATTTCCGGTTTTTCTGGGGAATTTCTTCCCGCAAAAACTCACTGGCGGCAGCAGAAATTTAAAGGAGGTGGAAGCTCTGTGGAGGTTCTGGTGCGCGCCTGCTTCCAAGAGAAGAGATTTGGTGTGAAAACACAGCTGTCTCTTGCTTTTGGCAAGGCAGAGGTATTGCCAGGGCTGGCAAGGAGGAGGGGGTTGGAGTAGCACCCCCTCCCCCCAACACACCTGCAGAGGGAGAGACTTGAGCTCCATGCCGAAGCTGGCTGATGTGGGATATTGTTCTATTTTGTTATTTGAGTGGCAATGGCAACCAATGCATCAAATTGTCACCAAAAATGAAGAATTTGTAATAAACACTTTCTAATTTTAACGGCCAAAAATGCCAATTTTGGTGTGTTAATCGGAAAACTTAGGGGGGTTTTCAGAGAATTTCCAATTTTTTGGCAGAGAAAACTGGGAACCCTGATAATGACCAAGCACAACCACTCTGCAGGCTGGAAGGAGCAGCTGTCTGAAACAAGCTTCTCCCTGCATTTAGGGACGATGGGTCTTTATTACTTTTTTAATGTAGGCCTGCTGAGTTTTTCCTCTGAAGGGGAATCTTATCACAAACTGCCAATCTCCCTGTCTGCATTGAAGAGCTCTGAACGTAAAAACACTCAAGATTTAAGCATCCTCGATATTACCACTGTTTTGGTTACAACACAGTATAAGGCAAGGCTGTGGATACCACATTATAACAAGACTACATTGTATTTATATTTACATTATATTTCAGGAGTAAGATAATCATCTGAGATTGACAGTAACAGTTGTAGGTACAGAAAATAAGAGTTGAGCCAGGCTCCGGTGCTTCAAAATTAACAATGCATTGAATTTGGAAAGTACGTGTTATCTCAGTGCAAGCCCCCACCTCCTCAGCTACTCTTCGTTGATGAAGAAACAAGGAAAAAAAATTACTAACAACTGTAAGAACAAAATACCATGAGGAAGCATCACCGGGCTTATCCCAATGTTGTCCCCTCTGGAGACAGTTTCAACTAGGTCAGTGCACATTCATACCTGCCTGATCACACTGGAATCGGAGTGCTCTAACCTCCATGCACATTACTGTATTGTTATTTAGACTTAAACAACAGCCGTTACTTGAAAGCATTTTCCCCTTGCAGCCATGTTATCCATTCGTGTCTGACATACCCATTCTGTTGCTATGAACCAAGGAACCATTTCGTCTCTAAAAATTGAGAGGAGGGACAGAGAAAAGGGTTCAGCTGTGTGAATTCCTATGTTGCCAACTTGCCACAGAAGTTCATGAATTTTTTTTTAAAGAAAGTAAAAAACTGATTTCTTCATAAACAAACATCAAGATTGGGACCAACTTTCTCCTCATTTTCTTGCTGAAACAGATATTTTTGCATCCATTGAGAGTTCAATAGCTCTTAGCAACATGGCAAGATTGCACTTTGACCCCCTCAAAAGAGTTGCAAATGGCTGTACTGTAGGTTTGGACCCAGTACTGTTTCTCTATCATCCACTCAATCACGGTGAGCTTGAAATTTAGCAATTGGGGGGCGGGGGGGATATAAATAAAAATGTCACTTATTTCTTTCCTACAGTTGAACTACTATCACTGTTTCCATTCCAGTCTAGGCCCACAGCCAGTGTTGCTTCCTGCAATTGCAAAGCTCCATGCGATGTTTTCCACTTCAAGGCTTGCCTCACAAAATGCCTTGTGTCCACTTACTGCGTTGGAGTGGCGTCAGCACAGACCATCACTCCTGTCGTGACCCAAAGCACTGCTAACCACATCAACAGGCAACGCGGTAGTGTGGAAGCAGACTCAAGCCATGTCTGCACATAGAAAAAAATGGCATTTTTACACTAGATTTTTAGCTTGAACTAACTGGTAGAGTTAAGGTAAGTTTAAACTTGACCAAGCTAGGCAAGATCCAACCCTTGTCTTTCACAGTGTTTATCTCAAAACACCTTGTCAACACCAGGATTCTAACTCCAGAGAACTAGCTAAATGGTGCACTTTTCCACCGAGCACAGACCTGCCGTCAGTACGGTCAGGGACTTACGACAGCCTGTCTAATCTAGTGGATAAGGTGTTGGACATGGATGTGGGACACCAGGGTTCAAATCCCATCTCAGCGCTGAACTTACTGGAAAGACCGACATCTAATCCACTAGGCTACACTGGCCAGATGGCCAAAGCAGATTGAAACGCAACGGGGAGTTATCACTGTGCCAGCTGAATGAGTTATATTCATAATAATAATCTGAATACATGGTGAAGCAAAACCACCCAGTGTCTGAATGTAGCAGAAGCAACTGAATTATAAGAATTCTAAGGAGTGCGCCACGGGAGAGCCAAGAGTCCCAAAACAAAGCCTGCCATCTGTTGGGTGACTCATCAACATATGCCTGGATTCCAATATGAGAAAATGTTCCTCGAATTCCATCACCTGAGCAATTCAATTTAACATTCATCTGTATTTCAACACACTTTGGGCAAATTACCTGTGGCTAAATTGATAA
Source organism: Sphenodon punctatus (assembly GCA_003113815.1). NCBI lineage: Eukaryota > Metazoa > Chordata > Lepidosauria > Sphenodontia > Sphenodontidae > Sphenodon > Sphenodon punctatus. Next base: position 1,610,305 of record QEPC01015236.1, read on the forward strand.
GGAATCAGTGGGAAAAAGGTAAAAAAAAATTATACACCAAAATACTGCTTAGCAATAAACAATGCTTATGTTTTCTGCTTTTAAAAAGAGCCAGAGTGGCCAGTGTAGCCTAGCAGATAAGGTGCTGGACTGATTTAGACCTGGGAGACCAGGGTTCAAATCCTGTCTTGGCCACAAACTCACTGGGTGACCACAAACTCTAGGCCAAATCATTCTCTCTCCGCATCAGTTCCTCATCTGTAAAATGAGAATGAACTACCTCATTGTTGTGAGGGTGAATTAGATAAGAATTGTAAAGCACTCTGAACACTGAAATGCTAAAGTATTATTAAGCATTTATATAGCACCAGCAGTGTACCTGGTGCTTTACAGTTACTAATGGAAATAGGTCCCTGCCCAGTGGGCTTACAATCTAAGATAGACATGAGTGAGGGGAACACAGGGAAAGACAGACACACACGTATTCCCATTTTGCAGATGAGGAACTAAGGCTAGGCTACCCAGGATTCAAAACCTGGCTTCACAGGTCCAAGTCCAGCACATTATCTACTACACCACATAATATTAAATTTAAAAAAAAAAAAAAAAGAGCACAGGACTTTGTGGCAGATACCTCTTCTTTCTTTCTGCTGACATGCTTCTTTCCCAGTGAAAACAGCTTTCCATTCCATATGGGGTTTGTTTTTTGGGGAGGGGGGTTTGTGTTTGTTTTTTTAAATCAACCCCACTGTCTGCAGCAGTTCATTTAGACTCCCTGCCCCTCTCCTACCTGAATCTGGGGTTCTAACATTTAGTGCAGCTTTTTATTTTCTTTTTTAAAAAATAAATAAATCCAAATAATAAAAAGAGAAAAGTACCAGAACAGATTTATTTAGCTGCTTGATAATTAAATCCAGCCACTGTACGTTGCCAAGCATTTAACGTCAGTCAATAACTGTCTATGAAGAAAAACACTTTTCCAGTTGCAGCTCACATCTGTATTTCTAATGCTATTCATATGTCTGTCAACAAGACTGCAGCTCTCACTTTTTATTACGTTGCCAGACACTTATAAAAAAAACCAAAACACACACAAAACTATTGTAGATATGTTTTAAAAACAAAAAGAAAACGTTTAAATATGCAGTGGTTTATTTGATGTCCATTTTAAGATAGCAATTCCTGGTGTGACCGCATTTTGCAATTTAAATATAATAACCTTTGGTTGCCCAAGAGAGCAACCAAAGACACGCACAGTATGTCAAAAGTTAATTAGGGTGTGATCGGGAGGGAAGACAAGGGAGACACAGAGATATGTTCACAAAGCTGATATGGTACAATCCCACTTGGGTTATGAGCCACAGCTTGAGAACCGTAAGAACATAAGAAGTGCCATAAGATCATCAATCAATTAATGTAATTTATTAAGCATGGCCTAGGCCATTGCTTAGCCAGAAGAACATAAGAAGTGCCATAAGAATGGTCCATTGAGTCCAGCATCCTGAATCTGACAGTCGCCACCTTCAGAGAAGCACACAACAGGTTATAATGGAGTGTTCCATTCTCTGCAAGCCACTCCCAGCTCCTGCCAATAACCCTAATAGCCATTTATGAATCCAGGGCATGCAATTTCAGATCGAACTTCAGGAGCCAAAAAAATCAAATAAAAATCTAGTTGCCAGACTTTAGTCCGATATTAAACGGTTCTTGCCCCACTACACACCTGACCCCGTCTCCAGTCTCTGTTTTCCGGGCGTCAACAGCTGCCAGGCGCCTGCAAATTTTGCACCCTGATGAACCTATCCTCCAAGAGCTTATCCAATCCTTGTTTAAACCCAGCTAAGCTATTTGGCCTTCAAAACGTTCTCTGGCAACAAGTTCCACAAGTTAACTGTATGCTAAGAGCGTAGTTCATTTTATTTAAGTCCGCTGCCAGTTAGTTTCATGGAGCGTCCCCTAGTTTGAGCACTATTTGAGAGGATAAATAAGTACACTGCACTTTGGTAGGACTACACTATTGATGTCTACACCACTCCTGCAATGGGCCTGGTGCTGAACAGTTGTGGTCAGAGAGAGGTCCCTGAGCCGAGGGGCTGACAATCTAAAATGGACAAGGGAGAGGGGACCAAAGGGTGAGACAAGGTTGAGATATTGTAGGTGCTGTCCGTACTTAGCTTAGTTACAAGGGATGAAGGGGATCCGGAAGCGAGACAATATGAAGACAAGCATAAGGTGAGCAATCTACAGGGGTGAGGAGCTAGAGAAAGTCTGACTGACGAGCGAGTTTCAGGAGGGATCTGAAGGCTGGCAGGTAGAATATACACAACGAAGACCGACTGTACATGCCTGGGGAAAGCTGCTGTGTGCTGCAAATAAAAGATCTCGTCAGAACTACTTTGTCTCCATCTCCTGCATTCGAGCTCCACACAGCGATCGCGTGAGCTCTCTCGGATGGGAAAAGGCAGCTTATAATTAAGAACTACGGCTGAAATCCTAGCACCGTGATGTTAGAGGCAAGTTCTTCTTAACTTCAGGAGACCCAGTATTTCAACCTAGTATTTTATCATCCTCATCACAAAATAAAACTTTTGTAAAAGGTCACACGAGAGTCATGCTATTTAATGCGTACAAAACAGCCATTTGCAGTCATGCATTACTATTGAGATTGCAAGACCCTCAGGGCAGGGACCTGTCTCCAATTGAATGATCGTTCAGTGCCTGGTACATGGCTGGCACTATAGAGATACTTCCCTACTACTTTGTACACTCATTTCTGCTGTGTTCACATATGCTGAGCTCAACAGATTAAAAAAACTCGACAGCAAGCCTTTCAGTTGGTCCCCTTTTAAGAACTTTAACAGACATATATAATTTTCTCTGAAAATGGCAAGAAACAGAACTTTAAGAGCAAAACGGGTCCATTTAAAAAGCTGGCATGAGTGCACGTAAATGTAACCCTCAAGTTCTAATTCACAGGAATTCCACTGACCTCTATTAGCACATATGTTGTGCAAGCCCATAACATCTAAATCACAAGCATGTGTGGCACTTCATTCAGAAATGCAACAGGAAATTCCATTCATCAAATATTAAAACCACTAAGAATATATATGGTCAAATAATAGGGATCCAAAAGGGAGATTAAATATATAAGCACAAAAATATTTCAAAAGGCTGAAGTTCACTCTTTGCTCACTCCATTCTGCCGAGGTAAACCCATTTGTTTTGTCAAAATTAATTCGAAACTCTTTGGTCACGATCCACAAACCACTTACTTCAGAGTAGCCCCACTGACCCTCACAGGCATGGCCTCAGCAGCTCTATACCACAGCTTACTAGAGTTTGTGTAGCCAGGGGGATAAGATGTTGGACTTGAGACCAGGGTTCAAATCATGTCTTAGCCATCAGCTCACATGGGGGTCTTGAAGCTGAGTGATAGCAACTTGCCCATGTTACCATCTGTAATACAGGAACAGCAGCAGCCTACACCACAGGGTTTTACCATCAATAAGAATTGTACAGCACTCTGAACATTGAAAGCTACTACTAATCATTTCTATAGCGCTACTAGGTGCGTGCAGCATTGTACAGACACAGATCTTTGGAGACAGGTCCCTGCCCAGTGCACTTACAATCTAAGATGGACACGGGTGAGGGGAACACAGGGAGAGAGACACATTTTCTCCCTCTTTACAGATGGGGAACTGAGGCTGAGAGTTTGTGACTTGCCCAAGTCTACCCAGTGAGTTCATGGCTAGAGTGGGACTCAAATCCTGGCTTCCCAGGTTCAAGTCCAGCACCATATCCACTACACCACACCAGGGGACTCTAAGTAAATAAATAAATAGAAATATATTATATATATGGTTCTCAAACTTTTTGATCTGCACCCTCACTTCCATTTGTCTGTCATAGCTAAGGACCCTCCCACACACCCCTAACCTTGCTCCCCCTCCTATTTCTTTCGCCCTCTCTCCCCCTTGTTCTTTGACTCGCACATCCCCTTGTCTCCCCATTATTTTAGAGAATCCACCCAGCTCAGTAAGAATGTGGAGCTAGGTATTTGACAGATTGGGTCCTTCTTGTTACCCTTCTCCCCCACAACCAGCACACTTTCCATGCCCCCCCCCCCCCAAACAGAGAACCTAGGAAATAAGGTATTCAATCTCCAAAGTTTAATGATTAAGAGGCTGACACTAGGGAATTCTCAGCTTGGGGCTAACTCCCTTTAGACCAACAGAGCCCAAGTTTCTCTTTTCTCAGGGCTAAGTTCGATGCCCCCTCTTCTCATTAGGGAATTACCTACGGTGAATGTCTCACAGAGAACTGGGTGTTTGGAGGGAATGGTTCTCCACACTAACCCTCTGTGAAACTATACAACAATGCGTTGATTACGTTTTGTTCCTATTTCCCCAAAATCTACCAGAAGGCAAATTAAGACAATCTAAACTACACACATTATAAGTACACAAACACACATGCTGCCTTCTTGCCAGGCCAAGATGTTTCTGTACTTGTGTAATTCAAGTTGTTTCAAGATAAAAAGGGGGAAGCTTGGCAAGGAAAATGCATTTCTTCTTTGCGGTACAAAAGTGAACCCCAGGAACATGCAAAATAATGGTAAACCCTTCCTCTCCCCTTCCCCCATGCTGTCCTCAAGCATGTGTGCAGTGCACTGTTCCCTCCCTCCTAACCTCTCCTAAAAGCCTCTCTTTTCTATCAGGCTTTCCCTAGCTCCTTACCGCTCACAGACTACTCAGCTATGCTCTTTATACCATTTTCTGTCAGGATCCCTTGTAAGTAAGCTAACCATACCCACCTGCAGCCTCTCACCTTCTTGAATATATCCTCATCTCTCCCTATGTTCCACTCTCCCTTGTCCCTTCTAGATTGTAAGCCCCTGGGGCAGGGACCTGTCTCTAATTGTGAGACTGTACAGCATCAGGCACATTGCTGGTGCTATAAATTGATGAAACAGTTAAGCCACCTGTCCACAAAACCAGCTTGTTTCATCTCACCGATTAGTCTACCTCCAGAAAATGTCTGATTCACAGAAGTCCAGTGTATGTCAGGGAACAAAAATCTACTTTGCTGAACCAGCCAGGGAAGGAAATACAACTCGGAATCAAAGACTCTTGACTGAGGATGCCCCAGCACCAATCCTCCTTGCCTCAGATCTAGCAGTTGTTACAGAGACGACACTTGAGAAGACAGGCTATCCATCAGGTAGCTAAGAGTGAGGCTACATAGGAGACTCTAGATCAAACTCAACCCTGGTTTAATCATGGCCTGAATTGCCCATTTAAAAAAGACAGATTAGGAGGAGGAGTTAATTTTGTACAGCAACATTACCAAGCAGCAGCAAACCTCTCAACATCCCTCCCAGCGTCTCTCTATCCCAATTTATGTCACCGATACCTCCATACAGGGTGACTATTAACAAGACAGGGGTGGCATGAACACTTTCAGTATGAATTTAGATGTGAAACTCCAACATGTTGCATGTGCTAAAAGCAATCCCATAATGGCTCCACATGGTGTAGTTCTGGTTTCCTGTACCGATTGGAAGATAATCCTTAAAACATTTCATTTTGCGATAAATCAGTCTGAAAGGAAAAAACTTCTCCCTTTACACAAGCATGGCAGCACAGGTTGTGCGTGCAAGCTACTGAAATACTCAGTCTAGAATAAAATTTCCATCCTAACTCTGGATTTTTCATCACGGGGGCTATAAAGCCAGACTGCTGGTATTATGGATTTATTAGTACACTGTGCACAGTCCTTAAAATAGGTTTTCTACATAAAATGCTGCTCATTTTACACGAATCTCTCTCTCCAACTGTATTCCTAACAGTGAGGAAAAAACAATGGCACCATTACTTGTCCATGATTAAATAAGCCATCCATGTTCTTTGACTTGCTTTAGGTACGAAAGGCAAGTCCCTAACAGTAACCTATGGAACACACAGAAGGCAGAGTCAGCTGGGAAGAGAAAGATCTTTTTACTTGTATCTTGAATACTTACACAAATTGCTTTCTCCAAATTTCTGCTTTTATTTTATTTTTATAAGAGAATAATTAGCACAACTTTAGAAAGACTCAAACATCAAAGCATAATGAGAACTCAGTCAGTGCTGCTCATTCTCGTGGGTATCGACAGCTCTGGAATAACTCTCTTGATTGCAGCTAATTTGTTTAGTTCGGAATCTCTGGCTCTTGGCATCAAAAAATTAAAAAGCTTTCAGACTTTGTTCATGGCAACGGAGTAAAGGGAAAAAAAGCTAAATATTCTTATATGTAACCTAAATAAAGCCCCTGCCCCACCGCCTATGTGCACCCCCACTTTAATTAGTCTCTGCTGCCAAGTTAAAAGAACTTTGCCAGTAACAGGACAGCAACTTTGACACGCAAGAACCTCCAATGACGCACGAGCCCAGGCGTTTTTCAGAGGTGGTGTAAAACTTTTCTTTTTAGTAAAGCAATTGGCAGGCCAGAGATAGGGATTAGGTGGAAGGTGTTGGTGGGATGGGGTTGGAGCAGGTGTTTTTGTCTAATTGTATTTTATATTTTTGGGAGCCATCCTGAGCCTTTGGAGAAGGGCGGGGTAAAACACTAATAAAATAAAATAAATAAATATAGTCATGGCAAAACATGTTACCCAAATACTGAAAGACTTCACACTGTAGTTTCTTGGAAGTAAAAAGCAGAGTGTTCCTCCTCATGTTTCAGTATGTATTTCTCTTCCTACTCCTGAATAACTTCAGTTTAGACAGAGCTATTGATGTGTGAACGGTTCAGGAGTAAAAGTGATCCAAGGCTTAACTACACTGAAGTATCTGTTTGCCAGAACGTGCCGTTAGACCAAGACTTTAAAGACAAGTGAGGTGGGAAAGATGACATGGCATTGGCTTAATCAATGGCAAAACATGACCTCACCTCTACTGATTGCTCATCTATGCTTTTATTTATTTTAATTTATTTAAAATGTATATCCCACCCCTCCTGCCCACAGGGCAGCCCGGGGCAGCGAACAACATTCAATAAAAAAATTTTTTTAAACAATTTAAAATACAATACAATGTGGTGAAACCCCCCCACCCCACCCCTTCCCCTCGTCAAAAGCCTGACGGAACAGCCAAGTCTTACATACACGCCGAAACAGCAGGAGAGTGGGAGCCAACCGAGCCTCCTCCGGGAGCTAATTCCACAGCACAAGGACGGCCACCGAAAAAGATCTAACATCGGTGGCCACCCGCCTCGCCCGAGGAACCTCCAAAAAGGCCCCCACGGACGATCTCAAGGGTCGCACAGGCACATGGGAAGTGAGGTGGTCCTGCAGATAAGCAGGGCCCAGGCCGTGAAGGGCTTTAAAGGTTAAAACCAGCACCTTGAACCTGGCCCGGTGCTTTATAGGGAGCCAGTGCAGAGCCCGGAGCACTGGTGTCATGTGCTCCCGGCGACCCGCTCCCGTAAGGAGACGGGCCGCGGCATTCTGCACCAGCGCAGCCTCCAGACCAGCTTCTCGGGCAGCCCCACGTACAGCGCGTTGCAGTAATCCAGCCTCGAGGTGATGAAGGCATGGATGACAGTGGCGAGGTCGGAGTCTGAGAGATACGGCCGAAGCCGCCGGACAAGATGTAACTGCCAAAACGCACTCCCCGCCACGGCCACAACCTGAGATTCCAAGCTGAGCCGCGAATCGAGGAGCACACCCAGACTCCGCACTTGAGACACCATGGGGGGGCGAACCCCCCCAACAAGAGGAGATTCAACCACCCCCAGGCTCCCCAAGCCCTCGCCCACCAACATCACCTCCGTCTTGTCAGGATTCAGTTGCAGATGGCTCAACCTCATCCAAGCCCCCACAGCTGACAGGCACTGGGAAAATAAGGAGACTGCATGGCCTGGGTCGGTGGAAAAGGAGAGGTAGAGCTGAGTGTCATCAGCATACTGATGACACTGCATGCCCTGAAACCCCCTCACGATCTCCCCTAACGGCTGCATATAGATGTTAAACAAGAGGGGGGACAGAATGGCACCCTGCGGGACTCCACACGTGAGGTCCCGGGGGGAAGACGTACACTCCCCCAAGACCACCCGGTGAGTTCTCCCGGCCAGGAATGAACGAAACCAGTCCAAGACCGTTCCGCCAATTCCAGCACGGTCCCGCAGGCGAGTCACCAACACCTCATGATCGACTGTGTCGAATGCAGCCGAAAGGTCTAGCAGGACCAGTAAGGTCTGACGACCCTGGTCCAACGCCAGACGGAGATCGTCAACCAAGGCCACCAATGCCGTCTCCGTACCATACCCAGGCCGAAACCCAGACTGGGAGGGATCAAGGAAACCGATGTGGTCCAGATGCTCCTGGAGCTGTCGTGCCACAGCCCGTTCAATAATCTTCCCTAAAAAGGGAAGATTAGAGACCGGCCGATAACTGGCAGGAGCATCAGCGTCAAGAGATGGTTTCTTGAGCAGGGGTCTAACCACAGCCTCTTTTAGGCAGTCAGGCACCCTGCCCTCCCGAAGGGAGGCACCAACCACCCCAGCCAACAACGGCCGTAACGTCTCCTGGCTGGCTTTCACCAGCCAGGACGGGCATGGATCTTGCTCACAGGTAGTGGCACGAACAGATCCCAACAAGGAATCCACATTGGCAGGCGACACCATCTGAAACCGATCCCACAAAACAGGACAGGACGGGGCATCCATAGCCCCAAGATGATCCTCTGCAATAACTGTGGTGCCGAAATCGTGGCGGATGCGAGCGATCTTATCTACAAAGTACTCGATAAACCGGTCACAGCGGTCACTGGATTGCTCCAGGTCCAGGCGGAGACAGGCAGGACTGACCAAGCCTTTCACCACCCGGAAAAGCTCCGCTGGACGTGACTTTGCAGATGCAATAAGAGCAGCAAAGAACTGCTTCTTTGCTGCCTGCACCGCCACAGCATAAGCCTTTAAACTGCTCTTATGCTGCGATCGATCATACTGGTCGCGAGTCCGGCGCCACCGTCGCTCTAACCGCCTGCTCTCCCGCTTCAAACACCGCAGACCCTCAGTAAACCAAGGAGACCTGCGGGAGACTCGAGAGGGCAGCGGACGCCTGGGAGCCACCCTGTCTATGGTCTCGGCCAACAAGGTGTTCCAGAAGGCTACGAGATCATCGACAGAGCGGGTGTCAAGGTCCAGGGGAAACTCCCCCAGAGCATTCCGGAACCGATCCGGTTCCATAAGTCTCCGGGGGCGGACCGATCTAATAGGTCCTGCACCCTGCCGGGGGCTATCGTGCGCCAGGATGCACGTCTTAAGGAGGTAATGGTCAGACCATGACAAAGGCTCTACAGCCTTAACTCCTACTAACTGACCCCCCGCCTCAAGGCCGGTGCAGAAAACCAAATCCAGTGTATGTCCCTCCTCATGTGTGGGGCCACAGATGATTTGGGACAGGCCCATGGTTGTCATGGAGGCCATGAACTCATGCCTTGCTCCTCCAAGATCGGTGTCAGTGTGGATATTAAAGTCCCCCAGGACCCCTAGTCTAGGGGTCCAGAGGATCACATCTGACACCAGATCAGAAAGAGCATGTAGGGATGTCACCGGGCAGTTGGGTGCATGGTACACCAGCAGCACCCCTAGTCTGTCCCCGGCCAAATCCAACACAAGATGGAGGCACTCAACACCTGGTGGAGCCTGCACCAGATATCTCCTAAAAGAAAATGCATCCTTGATAACAATGGCTACACCTCCCGCCCCCATCCCCTCCAGCCGAGGTGGATGCTGCACGGAGAACCCAGGTGGAACAAGATCAGCCAAAATAGGGCCCGATTCATTGTCCAGCCAGGTCTCTGTAATACACACGAGGCCGGCGTCCCACTCCGGGATTGACTCCCGGATGGTAGATGACTTATTGACAACCGACCTCGCGTTCAACAGCACCAGACCAAGGCCTGCAGTCTTCTGGGCCTCGACCCACAACCTACCTGTGTGGGGGGGTCGAGAGGGGAATGGGCACAAGGCACCGTTCCTTCCTCACTGATGGAACACACCTCCGCACTGGACCATATCTCCCCCGACCCAGAACAAACCCGATAGCTGCAGAACCCCATCCCTCCTCAGAGAACCCCGTTAGACACCCACCCTCCATAGGCTGCCCCAACAGGCCAGCGAGAAGGACACCCCCCCCCGAACCTCCCTACCCACCTCCACCACTGGCGGGCAACCCCCCCGAGAGTTGCCCCTGCTCACACCAGGGGTTCCCCTCCACACCACCCCGAGCTCCCTCTCCTGCCACCAGAGGGAAGTCACAACCCCCACACCCCAACTCCCAAAATTCCACCCCTCCAATATCAAAATTCCCCACACCATAAACACAGGACCACCCTACTCCGTCCGACAATATCTTCACACACACCCCACTCCCTCCCACGTAGGGGGAGGAGGGCAAGGCAATGTCCCAAACTCTGTCACCACGCAGGGGTGTTCTGCAGAAAAGATATAATGTCCCTGGCAGCCACCTCCGCCCGCCAACGGCCCGCCAACGGCCCTTTGCCCTTTAGCTGCCGCCGAGAGGGCGCCACCCTCAGGGGCAGCTCCCCTTTGTAAAAGATGGTTACCTGCAGGGGGAGGGACAGCAGAGTGATATTGCAGAGTGGATGCAGGTGGGGAGGATTCCCAGGGCCTCAGCACCAGGGAGCCAACACCCCACCCTCCTTCCCAGTCCTTGTACGCCCTCAGGGGCAGCTCCCCTTTTCCTTACACTATCTCATCTCAGTATCCCCCTCCTCCCCTGTAACTAAGCTAAGTAGGGCACCTGCAATTTCTCGGCTTCATGAATAGATCCCTGTCTGTCTCCCCCTCCCTCCCCTTGTCCACTCTAGATTGTAAGCCCCTTGGTGCAGGAACCTGTCTCCATTATCTCAGCTGTTCAGCACTAGGCACACTGCATGTGCTATGTAGAGAAATAAGATTTATGGCCCAGAGTCAATACCAGTCTTTCTTTTTATCTTTAATGCAGATGGATCAGGTCCTATATATGGAGAGCTCAGACAGAACAGCCACCCATACTAGTTCACATCTGAAAGGAGAAATTGTTTTCCTAGAACAGGAGGAACCTTTTCCCTTCTAGAGGCCACTTTGAAAGTTAGTACAAGTTCAGAGGGCTGCAAAGAACTTGGAGCATGGGTGTGCTCAAGAAGAGAAGGATTTGTCCCCTATCTTTGTGTGCATCTGTTTCCCTACCCTGAGCTCAGGTTTTCAGTACTTGGGGTAGGAACTGGATCCAGGGGCCAAATAAAAACTAGACAGGGGCCGCATTTGACCCCTAGGCGGATAAAGCATATGCTGATCAGATCTGGCATCATGATGTTAAGTAAGGTTATTATGTAAGCATTCATTCTCCTCTGTTTCCTTCCACAGAGTACAGGTGCAAGACGATCCCCACCCTTACTCCTAAGGGCAGCACTGTCAGTATACACCGCCACTATAGGCCACAGTCCACGGACTCACCTCCCCATCAGCGCGATGCTGAAGGAATACAGCCTATTATTCTCCTTTTAGTATGTATTTAGGCAAGATCTGCAAATCTAAACCACCTCATGCATATGCATGATTGGCTCAGCTATATGCTACAGCTATTTGGTGGGTCTCTTTCTACTGAAGAAATGGGAGGGGGGAAAAAAACAAAAAGGGGGGGTTTCAATTTCATCCCCATAGCACCTACTCCCCTCTCCCCCCCAAAAAAACCCCCACAACCCTATGCCAAAAAGGTGTTGGTTATTCTTTCAAGGTGCTTCCACTCCCTTCAGTTTAGTTAATTGTTCCAAATTTGTCTTTTCAAGCACATTGTTACACAGTAACCATAGTTACTACATAATTTAAGAAACAGTATCCAGATTTCAGAGAGCCAATAGAAAGTTAAAGAACAGCGTACTCGCTTTGAAACAGTGACATTTTATTTTGCAGAAAGTGAAGGATGCTGGGCTGAACACACTTCTCCAGACACAAAAGACTATTATTATTTACAACATTTTCCTGCTTAGGTCATTATGCCCTTGAAATACTGCAGAAGCAGTATGGCACTTTTTATGTTCTTAAGCTATTTGAGTGTTTTAGACTTGGTTTAGTGAACGCAGAGAGGATTTACCATTTTTCCATGAAAGGACTTTTATTCATGCATTCAAAAGAGAAACCCGGCAGGCAGTTTAGGACCAAATATTAGATTTTGGGAGCAGAGGAAGTCTTATGATAACCAAGCAATAGAAGTTTCTGATGAAAACTAGAACAAACATGCAGAATGAGAACCAGGAAGTTATATATAAACAAAAATAAGCAGGTTAATATTTTGCCATCATCCAAGCAAGCCGCAAAACGTTGCAAATGAAAGATTAAATTATGTATGTATTCACGGTTTCCTGTTTTTGCAGTTTAAGGCAAGGGTGGAAGCCTCGGGCATAGGAGCCAAAAGCAACCTTCAGCAAGTTTTTCTGTAACCCCTTTCTAGTTCCTGGATCTGCCCCCAATCATTGAAAGGCTGAGCTCTGGGAAAGGGGGCAGAAATGAAGGGATGCACACAAGGATAGGGGACAGAGCCAAAACCTGAACCTTCCTTTCCTTGAGTGCACCCCCTAAGGAAGCCAGACCCAACTTCTATGTGGTCCTTGGAGCTGTTACTAGTTTTCAAAGTGGCCCCCAAGAGGAAAAGGTTCCTCACCCCTGGTTTAAGGTATTAGTAGGGTAGGAAAATCATTAAAATAAAGAAATTAAATAAATAGTAGTAGTATCCAGAGGAAACTACCTATAAAGCATGACTTGTAACCCTATGTCCCTTTAAAAATGTAATTTACTAACTTCTTGTGCTACACAAAAGTCCATTTTTATGTTCAAGATTACAAGTTGTGCCGCATTTATATCAGCCATAATCAAACCAAAGGTGTGTACATTTTCACTTACTAATGCACAACCAAGTCAATGCTTGCAGAACTATTTCTATATGAAGAACACTAATTAAAAGTGATTAACAAAAAAAATCCAAAACATACCTTGTCAAGACACTTATCAAGATTGTGGTCTTCGTCCAGATTAAAATGTATATGGATAAATGAGGCTCTGACGCAACAACAATACATTGTACTGGAGAGATGAGGGTGGACAGAAGACACGTCTAGATTAAGGAAGGATCTGGATCAGAAAGGTTTGAATAAGGGTGTTTCTACTGTATTTTTATTTTCCTTAGCAGACCAGCCTTCCTCTAAACCAGAAACAGGGAACCTTTTCTCTTCTGATTTTGAAATTAGTACAAGCTCCAAGGGCCACGGAAGTGATGCTCAAGAGGGGTGCTCAGGAAGAGACGAGTCCAGTTTATGAATCTGTGCCACAGACCTGTCCCCTAACCTTTTGTGCATGCCCCAATCTCAGGTCTGCTTTCAGTGCTTGGGGGTAGAAACTGAATCCACAGGCCAGGGACCAAATAAAAACTAGCTGTGGGCCACATTTGGCCTCTGTCCAGCACCTCGTGCTAAGCTGTGCAAGAACTGTGCAATTAACACAAAAAAGTGTGAAATATAAAGAGAAAATATGAACAACTGAATTCTTTACAGTTTTGATCCGACAAACGTAAGAAAACATTTCCACACTGTTACAGGAACTTAGTTCTGAATGACAACATCTTCAGTGAAAGTACTGCCAAGAACGTCTGAAAACAGTGAAACTAGTCCCATTAAAGCCTTATCTGGATTGAGAACCAGATGTAGATTTTGGCAAGGCTTTTTGGCTGGGCCAGGAGAAGGGAAGATGCAAACAAATGTAGGTTTTGTTCTGTTAGTTAAAACAATACATTGTTGCTGAGCTAACCAGTATAGAGGGGCCTGATTGGTTGGTTTGCTTCAAGGGAGTCACGCATCTAGCTCCACTGACACTGAATAGGATTTAAGCACCTAACTGCTATTAGGGCTTCTGAATGTCTCCTCAATGTGCATGTTCCTTTAAATGCTATAAAATCCCCAAATGGAAAATATTACTGAAGAATTATTAGCAGGAATAAATAGCTCGTTTCCCAAATATGTGAAGCAGGGGTTAAGTCCAGCTTTGTGTCAATCTTTACTTTATTAAAAACATACCTAACCTTAGGAACCCGTGCCTGAATATTAGCCCGAAACCTTGGCACCCAAATAAATACCCATTTCAAAACATCTATCCTCAGGCAGTCATGGCTGAAAATTGGGTCTTTTAAAGGTTTACACACTCCAAGGAGTTTACAGTTGTAAGACATTCTGCCCTTAATTCCCATTATCGGGAAAGGGACAGGAAGTCCAAAGGTATGTGTTGAAAAAACACAGAACGTCAGCCTGTAACTTGGCATTTCCTGCTGGCTTGATTTACAAGGCTAATATCATGAAAGTGCAGCTTCTGGCCACACTCTGTGATGGCTTAGCTATTTTTATACATTCAACCACAACTATTTATACAGAACACGACTAAGCGCTCTGTCCTCCCTCCCTCCCAGTTGTTATCCAACTAGGCATACAAAGCAGCTGATTTTACAATTTTTGCATAATAAAACCCCCTTGTATTTCCTTGCTGTATTTGCACTTTTGAGGCCGTTAACATGCAACGTCCTGTTCTTGCTCATGAAGACTGATCAAGAGAAGTACTTTTTAAACAAGAGAAAGAGGCTGAGTGTCCAAAGAGGGAGAAGAAAGTTCCATCCTCCATCAGAGACAGGCAGGCCTCCATGGCATATTCCCAACACAAGACTGATGGGTCACAAAGGATGAAGATGGAACTACCTTTTGCATCAAGGGAGAAGCTGCTTTGACTGACATTGGATCTTATTGTCTGTTGTGTTTGGAGAGACCCTGTCACCAACAACTTCCACAGCAAAGGCCGGCAGGACACACTGGGGCATCTGCATGACCAGCACCTTTGGGCGTTTCCACATGTTGCTGCAGCCATGCAAACGCCTGTGTTTATGCTAACAAACATGCATACAACCACTAGGACGGCTATGTGTGGGAATGCCAAGCAAAGGGAGAGAGGGAAGGAGGGGCTATGCAGATCACCTAGTCAGCAGGAGACGCCACCTGCACTGAAGGCGAGATTAACCTATTTCCCTGTAGAAAAAGTTAACTTTGCCCATAGAACAGAGGTGGGCAAACTGAGGCTCTTGGGCAGTTCAAGTGTCACTCCTGGCCAGGATTAGGCCCCACACTGCTTTAATGGTATTGTGCCTTACTCCGTTCCACTCCAATCACAGCTGCTGCTCAAAATCTCAGCATTCAGGACCACACAGCATCAGCTCCACCAACCAATCACAAAGCAGGAGAGGCAAGGCTCAGCCTGGGAGATGCTTCAAAGGGTACTTGTGTCTTGCAGCCCATATGAAGGGGTTGGGAACTTTGGCCACTGCTGTCAGTGTGTGTCTGGCATTTGCACTGCTGGAAGGGCAGAGAGGCTGTCCTGTCCTGGCAAGCCAGCATCATCCCTAGTCTCTACCTACTCAGGGACACTAGGGCCGATCACATGCCCTGCGTGCATGCACATCACACACACACACACACACACACCCATTGGGAATGCATTGGGCCGCATAGAGGGGGTTTGGGATTTTGGTCACTGCTGGCAGAGGCAGACCAGAACCTGAGAGGCCCCAGTGCAGGAGGACCCAAACCATGGATGCGCCGACATGTCTGGCAACATGTATGAATGCCTAGGATAGTTCACACCTATTGCTCTCCACACACTTGCTACAGGCATAAAGAATTCAGAGAAACACTCTTTCCAATTAAAGCTCCTTCACTGTAGAGTTAGGAGCAAAACTTCAGGCAGTCACTTCTGGGAAACCTTCACTTTTGAAGACTGTCTGTCTGGTTTGCCCACACCTTCAGAACAGGGTATATTAAAACACTCAACTTCTCCGGAGTGGGCGAGGGAACAAAGTCAGCAATCTTTAAGATAGCCACTAAGGCGACGAACAATAAGAGGGTAGAGCCTTGGCCTTGGGCACCTCGTCCTAGGTGTCTGGCAGATCGCTGTAGATATTCTGAATTACCAAGGAGGGGATGGGCAGTTAAGGGTTCTCCTGCTTGGGAATCTGGATGGCCAATGCCAGCTCTGTAGTGAATTAAAGCCAACATTCAATGTCACCCGGACCTGGCATGCATCTCTAAGACCGGGCTGGATGATGCCGCAGGCCTGGTTTGGCATGGCTAAGCATGGGGCTGAATATCATCGATACAGAACTATGTATCTCTTGCCCCGTGAGCCCTGCCAGCTCGGCCTCTGCCCTGGAGGAACGCCTGGATGATATAGCCAGCTGGATGCGTCAGAGCTATCTCACGCTCAACCCGGGGATGCTGGTGGAGAAGGGCAGCCAATATGAGGATGCCCTCACCTGCCCTGGGGCTCTGCATGTTGCAGGGGTCCAGTTGGAGGTTGTGATCCAGGAAAGAAACCTCAGTATCATTTTCAACCATGCTCTGTCTATGAAGACTCGCATATCAGATGTGGTTCAATAATGCTTTTTCCAGCTGCGCAATCTGTGTAAACTAGGCTTGGATTCATCCCAGGCTCACTTTGCCACAGCTATGATCATATTATGCCCGCCCTGCACTGGCTCCCTGAAGAGCGGCAGATTGTATTTAAAATTGTGCTGCTGGTTTTAAGGTCCTGCATGGCATAGGCCCTGGCTATTACCGAAAGCTACTCCTGGAACCTCACCCTACTGGCTAGCTGCGCTCAGGTGCCATCTGCTGTTTGGGGATATTTATTTAATTTATATTTATTAGCCGCCCCCTCATGCCTCGGCATCTCGGGGCGGCTTACAAAACCAAAAACACCACATCAATAAAATTCAATAAAAACACTAAAACCAGAACAATTTTTTAAATATCTTAACTCCCCCCCAAACAACACCCAATTACCCCACCCTCCCCCCCCCCCCTCCGAAGGCCTGGACGAACAGCCAGGGCTTGCAGGCTCGGCGAAAGGCCTGCAGACCAGGCAGGCTTCCTCTGGGAGGGAGTTCCAGATTCTCTCCATTGTGGCCCCCCATTTTACCCGGGGGACCTCCAGAAAGGCGCCCCTGATGGACCGAAGGGATCGCTCTGAGGCGCGGAGGCAGAGGCGGTCCCTGAGGTATGAGGGGCCGAGACCGTGCAGGGCTTTATAAGTCAACACTAACACCTTGAATCTGGCTCAATACGCTATAGGCAGCCAGTGCAGAGTACGGAGCACAGGCGTTATATGCGTGCGCCGACCCGTCCCTGTGAGGAGATGGGCTGCCGCATTCTGCACTAGCTGCAGCCTCCGAACCAGTATCAAGGGAAGCCCCACGTAGAGCACGTTGCAGTAGTCTAGCCTTGAGATGATGAAGGCGTGGGTGAGGGTGGCCAAGTCGGGCCCGGGATTGTACAGACGGAGCCTCTGCACCAGATACAACTGGCAAAAGGTGGCGTTAGCCACAGCCTCCACCTGTCGATCCAAACGGAGGTCTGCGTCCAAAAGCACTCCCAGGCTCCGAACCTGCTGGGCTACAGGAGGGCGGACCCCCCATAAAGGGGAGCTAACACCTCCCTTGCCCTGACTGAGTTTCAGTCTGCTCTGCCACATCCACTCTGTCACGGCCTCCAAACACTGGGAAAGTAATGAGACAGCAGGACCTGGGTCAGCTGAAAACGAGAGGTACAGCTGAGTATCATCAGCATATTGGTGACATCGCACCCCGAACCCTCTCACAATCTCCCCCAGGGGCTGCATATACACATTAAATAATAGCGGAGACAGAATCGAACCCTGCAGAACGCCACAGGTCAAAGCCCGGGGGGCCTGATGTTTCAGCCCCCAGCACCACCCGCTGGCTTCTCCCCGAGAGGAATGAGCAGAACCATCCAAGGACAGCCCCGTCCAGACCCCCCAGGTCTTGCAGCCATCTCAGCAGCAGCCCATGGTCCACTGTATCAAAAGCAGCTGAGAGATCTAGCAGGATCAGAAATGTTGAACATCCTGCATGCATCTCCCAGCAGAGATCATCCACCAAGGCCACCAACGCCGTCTCCGTACCATAGCCAGAACGGAACCCAGACCAAAAAGGGTCAAGGAAGCCAATGTTATCCAGATGCGCCTGCAGCTGTATCGCCACCACCCGTTCAATAACCTTCCCTAAAAAGGGAAGATTAGAGACGAGTCGGTAGCTGGTGAGTGCGTCCACATCCAAGGATGGCTTCTTCAGCAGGGGGCGCACCATAGCGTGCTTGAGACTGGGTGACAATCTTCCCTATCAAAGGAACCCTACCCTTGCCAGCACTGTCCTCAAAGTCTCCCTGGAGGCTTTCACCAACCAGGACGGGCATGGATCTAATTCGCAACTGGTGGCTCTAACAGACACCAGGAAATCCACTGCATCGGCTGGTGTCACTTCCTGAAACTCATCCAAGAAGCTAAACCAGACCTCCGTAACCTCGCGCTCCTCACCTACTGCCTCCAACCCAGCGTCAAAGTTACTCTGGATCTGAGCGATCTTGTCTGCAAAGTAGATGGCAAACTCCTCACAGCGGGCCTGGGACAAGTCCCCGTCCAGGCGGAGGGAGACCGTACTGATCAGCCCCCGCACCACCTGGAACAGCTCCGCTGGACGGGCCTTTGCAGACGCTATGAGGGCAGCGAAGAACTCTTTCTTTGCTGTCCTCACAGCCTCAAAATAGGACCGCAAATGGGCCCTATGGAGAAGTCGGTCAGATTCAGAGTGAGTCCGACTCCAGCATCGTTCTAGTCTCTTGCCTACCTGTTTCATGCACCGCAGTCCCTCAGTATATTAAGGGGCCCTGCAGTGACGAGACGGAGGCAGGGGACATCTCAGAGTCACCCTGTCAATGGCCTCCTCCATCAAGATGTTCCAATGCTGAACCAGCTCATCGACAGAGTGACTGTCAGGATCTAAGGTTAACTCCCTCAGAGCCTCCTGGAACAGCTGCGGTTCCACCAGCCTCCGAGAGCGGACCAACCTAACTGGATCCCGCCATCACGCCTTAATTTAGCAGGTAATTGGGTCTTTGCTGTGGTGGGCCCCCTCAGGGTGGAACTCACTCCTTTGTCTTGGTTCCTCCCTCCTCACCTGCAAAAAGCACCTGAAAACCTTTTTGCTGCTCTCCAGGTGCTTTCTGAGGATCCACTGCTGGTTCCCCCTTCATGTGCTTTTTCCTCCCCTGTTCACCTTCCCCTTTTAAGTGGTTTAAAACTGATTTTATATTTAGTGTTTTATTGTATTTTAAATGTTGTCAAGTGCTCCGAGTGCCATCTGGCAGGGGATCGCTGTATAAATAAAATTATTAATTATTAAACATTTGAGAGAGAGAGAGAAGCCTCATGTTTTATTTCCCTAAAACATATAGTGAACACGCTTTTAAGAGCTCTCCCTCTATAAAAAGGCTCAACAAGCATTTGTAGAGTTGTAAAATCATTCTAGAGGTGTGGGTATTTTAAGCATCGCTGCAGCACAAGCAAAAGAGAATATTTCTAAGACTGTAAAAACAAAACAAAAGAAATACAACTTGAGGCAGGGAACTGTCTCCAAGACTGTCCAGCATCAGGCATGTAGCTGGCACTACATTATTATTTGCATAGCACCAGCAGATTGTGTGCCCAGCTAACAATCATTAGAGATTGGACCCCTGCCTGGGGGGCTAACAATCTAGAATGGATGAAGGTGTGGAGACGAAGCAGAGGTAAACCTAGGGAGAGAGAGTTGGGACGTCACAGATGCACATGCTAAGCTTACTTACGGAGGAGAAGGGGACTCCCAAGGATAGGACAGTAGAGGAGCCTGTGGATGGGGATGAGGAGCTAGAGAAAGCCTGACAGAAGGAGTAGGTTTTTAGGAGGGATATGAAGTCTGGGTGAGTGGATTAGACGGAAGGAGGAACCAAGCAGAGCATGAGCGTTGAGAGGAAGTTGCAGGCATAGAAGCAGCATGGGAGAAGGGGCAAAGACACTATAGGACGCAGGAGTTGATGCTAATAATAAATAAATAAGGACAGCATATTAAGGACTTCTTCCGTTTCAGATTTTTAAATCCAAACCATTGCTTGACAGAGGACTTCCCAGCACTCAAACATTCACTGCCTTCAACAGAAGCTGAATGTGCTTGGCACTACTCAGAACTGAGTCCTTTCTCTTCCCTTTAGTCTTCTTCTTGTAGAAGAGATGGGGAAAACGAGTTGTTTTTTTAAAATCTTCTCATACACACACTACTTGGCCCAGGGTGGCTGTGTCTAAAAACCACCATGAAAATTTGTTTTATTATGGAAAATGCTGACAACTTCAACTACTGCTGGTAGCACAAACATTACTACGCACGCACACACAAAGCACTCTACCCCTTCCAATTAAGCAGAAGGAAAGTCAAACATTTGGTAAACACAGAGCAAGCATGCAAGAAACCCAGGAATGCGATCCATCACTATTAAAATATGCTGGGGGGATGCTGCAGCTCCTGCCTTTTCTGCTTTTGTAACATTTTCCACAGAGCAGCACAGCCTCTTTGAAGACATTTGGGCAGTGATTCCCAAATGTTTTTATCGGTTACCCCATTCTCAGACTGAAGTACAATCTCAAGGACCCAGAGAGCAATGCAGACAGAGGCATGCAACGTACGTCCAATAGGATTTGGAATGACAACCCCATCCAAAAATAGGGCAAGCCTACTTGAGATCCTAACCCATAACATGGGAACCTTCTACAATGACCTTGGTGGCAAGCCATAATCTGCAGCCTTGCACAAACCGCAGGAACCATCTGCTTTCCCACAAACTTGACTCTCTTGGATACTTGTAACAAAACTACTTGGAAATGAGGAAACTGAAAACACTTCTGCTAGAGGTAAGATGACAAGAAAGCATTAACCACCGAGACCTGCTCAAACCCATTCCCATTTTGTATTAAAAAATACCCTAAAACCCACATCTGTTGGCAAATATAAATGAGACGGGCAGAAAATTGAGCTTTCAGAAGCCAGGGGAATTTAGAATGATAGCTCGGAAGGACAAATACTTCTGGTGAATTGCTAGACTCCCTTAGGGTTTCTGGAAAATCACCAGTGTCTGAAGAAGAGCTTTGCACAGCTCCCAATTTAAGAGATGGAGACAAAGTAGTTCAGGTGATCTCTTTTATAGGACCAACTTCTGTTGGTGAGAGGATGTAAGCTTTGGGACCACACCGAGCCCTTCCTCAGGCATGTAGAAAGTTAGAACTGTAGTCTATATATGAAAACAATAACTTGGTAGGGAGCTGTTAAGGGAAAAATCATTATCATTTAAAAAATTTCAGTACAATGAAGGGAGACTGATAGCCATATGATAAGATAAATGCAAGCTAGGGATACAGATAATGGCAAGGGGGGGGGGGAGGAGAGGCTGTAAGAATCATCTGAACTAGTTTGTCTCTTGCTCCTCTCATATTTGGGATTTTACATTTACATTTACAATTTAATTTATATCCCACACTTTCTCGGCATTACAGCTGACTCAAGGCGGCTCACAATGTAAACACACAAAAACCCTCACCGGGGCAACAATAATCAATATTACATATAAAAATAACAAAGTTACAATTTCCCACACAGGGGAACTTTTTATAACTACATCACACACTACAAAACACCGGTCCCAACCCAACTGTTCTTATCCCACTGTATAAAATGAATGATCACTTCCAAACCTCCCCCCCTCCCCAATTCCCACCAATGACTGGCCCTGCTGCCACCAGGACCAGCACGGTGGCAATTCTCGACCCAACCTACCACTAGGGTTGGATCAGGGCCCCGCACCTGCTGCCACCAGGTGGCCCTCCCCCTCCAGCCCCC
Organism: Sphenodon punctatus; assembly: GCA_003113815.1. Taxonomy (NCBI): domain Eukaryota; kingdom Metazoa; phylum Chordata; class Lepidosauria; order Sphenodontia; family Sphenodontidae; genus Sphenodon; species Sphenodon punctatus. Next base: position 1,632,137 of record QEPC01015236.1, read on the forward strand.
AAGGGTGAAGCTGAAGAGAGACCTGGCATGGCAATTATTGTGTCATGGCAAGAGATAGATCACAATCCACTGGTCAAGGCTGGTCCAAAGCAGCCTGGGCCCTTTGGTCAGAGGGGGGGCCCACAGGGAGGCCAGTCCTTGTAGACTCGGGTCCAGTGCTCCTAGGGCCCCAGAAGCAGCTATTTCTGCAGGAGGAGGGTCCTCCCCAGCTGTGACTCTCAGCCCCAGAGGTGGCTGTTTGCTTCCTGTGCCCCCCCATCTTTCAGTATATCACTGATCCCTGAATCCCCACTGCCAGAAGTGGGGGGTGAGAAAGGGAGAGCAAGCTGGGGGAGGTGGAGGCAGGTGTGTGTGTGAAAACTTAATGACATCTTTGTTTCTGTAAGCAACCCCCAGATTGTTAGAGAGATGGGGCTATGTGTGCCCCACAAATTCTAAGACCAGCCCCGAACTTATGAAAAAGGCATGGTGCAGGGCTGCACTGGAACCAATGCAGCCCTGCAACATGTATTTTTCATAAGTGTCCTCTTTTAAAGGGGAGGCATGGTAACCCTAACCCTGCCACTGGTGGCTGACAAGCCAGTCTCCAGTAGACTGCCAGGTGGGGAAGAAGGGGGCTACTGCCTCTCAGAGATGGCCTCTGGGAGAGAAGCACAGGACCAGTCCCCCAGGTAGAAAGGGCAGGAGAGCTTCGCCAAAGCAAGGGAGAAGGTTCTCTGAAGCGAAGAGGGCAGCTGCTCGGGTGCCAGCAACAGGAAGGGGTCCCGGCCTGGAGCACCGGAGCCAGCAGGAGGGATCCGGGTAGAGGCTGCTGCCTGGCAGTCTGGGTCAAGAGGATCGCACCCATCAGGCGGGGCACCCACCCCGTGGGGGCAGAAAAACATTTCAGCGCCCAGGAGTGGAAGCAAGATCCCAGCTGGCGACGCAGAAGATGGGGCGGTTTGGAGGGGGATGGGGATCCCCGAGTGAAGCGGGAGGAAGGAGAGGAGCGGCACCGAGGGGCATAATCTCTCTCCCACACCCCTCCCCTCGGTCTCCTCCCCCGGGGGTGAAAGCAGACATTCCGCTAACTCCACTGCCACACGCTGCAGCGCTGCCCGGGGCGCCGAGCCAGCCCGGCTGCAGCGGGGGTTCAGGTGCAGTTAGCGACACCGCGATCACCCCCGCACCGAGCCGCCAGGGAAGGATCTAGCCCAGCTGGACCGGGGAAGGAGCAGCAGGACGCTCAACTTGCTGCCCCCCGGCAGAAGCTGAGGAAGAGCCCGTTACCCCGCGGCAGAGTCCCCCGCCAGCCGTGCCTTACCCGGGTGAGCGCAGCCCCGCGAGCTCGGCGCCGCCGCCATGGCCAGAGCGCGCTCCAGCACTGGGGAGCCGGCGCTCGAGACAGCGGCTCCGCCCGGGCTGGCTGAAAACCAAGCTCCTCCAAGCCTGGCAACTGCCCGCGCCGCCGGCGGCCCCGCCTCTTGCCCTCTCCAGCGCTCCCGGCAGGGGGCGCAGCGGCGCGGCGGGGCTCCAAGACCCCGCCCACAGCCCAAGCCGGGCCCCTCCCTACCCCCCTGGTGCTCAAGCTCAGAGGCTGCTGTCGCCATGGCGAGGGGAATATGGGAAATGTTGTTTCGGGGGGGAGGAAACTCCTATAAACTACAAGTTGGCTGGCCTAGTTACATACCAGCAGTGAAACGGTTAACTGCACTGTAGGTGCGGGGTTGAGAAAGGCCCTGGGTGCAGCTTACAGGGGCTCAGGTGCCCGAAGAGCGAACGCCTGGCCCTTGCATTCGAAATAGACACCCCTGCAAGGCAGCAGATCCAAGGGACTGGGAGCCAAGAAAATCATCATTGAACCAAAACCCTGGCCTGGAATTCCTTGCAGAGGAGCCGGGCTGGCATCGCACAGGGATAAGAGGATGCAGGTGCGGTTACATGGACTATAATATTTCTTTTCTTTATCTAGTGCCAGCAGGCACTGAACAGCTGTAATTAGAGACAGGGCCCTGCGCTGAGGGACTCACAAGCTAGAATGGACAAGGAAGAGCCAGGGCTATACATTTATGAAGCTGAGTAGTCGCAGGTGTACCTGCTTAGCTTAGTTACAGGAAGAGGCTCCTGAAGGATGGAGAGTCTATGAAGAAGCATAAATGAGTGGGGTGAGGAACCAGGGAAAGCCTGAGGATAAAGGTAGGTTTTTAGGAAGGATTTGAATGGAGAAAGCAGAGTGTAGGTGACCACAGAGAGAGTTCCAGGCATAGGGGACAGCATCGGTGAGGATGGTTCAGAACCCTCCCTCCTGTTCCCTCCCCCGAGTCCCCTCCTGCTCCCTCCTCCCACAGAGCCCCCCTCCTGCTCGCTCAGCCCCCTCTCACCACACAGCCCCCTCCCCCCACAGACAGGGCCAGATTTAGGAGTGTTTCACCCCAAGGCCCTTCTCAGGCTGCTGCCCCCCACAAGCAAAGCCCCGCCCCCCACTGTGCAAAACAGACAAGCAGGTGTACAAAATATGCAAGATATACAGAGCTGAACAGACACAGCATAAGCCAACGCACCAGGCAAACATTCCAGGACCTTCAGTATGACCTTCAGAAATTGATTTCAAAACTTATGAGATCAGAGATGGGGATGGGGCAACTACAAGGATGTACCAGAATCCAAGAAGTCTGT
>QEPC01015236.1:1636339-1708359 GCA_003113815.1 Sphenodon punctatus
ATGCCTTAATATACAATAATGTAGATATTGAAGTCTGGTATCAATTCTCCCCTTAGTCTTCCCTTTGCTAAGCTAAACACAGGGCATGTGTAATACTAGTGCAGCTAATGCAGGAATGAAGAAGCCTTACTGTAGGATGCATAGCAAGGGACAGAGTGGTTTTTTTGGTTGGGGGCCACTGAGCACTGAAACGGAGTGATTTGGGGAGCCAGAGCACTGAAATGAGGGCCAGTACCCACCCACTGGCAGTCTCCCCCCTGCCATCCCCCCATAACCTCCCGCTCACCCCTGCCAGGCTGTTGAGGGTCTGGGGATAGGCCCCAAATCTGGTACACTCTGACCCCCCCAAGCCATGCCCCCTTGGCCCATTTCCGGCGCGCCGGCGGCTCTGCCGCCGGCACAGGGCCACTAACACTATATTTTCCCGGGCCACTTTGATTTCCCAATCCGCCCCTGCAGCGCGCAGGAGGCTCAGGATGGTAGCAGAGACTCAACATTTCCTGGTGGGAACGTAGCAGGAATGAGCAAGACCACAAAGAGCCTCGAGAAGGTGGAAGCCATTCTAGGGAGTTCCCAAATGAGCAAGCCAATGGAGGGGCAGGTCCGTGGTGCCTGCGGTGTGGCTCTGACTCACAGCACCCACGCAGGTGGAGTGTGTGGGGAGCGATTCAAATGGGCGGCTCCCACCATGGCTACCGCAGCCACAGAGAAGACGCTATACATTCAGCTGAGCCTTCTTGGAGCACTCCAGGTTTCCTGGCATGGCTGCGTGTGGCCACGAGTGGGTGCTCCACGGCTCATGGGGGTGCACGTCCAGCCATTCCATCTTCAGACGGGCAGTCAGATGTGTGGCTCCCGGGTGGCCATGCAGAGTCTCATCTTTCTAGAGGATCCCTGTTCGCACCAGGGCAGAGTGGGGGAGGGGCCACTACTCTTCACCCTGGGTCCTGCCAAGTCTAAGGCTAGTCCTGTTTGCAGGGTTAGAGATAAGCACTGGCCTGTGCACTAAAGCGCACTGTTCATTCAACAGCGTTCAGAGGGTGAGGCCGGACAGGTTGTGTTTCAGCAATAATTCTTGGAATAGAAGATGCCCCCAGTCATCCCCCCCTCCCTTCTTTTAGCAGAGGTAGATGATTTTAAGGGGGGGGGGGAGGAAATACAGGAGTTGGCTAAGAAATTTTGATGGAGGGAGAGAGACAATTTATGCCCCACTCCCCCAGCGAGTAGGGGGAATATGAGTTTTGGAGGTTAGATTATAATTCCAGATTTTAAATTTGTTAACTTCTGTATGTGGGGGCTTAAACTGTCCCATAACCTTTGTCATGTATCTTTATATTATGTTTCTGTAAGTCACCTTGAGTCCCGTATAGAAAAGAGATAAAAATCTAAAAGAATAAGTTAGCTACAGCTCATGTAAGAGGGGGTGGAGGATTCCAGGTCTGCATCCTTTATTGGGAGCAACAATTCATTTGGTGAATTACTGCGGTTTGGTTTCTCTTTCCCACTGAAAGCGTAGCCAAACACAGAGTGCAGCAGAGGCTGTGCGTGGATTCAGCTCCCACGAAAGGGAACCAAGCTGCACATGCGGCCACATCTTGAATACCTCCAGAGGTTCCCAAACTCTTTGCTTGTTTTGAACTTATAAGCATTTATATAGCGCCAGCGATGTACCTGGCACTTTACAGAAAATAAGATAGAAACGGTCCCTGCCCAAGAGCTTATAGTCAGGGCTCCATGAATTCCGCAGCACTGCAATCACAGTCCTTAACGCTTGGACAAATTCTCACAGAAGCTGCCTCTGGCACTGCAGAATTACAACCTGAGGGGGGAGTACAGCGAAGTCGTGTCTGGGATGCTAGCAATATAACCCAGCTGCTGGGTTGTCGATGCTGGCACTGTCAGCCACCAGCAGATATTCTGGGGCAATGAGGACTCCTCCCTGAACTGCCAAAGAAGAGCAGCCCATGAAGGGGTCTGTATAGTATTTGTTGTCCTAAGCTGGGTGATGTCCAAAGTTAACAGCACAAGATGCTGTTTGGAACTCAGCTGCATTCAAAATTTACATCACTTATAGGATTGGATTAATTTGCATGTTTTCTCCTCGCAGGATCTGGATTTTCTGCTTGCAGAACTTGGAGGGGGAAAATTGCAGAATACACAGGCCTCGTATAATCTCCTGATTCAGACAACAAAAAAGACATGCAAAGTAGATAAAATATCAATCAAGGTCATGACTCAGTGTGAAGATGGTGGGGCCCTGCTTGGGGACATGACCCACAGTCTGGGAAGATCCGGTCAGCACAAGCAACTGTCAGCGGTGTCTCATTTCCATGACCCACACAGGAAATGTTTAAATTCATGGGCAGGCTTAGAACATTACTGCGACTCACCCCTCCAGCCCCAGAACATCTGTATTCAAAATGGCTGAACCTCCACTTTACGCGGTCCTGTGTCATTTCCCGGCAAGCCTATTTGGTGGTACAGAAAAGCTCGACGGAACAAGCAACAAGGGACATGATGAACCAGATTTATCAACAGGCTGGACAGCTTATACAAAGCAGAAAGCAGTCTTTTTGGCAAACAAACCTATTTCTCTCCCACTGCTGTTGAGGACAGCCCCAAAGGTCAAGACCTTCGTAGGTGCAGGATAATAATTCCTTTCTTGTGCAGCATGCATCCCAGAGATTCCTTTAAACAATTTCCCCTTGTCTTGAAACCTAAACAGCAGGACAAGAACTGCTGAATTGTAAGACCTTCAGAACCATTAATCTGCTGCTACAGCCTAATCTCGTTTCATTTCCTGTCCTCTCCCCGGTTTACAATAAGTGTACTAACCACTGAACCATCAACTTGCTAAAGCTTTATGGATTTAAGCAAGTCTTTTCTGGCGAAATTGTAGTTCTATTACGGTTAAAGCGCTGGCACATAACTAATTTCTCTAACCTCTTTTCACAGAGCAAAAAAAAACCCCATCTCTTTATCCTACCATGCATCATGTGTTTTAATTTAAAAACACATCAGTTTCTTTCTAGTATTGTTTACGCTTAACAAGCATGCTTTCCCAGGCCATTTGCAGCTGTAAGATGGAGGCTTTATATAGTACAATACTGCACCTTCATATTTCCATGGTATACAAGCTCTTAGGGAGAGTAACTAAGCTAAGCAACCATGACTTTTTAAACTTCATTTATGCATCCCTATGTCACCATATGTTCTACACTCCCTAGTCTTTCCTAGATTGTCAGCCCCTTGGGGCAGTGACCTGTTTCCAATGATGATTGTACAGCACCAGGTACATTCTTGATGCTATATTATATATAAATCACAAGAGCGGTGCTAATGATCGGGAAGAGGCCAGTATAGACTCGGATGTTAACTTTTAATTAGAATAGGAATAGAAGAACGAGAATAGGAAAATAGGTCTCCATTCCTATTCTTTGCAGTTTTCCTCAAAAGCAAGGACAAACCAACCTATTATTCATCAAACTCATTTCTTTCAACCACCCTCCCCAGCTGCCCTTTCTTATGGTGTTCTGCTTGAATCTTTAAAACCCCTTTGCTATCAAGGCTACCAGTATTATCTGTCTAAAAACACTTCAAACTCAGGGATAGGAGTGGGGAACCTTTTCTATCGCAGGGGCCACTTCAAATATTAGTACAAGCTCTGAGGACTGCATACAAATTGGGGGGCAGGGGTGCTTAAAGGGTGCGCTGAAGAAAAGGAGGGCCTGGAGCATGGATTTGTCCTTATACTTGTACACAACATACCCTCCTCTTTACTCCCTTATGCTGAGCTCAGTTTCCCAGTGGTTGGAGGTAGGAATTTGGATCCAGGGTGGCACGTAAAAACTTGCTGGAGGGCCCTGGGCTGCAGGGTTCCCCCGACCCGACCTCAAGGGCATAACTATAATAGGGACAGGCGGTACAGGTGAGCGGGGGTGGGGGGTTATCTTCTTTGGAGCAGTTGCGTCCCACTGCTGAAAAGCCAGCAAGGGGGAAGACATCCCAGCTTCTGCCCGAGCCCATTCAGCCTACCTACAACCCTGTTCACATTTTGCCTAAAGTGAGGCTCAGACGTGGCAGTTTCATGGTGTATTCACCCAGCAGGTCATTTCCTGTGTCCCCATGGGGTACTTTGCATGCCAACCCTGCCTTCAGCCAATAATGTCTACCCCAATCAAATCAGGGGCTTAGTGCATGTTGCAGTTTGGGAACAGAGCCAGGCTGCAATGCAGGGAAAACGTGCCTGCTCAAGGGAGCATGGCCTAGCAGAAGCCTGCAGTTTATTGTGGACCCTGCTTTCAGCTGGCAGGACCAAAAGGGATGAGAGATGGGGAGGGGGAAAAAGAGGGCAAACCCACTAAGTTCTAGCCAAGTTGCTACTCAGTTCTTCCGTTTTCACATCCAGCCTCCATATTTGAGAACTCAATTACCGAATCAAGCAGGAAAGAACAGATTTCGGCCAAACAATAGCATTCCACAGAAACAGCAAGGAGTCCCGCCTCCTCTCTTCACCTGCCCCAGTAAGAGTGCTGTAAATAATGCTGAATAGATGCACCAGGCTCTGATTAACAAAAGCAGGCTCAAGCTGGGATAGCGCAGAACAATAATTGAGGATTTCCCGAGAGGTTTAAGAGAGTAAATGTAAAAAAAAAAAAAAAAGGGGGGAGGGGTAGGGCAACACACCACTCCCAAGTCCCAACCTAAACATTTGTAGAAAAGAATTGTAGGGCGGCAGGAAAGGGCATTTCCCCCCCATCCCTTACCTGACATGGCCGAGCCCCCACAGATCACAAAGATTCTGAGGGGCTGCACTGACCCCTGGAGATTAGTTTGGTATGCAGGGCTCTGGGCAGAATCATCTCATTGCCCCAAACTTCCAGGCAGTTCAAATCCAAGCATACAAATAAAAGTCAAATCACAGATGGAAAGAGACCATGCTAACCCCAGCTCAATCTCTCTCTCTCTCTCTCTCTCTCTCCCCCGCTTGCAACCTTTCAAACACTGCAGTTAAAACGGCAGGCTATGGCTACTCATTGGGACAATACTCTTGCTCTAGAGCAGGAGCAGGAAACCTCTGAACCAGGAACCAAATACAGCCCACAGCTAGTTTTTATTTGACTCCTTTCCAGTTCCTAGATCTGGCCTCCAAAAGTACTGCAAGACTGAGCTTGGGGTAAAGGAGCAGAGATGAGCGCATGCACATCCGGAGAGGGGACAGATCCATGGCACAGATCCATGATCTGGATCCTTCTCTTGCTGAATGCACTCTTTAAAGTACCCCTGCCCCCCTACTTCAATGTGGCCTTTGGAACTTGTACTAATTTACAAAGTAGCCTACAGGAAGGGAAAAGGTTCCCTCGAGAGCACCTAGCAACAGAGGAAGGAGTTCAGCCTCTCCCCTTGTTAAGAGATTCACTGGTTTAGATGCAGCTGGCCTCAAATGCTCTTGACCCTCTCGTTTTGGCCTGTGATCAAAAGTGAATTTGTTCTGCTACTTTGCTTGAACTGAAAAGAAAGCTCAGGTTTCCCAGGGCCAAGGAAAAAAATATTTTAGTGAAATGTTTCTGGTTTATAATGGATGCATAATTAAGAGTTTTAAGAGGCTGAAGCTAGGTTATCAGACATACTGTTTAGAGTCTGAATGTTTGTGAAGGAGGCAGCAGGCTGGGTTTCAGTTGCAGCAAGGACTTCAACTTTGCAGCCATCACTTGTGGTCAAAGCTGTAGTACAAGTTCCAAAAACATTTGCTGTGTGGCCCCACTCTGAGATTCAAATACAACCCTATGACCCCAGACACGCATACATGTATGTCCAGTATCTGTAGCCAGGGTCATAAACCTGATCGATAACTGATCATCATGACCCAAAGAGTGAGAACCCTTTGCTGAAGCAGAAAAAGACCAGTGTTCCCAATTCAGCTGATGTTCCCACATGCTTAGTATTTTGAGGAAAATTGTTTCTGGGCTGGATTCTTCTGTGCCTGCTTTTCAAGCAAAGTCCAACTTGGAAGGGGAGTGAAGTTAAGAAAAATTTGATCAAAATCCACTGCTCTATTTCTTTAACGTGGAGGGGAACAACAAAACCTCTTCTCCTTCACAGTTAAAGATCAGTTGACCTTTCCTAAGCAGAAGCTCTGGAAGATGCTCATTCTTGCGTAGTTTCCAAGCTTACTTGGAAAAGAAAGAGCAGAGTGTCATGATGGTCTACAAATCCACTACAGATTTGTTCTAGCGCAAGAGCACCACTGAGATTAGGAACAAGGCAGCAGAATGTCAGCACACAGCAAAGGAATTAAATCTGCTTTCACATTGCTATTTCTTCATGTTTTTGCCTCTGCGTCTGGGGCAACATGAAGCCAAGACAATTTTATTTTATTTTTTAAATTAAAGACCAAAATCTAAATATTTGTTGATTTAAATATCAATTTATTTTACAGGGGCACAAGGATTAGCATTTTAACACACGTCAGGAAGTGCAGAAAATAGAAAATTTGGCTCTTGTGAATTTTCTCTCTGTATGGGTCCTGGACAGTCACTCCGCTCATTCATCACTCATGGGGAAGGTCCGCATCGTGGCCAGCAGGAGGCAGCACTGATCTTCTATCTGACTACGGGTGTCTTTAGACATAACGTCGAGTGTCTGAATGTGTGTTTCGACCTTGATACGAACACCAGTTTGGCCCTGTGTTCACCATGTGGTGATGCTTAGACACACAGCCCATCTTGGGGCAAATGGGTGTTTTGCTCACCACCCGATCTCAGCAGGCAAGCGCTGCTGCCTCGTTTCCTGTTTTGTAACTGCTAACACGCCACACAATATCATGACACACAAAGTTGGACACGCGATCAGCCAAAACACGCAAGTTGTCCTTGTGATACAATGGTGTTCACATTGCGTGTTCAATGGGTGGCCAAATTGGCATTGGGATTGTTATGGTGCTTACACACAACAGCCAAACATGTGCTTTGGGGTTTTGACACCTGATCTTTGCTATGTCTAAAGACACCTTATCAGGTGTGGGACCGCCCCACAACCCCAGTTGTAGCAAGCTTTTAACGAGTATAACTGAAACACAAACTATAAAAAATACCCTCACCAAACAATAATTATGGGGAAACCAGACAGAATTGAGTATGCAGTCATATGTGTGTATATTAGTCACATTTCTAGATCCCTTATCTCTCCGCTTTACAAATATCTGATTTCCCCTGAAGCATATGATATATGCATCATATATCCATTGTTTAATAGACCCTCAACTTAGGAAAACTCACTAGCCTAAGATTGCAAACATTGGATATTGTGGTGGTACAAGGGAGATATCCGGGGATGCCCTCTACTGAACGCATATGTTCATGCGGTTTGGAGGTGGAGGACCTAGGTCATTTTATGCTACAATGTCCTCTGTTTACATAGTTAACTGGCTCTCAGAGGGGGGACTTGTAGATCTAATATTTAACAGCTTTTCTACCTTTTGGGAGACACTGTCTCATGGAGAACTAAACTGGTAGCAATATATACTGTCAAATCTATTAACATTCGGCAAAAACATGGGTTGAATGTTCAGGCGGTCACCAGTCATATTAACAACACTATGATTACTGAGGAAGGACTGGAATAGGGGGGCGGGCTTGGGTTATCCACTGTTTATTGTTTATGTTTTTGTTTACACAAAATTAAGATGGACATTGTTATTATGCTCTATGAACGGGTACTTCACTTTTGTATTTTCTTTGGTTGCTATGGTCGTGTGGCCTTCAATAAAGTTTATATTGTGAACTGTAATAGTCAGACTGATTGGGTCGAGTGACTGTCCAGACCCATACCTTGTGAAAAAAAATTCTGTAAGAGCCCAATTTTCTATTCTCTATGGGTCCTGGACAGTCACTCTGCTCATTTATCACTCACAGGGACGTACAAAAGCACTGTCCCTGAATGAGCAAAGGGGAGGGAATAGAACCAGCTGCAGAACAATTCCCCCTCCTAATTCCCGAAAGCACAGGAGCCCCCTTAGCAGGACCCTCCTACCAAATGCAGCCCCAGCAGGTTTGAACACAGCAATTTTAAAGTGTCAGTTGAAGGTGTGTAGCAAAAACCAAGTATTTGCCCTACACACCTCTTGTATGAAGTTCTGTCATGGAAGCCATAACATAGGTGGCTTGCCTTCATGAATGCACTGAGATCTGCTGAAGGCGAGGTTGTCCTGTGCTCTATAGGCTTTGTGGTACAGCAGTAGGCTTCCTAGAGAATTTAGGGTTAGAAGTCCCATATCCTAGTTTATAAAACTCTCAGTGAATAAGCAATGCAGTGGATGTTTCGAAAGGGGGCTGCGGGTTTTAAATGAACTCACCCATCCTTCCGACATCCAAGAGGTGACAGAATCTGTCTTGTGTTCAATCAGGATGTGGGCAATATAGGAGAAAAGAAAATTCCTGTGTACCATGGAAATAGGTATACACCTTGGGAATAAACAGTTCCATCTAGGTTGAAGACGACAGGGTAAAACTTACACCTATTAGGATCTATTGATAAAGTCCCACATGCTGATACCCATCTGGCTGATGTGATACCTATAAAAAAAAGATCCCTTTGCTCTTGAAGGGCATGGTTAAACATAGGGTTCCAAAGGCAAAGGCTTGTAAAAGACAGTATTTAGATCCCAGTTGGGAACCGGATAAACGCCGGTAGCAAATGTAGGCGGGTTGCTCTCAGAAGCTTTCTAATGTGAGGGTGTACTGACCTCCTGGTCTGAGTCATGCATGGCAAGGTGCCGTCCAAAACCGCCACTAGCCTGTCCAGGGTATTGGGTCACAAATTCCTCTGCAGACCCGCCTGTAAGAATACTAAATATTTTCCATCCCCAGAGAGTAAGGATCAATTGAGAGAACAGCTCGCTAGATGGCAAACATCTTCCACGAATGTCCATCTGTATGCCTATGGCTGCCCTTAGGCAGGGATTCTCATTCTAGTGCTCGGGAGCATCAGAGTGCTCGGGCGATGAGTGAAAGCATTCCCCAATCCAGCTGACAGTCGGACTCAGATAGTTTCAGCTTGCTCCTTCACCCATTAAAGATAATATGAACTGGTATTAATCAATGAGCTCAATTTCCATTGAATTACATCAACCTGAAATGCATAGGTGAGACAATCTATGCTTATTTATGCAAATCATTCATACAAGTATTCACCTAATTAGTTACTTACATCATTCCAATGCTCATGACAGGAAAGGGTTGAGAACCTCTACATTAAGGTGTCAGTGACATCCCTTGAGTATCCCAGCTGAATTAGAGATCTCCATTTGATCTCCCCACTGAGAGAACGAGTATCTGAGGAATTGGATGTTGAACCAGCCGCTGCATTAGTAGAACTTAATTTTCTGGCAGAGGGAGAGACAGGTGATCTATCAATTAACTTGGTCCAAAAACCAAAGTCCGTGAGAGTGTCGTGTTGTGATTAGACACAGTTGAGGAGCTCTCTCTCTCATTGCACCTTGGTTACTGTTCTGGCTCACAGAAGTCTGGGTGAAAGAGTGCCTAGGAAGCCTGGGAACCACTCGTGTCTGAGGGCATCACCGAAGATGCTTTGGGTGTCAGAGGCGAGACAAGACCTTGGTACTTCGTTGTGTCGGTGGAAGCGAGTAGGTTGATCTTCGGTCATCCAGACCTGTGGACTATCGGTCCTATTAAGCACTTCCCCAGAGAGCCACCTATCTCCCGAATCCATCTCCTGCCTGCCTAGCCCGTCGGCGAGATCCGTTATGTGAAACACCTGTATGGGCAGGACAAGACCTTCTGTCCACATGGTAAGGAATAATACCACTCCGAACAGGGAGTGGATCTGGATCCCCTTCGTTTGTTCCCATACTCTCTGGTAGTGTGTTGTCCATAGGGACCAGGGCATGCGGTCCCTGAGGTCGGACATGAAGTGTCGTAGAGCTAATGGTATCACCTTTAGCTCTAACTTTTCCTGTTGTGTTCCCTTTCTGTGTGGGATCCTGTCCTTAGAGCCGCGTTCCCTCTCAAATCGCCCTACCCCCACCTAAGAGGCTTGTGTCTGTAATCAACGCTAACTAGTCTGGAACGGACAATGGATTCCCCTGAGTTAATTGGTGGGGCATGTGCTCCCACCATTCCAGGGCTGTTATTACCTTTATGGTACCTCTAGGAGAAGAACTGGCCCTCTCATATCTGGGCTTGGGGATGGTGGAGAAAGCTCTAGAATTCACACTTGGAACCTTGTCCGTGGTACGAGATGAATGCGTGACCTCATCTTCTTTATGAGGGCTTCCATATCAGGAGGTTCAGTTGTGGTCAGGAGATCACCTGTGGAAGGGTGGTTACTGGTTTGTCTCGTGACTATTGATGTAAAGAGACAAAGCTTTATTTCAGATTCATTAGGGGCACCTGGCCGTTGTAGGGACTGCGTGGCTTAAGGCAACTCTTTTCTATGATGACTACAAGGTTAGGAAGGACATTAATGCCTTCATTCTGAGTTTGGCAATTAGTACAGTGAACACTCTGGAGCGCGTTGGAGGCGCTGATTCCAGACTAAACGGCAGGGATCTATAGTGTCACAGGTGAAGATTATATGACAACTTGAGCTATTGCCCGTGGTTTGGGAATATAGGAATGTAGAGAAATGCCTGCCTGGGGTCTATTGGTGTCAGCCAATCCCCTTGGAAGATGCCCTGCATATCTACACCTTCGTGTTTACATTCGGGGAAAGGGCCATGTTCATGGATCCGTTCAGAGGTTTGGGACCCAACACCAGCTTCCGGCTCAGTTGTACACCAGTAAATTAATAGAGATCAAGGGCCTTTCTGACCCCGGCATGGGGTCTATGTTCCTATGCTGAGTCTGAAGTTAGCTCCCTCATTTATGGGCGAGGTTGATACACCCCAAGTGGGGTGTAGGTGGAAAACCCTTTCTTCTAAGGAATCTCCCTATGAGGCGGATGGGTCTACTATAGGGATGAGAATTTCGCTCTGGAGTATTAAATTGCTGGAGTAAGGCTTTTGGATTCATCAGTTGCTTCCTCCAGCACCATGTCCAGACATACCCCAAATAGTTTAGGTCTGTGGAAGGCCCCTGACACGAGGAGATTCTTAGCCAAAACGTACAGAAAGGAGGTGTCCAGCAGAAGTGTGGGAGCAGACTTCTGGCTTTCCGTGAGTTAGGTTTGGGTCTTGTACTAGTCTCATCTATTACAGTAGTGCCTGGCACCGTATGAAGACATTAGGCATTCTCGGGATCGTGGCACACGCCTCGTAGTCCCACTTAAGACTAGCTGCTATTCCTGTTGTCAGGGTCTGCAGGCTAAAGGTCCCCTTCTGACGGGGGGAGACTGAGGGACTGAACAATAGGAATTTGACCTTTAGGTGAGGCTTTGCCTTTTCTCCACTTATTTGGGCCTGCTCTGTAAAGTCAGCTGCGAGGGGAGACCGGGGGACGCTTTCAGTTTCGCTTCCCCTCGCTCTCCCTTGTCCTGCCTCACTCCTCTATAGAGAGGTGGCTGTTAGTTTTCCCCAGGGCCTGTTGGTCATTCATCATTTCATTTATTAGATTTTTACCCCGCTCCTCCTAGAAACAGCTCGGGGCGGCTTACAACAATAAAAACAGTACACACAAAATATATCTAAAAACTATTAAAACATATCAATACAATTCAAATATTAAAACAGGGCCCAAGAACTCAATAAAACAATAAATCAACCCTCTAACCCTCCCACCCCTCCCCGAAGGCCTGGGCGAACAGCCAGGTTTTACAACTTCGCCGGAATGTCAGAAGGCTTGGGGCCAAGCGAGCTTCCTCCGGGAGGGAGTTCCAAAGGCGCGGCCACCTCAGGAAGGCACCCCTGGCAGACTGAAGGAATCGCTCGGGGCGCGGAGGGCGAGGCGGTCCCTGAGGTACGTGGGGCCCAGGCCGTGAAGGGCCTTATAAATCAACACCAAAACCTTGAACCTGGCTCAGCACGCTATCGGCAACCAGCGCAGAGTCCGGAGCACAGGTGTTATGTGCTCCCGACCACCCGTCCCTGAAAGGAGGTGGGCCGCCGCATTCTGAACTAGCTGCAGCCTCCGAACCAGGAACAAGGGAAGTCCCACGTAGAGCGTGTTGCAGTAGTCCAGACTCGAGGTGATGAAGGCATGGATGAGGGAGGCCGGGTCGGAGACGAATGGACGCAGCCTCCGCACCAGATGCAACTAGCGGAAGGCAGCCTTCGCACCTGCCTCCACCTGCCGCTCCACGCGGAGATCTGCGTCCAATATCACCCCCAGACTCCGGACCTGCTGAGCTATAGGAGGGCGAACCCCACCAAATCAGGGGGCCACTACCTCCCTCGCTCTCCCCACCAACATCACCTCCGTCTTATGTCTGCTTATGTTGAGCTTCAGTCTGCTCTGCCACATCCATTCCGCCACGGCCTCCAAACACTGGGATAGCAACGAGACAGCAGCACAGAAATTGGTGCTGCAATCTAGACTCTTGTGGGTCTGGCCCGGGGGCGTTTGCTTCCTGGCTGATTCCCTGATAAAGGCGTGGGGCTTACTGGTGCTTCTGTTTGTTCCCGGCCTTCTCCCGGTTGGTGCCATTACGCGGCGCTTGTGGAGTTTTCCCCTCGGGGGTGGTTATTTCCCACTGTCCCCCAACTGGGGTGGTAGCGGCCTGGGTGGATCCTGGATCTGAGGGCCGGTCCACCGCAGGGCCGCTCGTCTCCGTTCCCGTGCTGCTAGGGCAGGAGGTAGGAGGCAGAACCAGTCTGGGTTTAGGCTCTTGAGCAGTGGTGGTCTCCGGCAAGACAGTGCCCTGGTTGGGCTCCTAACAAGGTTCAGTAGACTCTGGGCCTAAAAAAAGAAAAGCAGCTGCTCTGTTTGCCGCTCCTCCCTGGTCAGAGGCAGCAGATGAACTGGAGTTGTGGGGGCAGCCACACGCCTGATATAGCCAGATAGATCAGTGCTGCCTCCTGCTGGCCACGATGTGGACCTTCCCCCATGAGTGATGAATGACTGGGTCCTGACTGTCCAGGACCCTTAGAGAAATGAGAATTCTCAAAGGCATTTGAGAATTCCTTTCCACATCGCACAGATACAAATACCCTTATTCTGCTTTGCAATAAGCACTTCGTCCTGCTGCGTTCAGTGGCCGTTGAAAGTATAATGCTGAACATGATCATGTGGATGAATTCAAGTTAGGATGATTTAAAAAAAAAAAATACATTTCCTTGCTTTTCAACTGGTAGCCTCAGTTCATTGATTTCAGCCTTAGTCCATAGCACAAGCGTGAGAAAGCCAATGTTCCTGAATTAATATTGACATGGCTAAATCCTACTTGTATAGACAGGACAGCACAAACAATGAGAACTGCCAGGGGCAATTTTCCATTTGGTAGATTCCACAGACCCCATCAAACCTTCATTTATAAAGTTCCCCACAAGCTTTTCTTCATTCCAACCCTCTCATTTAAAGGTTTCTGCTGCAATACTTTCCATTCCAAGCTAAAAATCCATTTTGGTGCCAACCACCCAAACACTTCCCCCCCCCCCTTCATACACATGCAACTACACCATTTTCTGCCAACCTTCACAGCCCTAATCAGGGGTGTGGCTAGCTACCCTCTGTTGCACCCCTTTGCATCCAGCATAAACTCCTTTTCTTCACCTTCAGGGCTCTTTGTGATCTCATTCTCTTCTGCCCTCATTTCCTGCTACATTCCCATCCTGCTCCCACCCTCCCCTGCCCCAGAGGCTCTTGCTCCCTAAACAGTCTGTGCCCCTTTGCTGGTGCTGCCACTTATGCCTGGAATAATACGCCTATGCACACATTCTGCCCCCTCCTTTGACCTCAAATCACTCCCAACCAATGGATTGTTCACTAATGCCCCTTCTACTATCCTTTCATTCAAGGTCCCCTTCTCCCCCATAACTAAGCTAAAAGGTTATGACCCTCATGCCAGCTCCCCAGCATCCCCTACCCACCCCGACTAATCCCTGGGGAGCTAACCAGGATACACGGTGGGGAAGGGTCAGACAGGGAAGAGTAGCAGGAACCACTTGAACTGTACATGTATGATGTTATGGTCTCCATTGACTAATACAGAAAATTCAAAGCCTCATAACTTTATAACTACCAGACAGCTTTTGAAAAATAAAGAAGGCCCACACCGGAAGGCACCCTCAGATTTTCTACCACCACTACACCTCACAAAATCTTTCTTAAAGTACACTTTCAAGCCAATACTAAGACAGTCTGAAACAAGCAAAAAAACCCCAATTTTTAATCAGATTTTCAAGCCACTGTAGCTTTTATGTTTTACATCAGATGTGCATCAAATTTAGAAAGCGTGCACCCGACCCAAGCAATCCTCTCTGCCAAATGCCAGACAAATCAGATAAATGGTGCTGATTTTATAAGCAATAGAGTGTTTATGCATTAAAAGCAAAGGATGCAAGCTGCCCTTAACTATTGAGTGGCTCATGCCACTCTATAATAATGCAGGGGCCATTCCCAACAGTCATGCTGGTACCCTCCTCAGCATGCTCCCCGTCCTTCCTCCTCCCAGTGCTGTTTTATTCCCAGAGGAAGTAATAGGTGCGGTAGGGGTGGGGTGAGGAGGCAAGATGCAAACAAAAAACTACACAATGGATCAGAGGTGACCTTGAGCCCTGCCCACTTTAGCTAAGAAGTCCAACCCTCAAGAGCACACATTTCCTATCCCTTCCCTTGCAAAGCGCACAAGCCACTCTGGGAAGCAAACCGCATTGAAGGGGAGCAAGGAAGGAATATGGTGGAGCTAGAGCCCAACCAGAGGCTGATGCAGACAGTTCTTGTGAGCCTGTGGCCCCACCCTCAAAGCGCAACATGAGGTCACAGCGCTCTCTGGGGGTAGGGCCTCCCATCATTGGGTTGCTCACCCCATCCAAGCCCAACAGGACCAGTCAGGTCTTGCAGGGCTCTAGGACAGGGAATACGTGTTCTTCAATGAGGATATGGCTGGGCTGGCAAGTAGACACCAAGGTCCCCTTTCTGGTTGCACTAGCCGGAGAAAGCAGCACCGCAGATACAGTGCAGGCATTTTGATTAGTAGATTAGCTAACACTTGCACCCAGTGTTGCGGGCCTCATGTCTGGATTGGCTTCAATACGTTTTGGTTCAGTTCAGTGTTGCTGTTGGGTGGGTACTTTGCATACGTTAAATTCTCACGCCCATAATGGATTAAATTGCATTTATGACTTTCAGAGCTCATCCCAGGATCTGGGTGACCTTAGAAAGTGAGCAGTAAAGGGTTTTTTTATAAAATGTATACAGAATGGAAGAAAGCCTGTGTATACGCGATGCAAGTACTGTGAGATCGGGAGATCTGTAACCTTGGGCAAGTCACTGCATCCATTCCTTTTTACACCTTTTAATCAGGTTAGAGAACTGCCAGCCATGGGCCAAATCCAGACCACAGCTGGACACTTAAATTCCTGGATCTGAATCCGATCTCTACCTTCAAGCACTGAAGAAGCAACCTGAGGGAGAATGAAGCAAAGGCTAGGGAATGGACCCTTGGCAAGTATTCATGATCTGGATCCTCCTCCCCACCTCCCTTTATCCTGAGCCACACCCCTTAACTGCCCCCCACCCTGCAACTCCTATCTAGCCTATGCAACTTGTACTAATTTTCAAGTGTCCCATGGGAGGAAAGGAGAATTGGTCACCTACCTTGGTGAATTCCGCTCTCTCCTGCGTTCTGGATAGTCCGTGCGGGTAGCCTCTCCCTTTCACCACTAGGAGGCAGATCTTCAAACTTCTTATGCGCATGTGCATCACGCTACCCCTCTCTCATCTCATCTTTAATATATACCCCGCACTCTTCCAACCAAAGTCGGCTCAAGGCGGCTCACAACAATAATAAATACAATATTACGGTTTTTATCCCACGCAGGGGAAACCCAACACCAAATACATCATAATACACAAGAAAACCCTACCCTCCCATTTAACATTTCAATAACATCTAACAATATGTCTTACTAACCCATTCCAATACCCACTCTACCGGTATCAAACCATCCTTCCTTCCATCCCCTACTGCCACCAGGGGTAGTCCTCCCTCTCCACCCCTCTATGACCGGGGGGAGAGGAAGGCCTCCTCACAACTTTCACCAGTAGAAACCTCACATTGGGCATCCCCACCAGCGACCCCGCCATCCCAACCTCCAGGCACAACCAAAAGGGCAGGCCCCTTTGTTCACTCCCCTTCGAGCCGTGCCCCCAACACGCGCCTCTGGCACAGCCGGCAGCCACCCCTGGTGGTATGGGGAGCGTCCCAGAAGGAGCCCTCCCCAGGCCCCACGCCCGCAAGGGGGTGAGAGGGAGCGATATGGCCCCTGGCTGGCCAACTGTCACCCCCCACCCCCAGTACCAGCCACTGTCCTTGGTTGGGGGGGGGGGGGGGAAGAGAGATCTTGCCTGCTGGGATGATCTCAGCGCCACCTCTGGGACCCTCCGACAGATGCCTCCGACCCTCCCCACGGCCGCCCCCAGTGTTATGGGGAGCAGCCCGAAAGGAGCCCTCCCCATGACCCACCCCCGCAAGCATGTAGCATGAATCACCCACCAAGGACATCCTCCACCCCAGCCAGAATTCAGCTGATCCCCTCCTGATCAGTCAGTTCCAAAGCTGAGGACCGACCAGTCTTGAGTTCATCTATGAAATTACTAAATTTGCTAACAAGTAACAATTAGGGGTAACTTGGACAAGAACCAACGCAACAGTTGTTCATAACCCGAATCCTATCTATTTGACAAAACCATTACTCATGTTCCAGTACTAATCCCACCCTCTGTCATACACTGTTTGGTAGGGCGGGTTGGAGGACTATCCGAAACACAGGAGAGAAAAGAATTCACCAAGGTAGGTGAGACCAATTCTCCTTTCTTCCCCTGCTTCTGGATAGTCCTCCGTGCGGGATATACCCGAGCAATGAACCCTTAAGGGTGGCAGCGCTGGAGTTGTCCAGCACTGCCTGCAGCACCCTCCTACCAAACGCTGCATCTGCTGATTGGTAGGTATCTATTTTATAGTGCTTGACGAAAGTATGAATGGATGACCAAGTAGCCGCCCGACATATTTCGTCATACGATGCTCTAGACTTAAAAGGTGTACGAGGTTGCAGCCCCTCTTACTGAATGTGCCCAAATTTGTGTGGGAGGAACCTTATCCTTTGCCCTATAGGCATCCAGAATGGCTTGTTTTACCCACTTGGCGATGAGGGTCTTAGATGCCCTCGACCCCTTGTACCCCTGCCTGATGTTGACAAATACTGCTGGCGACTGTCTGAACCCCTGTGTCCTTTTTAGGTATATTTTAACCGCCCTGCACACATCTACCTAGCTTGTGCCACATCTTTTCCTTAGGATGTGTAGTGTTTGGGCAAAAGAGGGGTAGAACCAGGTTCTGAGCTCTGTGAAAAAGGGAGTTGACCTTGAGAATGAAGCTGGATCCATGGATAACGTGACTGATTGCCTTTGAAAAGGGCAAACATTTTCTTCCATGGACAAAGGTCCTAGTTCTGAGATTCTTCTAGATGATGTTACGGCTATTAGGAATGCTACCTTAATCAAAAGCATATAGAGTGACACGTGGCACAGTGGTTCAAACGGTGCTCTAGTGAGCGCATCTAATACTAAGTTTAGGTTCCAGGAAGGGTGCCTATGTACCACTGGTGGAGATATGAGTTTTGCCGCTTTTATGAACTGTCTCACATGTCTATGCCCTGAAATGGCTATATTGGATAGGGCCCTCAAAACGGATTCTAGAGCTGCCGCCTGTCTAGCCAGAGCGTTCAGCTTCAGCCCCTTATCCAGACCTGACTTCAAAAACTCCAACAACTCTGCAACTCCTGCTTTACACGGGTCGTGGTTCCTCGTCCTTGACCATCTTGCAAATACTCTCCATGTATTTCTGTACGCTCTCTGGGTAGCTGGTCTCCTAGACCTCAGAAGCGTTGAGAGAACAGCTTCGGAGTATCCGTTGTTTTTTAGAGCTATGCGCTCAACCACCATGCTGCCATCCTTAAGAGTCTGCAAGTTGTCGTGAAGCACAGGTCCCTGTGTGAGCAAAGCCAGATGAGTCGGCAAGGTTACTGGGGGATGCTGATTTAGATGGACCAGATCGGAAAACCATGGCCTCCTGGGCCACCATGGAGTTACCAGAATCAGCTGAGCGTTTTCTTTGTATATCTTTGAAACTGTTTTTGCATTAGCGGAGTTGGTGGGAAGGCGTATAGTAGGCCTTTTGGCCATGGCTGATTCAGCGCTACTGCGCCGCTTGACTGTGATTTGCTCATGAACAACGGAACCTGGGTGTTCTCTGGTGAGGCAAACAGGTCCATCACTGGTAAACCGAACTGCCTGGTAACGGTCCTGAACACCTCCCTGTCAAGTGTCCATTCGTGTGGGTCTATCGTCATCCGGCTTAGCCAGTCTGCTTGACCGTTGTCCTTGCCCCTGATATGCAGGGCTTTCAGGGAGAGCAGGCATGTTTGCGCCCAGGCAAGGAGCTTGCAGGCTTCCTGATGTAGAGGAGATCTCAAGCCTCCCTGATGATTGATGTAGGCTTTCGTGGTGATGTTGTCTGTGTATACTAGTACATGGTGACCCTGGATCAACTGGGTCATCTGTGTCAAAGCTAGCCTGACCGCCTTTAGCTCCAGGAAATTTATGCCTTTGGTAGCATCGCTCTTGTTCCAGAAGCCCTGTACCGGTCGGGGCCCTGAGTGAGCTCCCCACCCTCATAAACTGGCGTCTGTCGTGACCACCACTCTGTCGGGTTCTTCCAGGGGTGTGCCCTCTGCAAAGGTTGCCGGTTTTAACCATCAGGACACTGAGGACCTGCACGCCGAGGTGATGGAAACTCGAGTGTTCAGACCTAAGGTTAGCTCTCGCTGCATGGGCCGCAGCAGCTGTTGTAAGGGCCTGAGGAGCAGACGTCCTCATTGCACCTGTTGCATGCAAGATATGAGCAGTCCCAGTAGCTGTGCTAGTGCTTTCAGCCTCATGCTTTTGTGTACCTGTAGCATGCGAGCCAGTTTGTGGATCTTCTGCTGCCGGCTGTTTGGGATGAACGCGCGGTCTAAGGAGGTATCGAGAACAACCCCCAGATGTTCTAGTCTGTGAAAGGGATCCAGGGCACTCTTTTCCCTGTTGATAAGGAATCCATGCTGCATTAGGTACTGTATGGTCCTGTCCCTGTGCATTATGGCTTCGGTCTCTGTCCGTGCCCTGCTCAAGATGTCATCCAAGTACGGATATATATGTATCCCCTCTTTGCGTAGGTTGGCTATGACAGTAACTTTGTAAATGTCTGGGACACCGATGACAGGCCGAAGGGGAGTGCTCGGTACTGCCAATGCATGTTCTGGTAGCAAAACCTGAGAAATCTGCAGTGGGCTGATATTATTGGCACATGAAGGTACACATCTCTTCAGTCTAGCGAGATCAACCAGTCTCCCCGTCTGAGGATGTGGGAAATGGACCTGACCGTTTCCATTTTGAATCTTTGGTACTTGACCGATCGGTTGAGGGTCTTCAGATCCAATACTACCCTCTACCCTCCTGATTTCTTTGCCACTAGGAAAAGGATTTAATAAAGTCCTGTCCTGCATTCTTCCTCTGGTACCCGCTCTATGGCTAGGGTGCTTTGGAGCCTGGCTATTTCATATAGCATTGCCTGATGTTTTTCTTGGTTGTTTGATGGCCGGGATGCCAGGAATCTTCCCCTGGGTGCTTTGATAAATTCTATGGCATATCCCTGGTGTACGATGGCCAGAGCCCATTTGTCTGAGACAGAATGTTCCCATGTTCCGGAGAAGTTGGCTAGTCTGCCCCCTACACCCTTGTATCCCCTATATAGTCATGCATCTTGTTTCGGATGCCCTGCCAAGGGGTTCTTGGGCTTTCATTTGTCCAATCTGTTGAATCAGTTATTTTGGCCTCCTGATCAAAGGAAAAATTCTGGGCCTGGTCTTTCTGGCAGAAGGGCTTGAATTTCCTGACCCCCCCTGAGCTTTCCTGACCTCCCCTGAGCTACTGCCAAATTTAAAAGAGGGGCCCCGAAAAGGCTTCCTCTTTTGGCCAAACTGCTGGAGAGTTTTAGTTTTGGCCTTGTCTGAGGCATCCTCTAGAACTTTGTCTAGTGAAGTGCCAAACAACTTAAGGCCTCTATATGGCCCTCACACTAACAGGTTCTTTGCAGTGGCATCGCCCTGCCATGACCTGAGCCAGGTTCTCCTTCTGGCCGAAACACAACCTGCCATAGAGCAAGCTGACCACATCATTGCATCCACGGTAAGAGTCTGCTAGCATTGGAGGCCAGCAGGATGCGAGAGGAGAGCTTCTGTGATCTCCTTTTGGTTAACTCCGGGTCCTGCAGATCCTGAAACCAGCATAATAGGGCTCTGGCTACGTATGAGGACAGGATATTAATCTTTAGGGAGGATGCTCAATAGTCCATGACCCTTCTGAGGGATACCTCGACTGCTCTACCTGTGTGGTCCTTGGGAAAACAGTTCCCCTCTGTGGGGAATACTGTCTGCCTGGCAAGGGACGCTGCGGCCGTATCCACCTTGGGATTTTTAAACAGTGGGTCCTTCTTCCTGGAGGAGTATAGTGCCTCTTGGGTCCTGTTCATTCTGTGTGCCTTGTTGGGGGACTTCCATTCTTCTAGAACTAGCTTCTCAAAAGCTCTGTCCAGAGGAACTCCGTGATCCCTGCCATGGATGCTCGGAATATAGTCCCTTTCCACTTCCTGTGAGTCAGAGGAATCATCTTTAATAGGCCTTTCTTTTCGTTTCAGAGTTTTAACTATCTGTTCTAGCAACTTTTCCCTACACTGGGAAGGGAATTACCTGTCCTTGTCCCTGGGGTCTGCCCTGGGGAGTACGTACTCCCCCTCTAATTCTGAATTGTCCCCTTCGGATTCTTTTTTTTTTCTTTTTTTAATATTTCTTTTTATTTTAACTTTAACAATATCCCCTTAGGATTCTTGAGCTAGGGAGTCCCTGGTACATTGATCCTGTTCAAACTCCTGTGGCCTGGGTCTTTTGGGTCTGCGCTCGGAGGGCTCTTCCTCAGAAGACTGCGAGGACTGAAGTGACAAGGCCCTGGCTCCCCCTTGTGGACATTTAGGCTTCCCTGCTTTCTGAATGCCCTTGGTTCTACTTTTGGCAGGAACCCCCTTTTTTTTTTTTTTTTAACTTTTTTCTTTTAAGGCACAGTCTGTTAACAGATTCAAGCACCTTCTCATGGTTGCTGCCAGGGTTGCCATAGAAGCGTCCTGCTGGCATGCTACTTGCGTTTGGAGCTGCGCCGGGGTGTCTTCTGCCGGCGCGCTCTGCATTCTGCCCCTGGTATTCAGGCTCTTATTTGCTGGGACTGAGGCTTCCCTGGCTGGGCTGACTTGTGCCTGAGCAGAGTCAGCGCCGTGGCGGGTGGCTGTGCAGTCTGGGAGCTCCCTGCTCATTTCCCCCGCTCCCAGACATTAGCGAAGGAGCTGGCCTGGGCCTGAGTACAAGACTCCAGGGCGGGACGTGGAGCTGTTTGCCCTCCGGCCCCGTCTGAGCTCCTGCTCCCCTCCCCCGCTGCTAATTAGTGCCTCAGTGACTGTGCGGGAATGTCTGCTGCCGTGATCTGCCGCGCCCCTGCTGGAAAACCTCCTGTCGGTCCGAAGGCAGAGATTAGACTGATCAGGAGGGAGAGGGGTAGCGTGATGCACATGCGCATAAGAAGTTTGAAGATCTGCCTCCTAGTGGTCAAAGGGAGAGGCTACCCGCACGGAGGACTATCTGGAAGCAGTGGGAGAAAGATTCCCACCCTTGCTGTATATCAGAGGTGGGGAACCTCTGGGCCACAGTTATTCTATCTGGCCACCAGAGCCCATGGAGTGCTTCTGGCTAAAAGCCATACAAATTATTTCTTCATTCAATTACCCAGCCCTTCCCCCTCCCCCCCCCCAAAGGCCTAGGGCAGCTTACAAAAATATAAAAGATATATAAAACATATATATAAACATAAAAGACAGTTTAAAAACCTGCTAAACCCCCTTATTCTCCAACCAATCCCACCCAACCCTATTCCAGCCCACTGAACAGGAAGGTCTTGCATCTCTTCCCAAAGTTGAGCAGGCTCGGGGAGAATCTCCAAGGGAAGAGAGTTCCATAGTTGTGGAGCAGCCACCGAGAACACCTCCCTGCACGCCCTTGTTGGACGGACCTCCTGGGCAGCTGGCAGTCACAGGAGGGTGCCCAGGGCCAACCTCAGAGGCCATGACAGAATGTAGGGAACGAGGCAGTCTTTCAGATACCATGGGCCCAAGCCATTTAGGGCTTTATAGGTCAAAACCAGCATGTTGAATTGTACCCAGAAAGCTATCAACAGCTTTTGATGCTATAATGAGAGAGAGAAAGAACACACTGGTATAAAATACACAGTACTCTGTCAACGCTGGTTTCTACTGGTGATAAGTTGCATAGCTGAGGTTTACCAGCATACACAAGGTTAGAGACAATATGCTAGTTACCATTTCCTTTTACATGCAGACCAATGTAGTTCATCACAAACTGACAAATCAATCTCGTTCAGTCACAAGCACAAACTCCCTCTGCTGTACCAGATGTTTTCTTAACCCCCCTCTCCCCACTACATCGCTATCAACTTTGACCTGTGCAGATTAGAGAATTTTTAAAGGAATAAGCAAAACACAATATGAACACAGCTTTAAGGTAATGGTCTTGTCTGTATTGTTATTACCCTGTAGTTTATACTCTTACTTGATTTAAAAATGAAGGAGTACGACTATATGTAAGTAGTATAAAGAACTTTATGGCTTCGGATGATTGAAAAGTAATTGCCTTAAAAACGTGGCTTAAAAATTCATCTTGCAGGCAGGTAATCTGCTCTAAAACCTACTACCCTTTAATGTTAAGGCTTTATTCTTTTTAAATAGCCAAGAGATTTAATCGTATTAATTCAGACTTTAATGGTGGAGATTTAATTCATGGACAGTATTAAGCAGCCATGTGGTACAGTAGTTTTTAAACAGGTTTGTAACACACATCCCGTGAGCTTTATTAAAAACACACCTCCTGGTAAAATGCCAACGCAGTCCAGACATGCACACACAACAAGCAGTGAAGCAAAAATAAATTTTTTAGCTGGGATTATTTTATTTTAGACAAGCTGTGTGCGCGGACATGGCCGATCCCGCTAAGTAACCCATGTGGTTAGGACAAATAGGTATCATTATTCAGTATGGAACAGAAAAGGTCAACGTGAAATATCCAGCAACCGAACATCTGACAAAAATCAATGTTGTGCAATCCTGGGATATTAGACCATGCTGAAAACCCTGAGGGGAGATTTACTGCAAGGTTAAGGGTCACAACTAAAATTATGAGCAAGTAGAAAAACATCGAGAAGCCAATATGGAAACTCCAAAATGCTGTAAGGGGTGTTCAAGAGTTGCACAGCTTTGCGATTCCAAAGTTGATTATGATCTTTGTCATCATTGGAGAACAGGGTTGCTGCATGCCCATCCTGTGTGTGGTCACAGCGGTGGACGACCTTAGAAGAGGTCTTCCTTTCTCTCCAATGCTGCCTGCCCACATCTTCCTCCAGCTATTAGCATCTATTTCTGCAACAGCCCAATCACAAAAAACATAGACTCTTCAAGCTGGAAGGTGCCTCGAGGGTCATCTAGTCCAACAGATGACTACAGCTACAACATCCTGAAATGCCTCAGTCAGTCTTTCTTACAGTTTACCAGGAGCTCCTTGGTTGGACTAGTTTCATTTAACAGAACAGGAAATTAAAATTGGCATTATAAACTATCCCCCCAACGAAGACACAGCCAGATTGTCTTTAAGTGTACATTTATTGATATCACCTTCCTTGAGCAATTGCAGCCCCCCCGCCCCCCACAGTCCAGATGAGAACAAGGAAGCCATAATACATTTACAATAACTGCACAGCTTACACAGCTGGAAAAAAAAGTCTTCACATGAGTGTGGTAACTCTACGTTCAGTAACAGGAAGGAACCACAAGGATGAATGCTGACAATTGAAACAATTTTACCCAGAAACAGCCAGTTACTGCACTGATACCAACTTAGTTAATATAGAAATTAACTGTAAAATATACAAAAACCTTTGAAGTTCTTACATGAAAGTAAATCCTAGTTGTAAAAAATGCATAGTAAAAGGTAATTCCTATGCATGTTATCCATGGGGGGGTGGGAAGTTATTTCCCATTTTTCTGCCAACACGATATGTCCTTTGCTTGACTGGTTACAGGTTCTAAGCCATTTACAGCACCAAATCACATTTCTAGGTCTGGCAATACCTCTGTTTCCTGGAAGAAACTAACCCACAAACTGGACAATGAGCTGTCAGCATCCACAGTTCTGTGCAGCAAGAGCAGTAGTATCTGAAGGACAGTCGACTGACTGCCAAGTGCCATTCACTATCGACTTTTGTTCTTTTTGGGATTTCCCTACAGTGACAAGAAAAACAAATACAGGAGAACAAAGAAGTTAATTGATGGCAAAAACCCCAACAACCTGAAGCTCAACTCCTGTTTTATAAAAAACAAAGGCAAAAGAAAGCACAATTTCAAAGAGAAATACGGTTTAAATGGAGGGGGGACCCTGTTTGCAAGTTTCTGTACTTAAATCCCTCTCAACAAATATCATGGAAGAAAAAACAAACACCTGTATCTAGCATAGCAAGGCTGTGGCGGGTTCATGTCCCAACTGAAGGGTGTGGGGTCTACTTCAGTAGCGGCCTTCCCCGCCCTTCCCCCCCCGGGTTGTGCTGCTCTGGCTCCCAGCCAGTCTCCCCAGGGGTCAGGAACCCCAACAGCGTCATCCCGGCCAACACCACACCTTGCCCACTCAAGATTTTCTTCTTGGTGGGGCCCTTTGCAAGTGTCCCAAGTGCTGCTAGGAAGTTTTCAAAGAGGGCAGGGGCAGAGTGTTGGCCCTTCTCCCTGCCCACTCAAAACATTTCCTACCATGCTCAAGCCACTTGCAATAAGCCTCCCTAGAGCCCCCATTGTTCCATACTTGCTACCTGGTTGCCACAATCTTCACAAGCACAAAAACCATTATGATACTTAAGAGTGGAGAGAACAGTATTGGAACAGCATCTGAGTTCTCAGTGCTGCTCCATAATTCGGATGCTATGATGTCCCACTCAAGTGTCATTTTGCCAATAAAGAATATTTGGCTGTGATCCACCAACTGCTTATTCTGGAGTAAGCAGCTGATGGATCACAATCTTTGTTTCCAATACAAACATTACCTGGCAATTTGCTAAAAGAACAAGTATTGGGAACTTTTGTCTTCAAAAACCAAAGAGAGAACTTGCAAATTTCTGACTGGCTTAAATGGGATGTTTATAGCACATTCTAAAAAGGGAAAATGTTCTTAAGTCTGCCCAATTATTTAACTAGTTTATTTGGCAAATAATTCTACAAATTCTCGTAAGTAGTAATCAATACTTCATCTGCATCCTCAGATTCACAGCTGTAAAACACCTTTTCAGTGGAAATGCAAAGCTTGTCAAAGTGATTCAAACAGTTCAGTTACACAATGGAGCCCTGCTAGTCAAAACTTTCTAGAGGGCCCACAAAATTAGACTCATCAGAAATTTAATTTGTCCAGAGTTAAATAAATGGGAAAGTGTAAATTTTTACTCAAGCACTATTTTGCCTTCCCAGCTAAAAATGCTATCTAAACGGCACATGCTGCAGTATTTTAACCACACACTGCCAAGAAAAATGTAATACACTCAAAAGGTACTAATTTTTAGCCAGGTGGATCTACACCATACATCTGAAAACTTTCAACTTAATTGGGATACAGAATTCAATTTGTCCAATAAAATAAGCAATCTATTTGCTAGGTTTGGGTCGAGGAAAACGTGTGTCTTAAGTCAAGCATTTATAACTCAAATTTCGAGTTAAGTGGATCCCAATGCAGCTAACAGCCAATGTGTTTTCCCAGTTCCACTCCCCGCCCCATCTCCTTTAAGTAGCTACATGGCACAGACTACTAAAGTAAGGCATGCAGATGGCATATTATCCTGTGTGGCATATAATGACACAAACTATTGCAATACAGAGTGTGCTGATCCCAATAAAGATTTCCAGAGAACGTCTTAAGGTCCATAAATTACAATGGATGTATTCTAAACAAATTTACCCATTGACTAGTAGCATCATTATAAAAATAGCTTCTAAAACAATTGCTTCTAAAGTGTAACTGACATTTATTCTTTAGTTTTCTCTGTAGATTAATGTATTCAACCTGGACAACAAAAAGACTAAACTTCTTTTGATTTAGACTGATCGATTTTACCCCTGGCTGGAATAAGATATTGCAACATTTGTTTTTAAAACATCCCAGGAGAATGTCATCTGTTTAAAAATAGAACATCCACTCAGCTTTTCCCAATATTCAAACAATATTTACAGGAGACAAACTTGTCTTTGCAAAACCTAAAAACGAGGACCAAGTTGGCTTGATTGTGTCCATTTAAGAGCACCAAAAAGATTACAGAATACAAAGCAATGCTATGCTAATCCAGAACAACAGAGTGTTCAGAGCCAGAGATGTGAAAATTAAAGCTGTTCTGTGCAGGAGATAGGAGTCCTCTATTCTGTCCACCTCATCATCTGACAACTGGATCTTTGAAGAGGATTTTGCCTTCAGTTTTCCAACTCACCCGTCATTTATTCCACAAGTATCTGGCCTCCACTTAGTTAGTTTTAAAAATAGAGTAGCCAATTGACTGGCTAGGCAAGCCAAGGGCACCCGTCTCCACAGTGCCAGATTCCTCACTAAATGATCCCTTGTGACTCAGGCATCGATCGCTGGGGAGGACAGGCTTACCGCTCTATAATCAGCATTGCTGACAAAACCCAAAATGACTAGGGCCGCTACTGCTGATTGAATAAACATGGCTGAGAAAACACAGCGCTGGGCAGTTTTGCTATGAACACACACCAGATGTTTGCAGGGCACTTTGGGAATTAAACAAGGGGGGGAATAGGGATATATGCCCATAAGGAGTATCCACTCATGTAACAGGTTTGAAGGAAAATTAGAACTTCTCTGGGTCTCTCCTCCATAGTCCTATCTATTCCTCCAAAAGCATTTTTTGGAGTTTTATTTCTAGCCAACGGAAAAATGCCTCTGCTCTCACACCCAGCAGTCTCCTCTGAAAGTCTGTGATGATGCAAGGAGCTCTCTGCAGAAATAGTACAAGACAGACAGACAAAGTTCATATCAGGGCTTGTTCACACAAAGAGAAGTGCCTTGTGGGAACCTGGAATTAGCCATGTAGCATTCATGTGACTCAGCAGTTCCAGGGTAGCTCTACCTCAGCAGTTGCATCAAGGGAAAGGTTACACACTTACTCCAAAGTAACTGACCACTACTTTACCGCAATTCAAAGAGACTGCGAGTTGGAAGAAGGGGGCGTGAAGGAAGCCCTGCTTCTATGCACTCTTCGCCTGTCACTATTTCCTGCTGCAGCCCCCACACCCCCCAGCAGTGTCTGGAGTTGCCAAGCAGTAGGAAAAATGAGGTGTCTCTTCTGCCCCCGTGACTGGGGGCTGCCTTGTGACATGGCTGTCATATGAGGAAGGCAAATGCTGTGACCAGAAAGAACCGTTGAATTTGGGGGTGAGAAAGGGGATGCATCCTTTAGCCATCCAAAAGTTGGGGGAACATTTCCATTAGCATCCCCT
This sequence comes from Sphenodon punctatus, assembly GCA_003113815.1. Taxonomy (NCBI): domain Eukaryota; kingdom Metazoa; phylum Chordata; class Lepidosauria; order Sphenodontia; family Sphenodontidae; genus Sphenodon; species Sphenodon punctatus. The sequence continues at coordinate 1,664,141 of QEPC01015236.1, forward strand.
CCGGATCTCAAATTATGCCAATGGCTGATTCAACTGGGGACACTTTACCTCAAAACAAGAGAATTGGGGACAGTTTTTCCTCAGGAAAGCCTGTCAACACACATGGGTTACTCCAGCTGAACCTACATTTCTCCAAGGTTGAATAGCCATTTTGTGACACCAAGCCTAAGGGTTCTTGTCCAACATTACCCCCTCGAACTGCACAGAAGTAGCTTGGGGGGGGGGGGGGTCATACTAGGTTGCGGAGAACAAAGGTCAGGACTGTACACACTGTAGCGTCCAAACTGTCTGCAGGCTTGCCAAGATCCAGCCTACAGCCAACCAACCACCAGCTGGTAACCTACCTTGCTGGTCAGCTTTAGTGTATCAATTTCTTCCCTTTGTTTAGATAATGTTTCATTCATACTGCAAAGGTGGTCGCTCATCATGCTTAACTGATCCTCGTAGCTTCTTTTGGTTGTTGTCAACTCATCCTGAAAAGCAAGAACAGAGCCTTTAACTGTGCCCAGCGTGGCAATGGCATTTTGCAAGGTCTTTATATGGTGCGTTTGAGCTGCTCTGGCTCCTTGGCCTAACCGTGGCACAGCCACTGATGCAAGTTTGTTGCAGAATAAAGCAACTAATCGCACAAAAACATGAACCCTCTGTTTATTTTTACATCTTTAATCTTCATCCCTCATCTCCTGCCCCCTTCCCCTTCACACGGTAACCACCTCGTGCCAGCCATATTACTCTGTTTTATGGAGCCTGTTCTAGAAATATATATTGTAGGCCAAAATTATTCAAACTAAAACAGCAGATTTCCAAACTGGGGGCTATTTTCATTTGCCGAGGCCTATTTAAATGGCTTGGATTTTGTGCTAAGAGACAAATGCTTACATGGACTCAAGGCAGTTTTTGCTTTAAGATTAAGGATGGAGGAGTAGATTTTTCAGCTTAAGCGCAATAACATTTAATGGGACTTTAGCAACAAAGGACGCTTCCACACAGAACATTCCTGTGTTTGGGTATTATGTCTGCAGCTGCACATAAACATGGAGCTGCAGCACTGGGTTTGGATCCATGCATAAGCAATTGTATCTGTGGGTACTGCAGCTACAGGTGTGGGAGAGGAAGGGTTGGTTTGCTCCCACCAACCCCTTGCAGCAATTCAGTGTGCGGGGAACTTCCCTGTTCCATAATTGAACCCCCACCAGCAGCAATTCTACCTCCAGCAGCAGCTGTCCCAGCCTTCCTGCAGCATCGCCAATCTCTTTCTAGCTGGGAGTGCTGCTGGAACAGAACTTGGCAGACGGTAGCTCTGGGGAAAAACCTGGGGACACCATTAGTGGAGCCATAGCTGCAGCCACTCATGAAACTCCTGTGCTATCTGCCTCCATTGCCATGTAGGTGGACAATGTGCAGAACCCCCTGAAGGGTGCCTCGGAAAATCTGTTCCTAACTGCCTCTGTGTTAGGGGAGGGGGTGAGAGAGGTGGGGTGGCAATAAGCAGATATAACAGATAATGTAGTCAGAGTGAACATTTGTATTACTCAGAATAAGTTCAGTGATGTACTGGGCAGCAGGAAAAACCCATGAAGGACTCAAAGCAGCCCAGGTATAAAAACCTGATTAAACTCTGATCCCTTACCTAGGAGCCTAGAAAGACAAAAGAGATTTGAAACACTGAGGAGGGTGACAGGCATTGTTAATTATCTTAATTATATGGCTGTCACTATTATGGTATCAGAGGATCTTGCATTTTAATCCCTAAAGACATCTTGTAAGGTAGAAAAATGGTGTCCCCATTTCACAGGTGGAGAACTGAGATACAGAGAGACATGGGATACATTTACACTAAACTCTTCTTAGCCAGGGCTACCCCATGGGTAGTTTATTTATTTATTTCAAAGACTTATATCCCGCCCCTCTCACACAAGCGACTCAGGGCGGCTCACAATAAAATAAAAATACAAATAAATAACAATAATAATACAAACAAAACATATAAAAACAGTTTGCTAAAAAAGAAACCCAACTAACCCCCAACCCATCGCCAACCACCAGGCGAAAGAGCCAGGTCTTACAACTTCGCTGGAAGGCAAGGAGATCTGAGCTGAGGTGATTGTCCACCAGGAGGGCATTCCAAAGCGACGGTTTGGCCGCCGTGAACGCCCTCCTGTCAGTACGGACTCGTTGAAAGCGCAGAACCTCCAGGAGGGCGGCCCCGGATAACCGCAGGGGCCACCCAATGGGTGAGACAATCTTTCAGGTAAGCAGGACCCAGAGCGTTAAGGGCTTTAAAGGTTAAACATAGCACCTTGCGTTTACTCAGGGGTAAAGCCATTCATGGGACCATTCCTTCCTAAGGCTTAATTCACCTGATAGTGACTGTAATCACATGAGTGTGATCACACTAATTGCTACCTGGCAGTAGCTTACTCTGGGAGTAAAGTACATCTTGGGGAATTGTGTGGATCTTTATCCCAGGGTAAGCTACCCCCAAGCAAACTAGGAGTGTGCAGAACTTAACTCATTTTCTGGTGAAAAAACTCCATCCATTTTGGGGTTTTTGTAAGAAAACCGTTCGTTTTCAGTCACCTTTTCATTTTAAAAATATTGGAGTGGGGGGAATAAAAAAATTATTACGCATGCACAAATGGCCACTGGATCATTCTGTGCATGCTCACCCCTTTCCAAAATGGTGGCCGTCACCGTCATTTGGGAAATGGACAGCCAGTCTGCACAGGCGCAGTGGTCATTTTGCACATGCACAGATGGGCCATAGATTTTGGAAAAGGGCATCTGTCTGCGCATGTGTAAAATAGCCACTGCACATGTGCAGTCAGACTGGCTGCCCTTTTCCAAAATGGCGGTAATAGTGCAGCCACCATTTTGGCCCCAGCTGCCACTTTGCACATGCAGAGGTTTTTTTTATTTGTTTGCTTTTTTAAAATGAAAACGAATGGAAGTAAATGTATGTTTGCTTATTCATTCTTTTGGGGGCTTTAGTTACTAAAACAAATGGAGCTCCATTAATTTTAGTAACTAATAAAGACAAAATGAATTGCACACCCCTAAGGTAACAGGCAGTAACTATGTAACTTACTCTTATGTAGTTACTGTTAGTTGAAGGTAAATAATTTGTTCATTTAATATTTTATCCTGCTCAGAACATAATACATAAAAACAGAGAACACAGTGTTTATTTGAAAGTGTGTTTTATTTTTTATTTTTTTTAAACAGAATTAAAATTCTTCATCCTGAACTGCCCCAACCCTCCTCTCGGTCTGCTAAACGCCAGGCTGAATAATGCAAGTCTTGCATTGCCCCCAGAAAGTGAGCAAGCTTGAACTTAGGCACATCTCCCTTTACAAACCTACTCTTTTGGATAATGAGTGCTTTGTGCAAACAGCGTGTAGGCGAATTGCCAAAGGCTTTTTGTAGAGCATGGAATGGAGTCCGCCTCATTCAAGTCCAGTTGGTCACGGTGCCAGTTTAGGACCATCTTTTTGATATTTGATGTGGCCCTCAAGCAAAAATAGTGACCGAGTTCTATGCTCAGTCAAATGGATTTTTTAAACCTTTTTTTAATATTTTTTTAAAAAACTAACATTGCAGCACAGGGCAAAGATCAATTTAGGACTGATCGCAGACCAATTATACTTCTGAAATGCACGTCTACGGCATCTAGCTTCTGAAGTGACATTCAAAAGATGTGCAATGTTTCATGGGTATTTACCATAAAATCTGGGCAAAGTCAGTTTAGCCATCTGGAGAGGGATAGAAAGCATGAACAGACTTGAGAGCAGTGTGGGGTTTGGGTTTTTTAAAACAAAGGATATGCCAGCAGTAGACGGATACTGCAGTGATACAAAGGATTTAAAATTAGGTAGCTAGGAAATTAGCAAGGTGGCCACAACAACAGAGCTCTTATGTTTGTCCCTCCGAATGCTAAAGATTAAGGTTGCAATGCTCAGACTGCTGTCTTTCAATGCGAGAAGCAGTTTGAGGATTTCAGCCCAAGTATGTAAGCAGAGACCTTCTGTAATCCTAGGATCACTGGCATTTTCACACTTAGCAAGGAGGCACCACAGATTAAATACTGATTCTCTTTCCACAGCCACAACATCCCTCTCCCCAGCATGGGCAGGTAACTTGCCTGTAACCTGCTGATGCTCTGACTAGCCAGTTTCATCTCTTCTGCTAGCGATTCCTTTGATTTCTCAGCTAAAGACAATCTTTTCGCAAGTGCACGACACTGTCAAATAAAAGAAGTCCGTTAGTTCTAACTGAGCATTATAAGCGCCAATTAATTTGAGGTGGATCATTCTTAAAAACAATTGAAGTGTTTAGCGCTTTTGAGATGGCTTACAGAAGAACACAACAAAAATAATTTTTAATAAAGGGTTTTAAACTAACACCCTGAAGAATAAAATCTAGAAGAGCAGAGAGACATTAAGATACAACAGCAGCACTTTATCGGGCAAACCTTTGAGCACTGTGGCTGTAAAGTAACATTCCTGGAGACCAGAATAATCTCTTTATCTATTTAAAGATGATACATGTAAGAAAAGAGGCCAACACCACCACTCCTGCGCATGCACATCAGTCAGATGCCAACAAAAAGAGATACCCACCTCAATATTTTCTCAATATCTGCTAAACCAAAAAAAAAAAAAAAAGTGGGTCCCACAGTAAGACCAATAAAGCAAAAATACCTAGCATGGGACATTGCATACATGCCTTAGTGGCACAGCTGCCTACACTTCTCAACACAGCACAGCAGTGCCTCTGGAGAAAGAAGAGAAAGGAAAATTAGATGCTTGCCTGTGAAATTTCCTTCTACAGGGACAACTGGACGGCCAGCTCAGGACACTAGGGTAGATCCCCACCATGACCAGCAGGAGGCAGACTAAACTTTTTGGCGCATGGGTAGAGGGATCTTCCCCGAGTTTCAGTCATACAAAGCAACCAAACACTAACCATCAACAATTCACAAACCTAACCACCCTGTGCTAATAAGCTAGGGCCAAAATGGTAAACACAGTCATTCTGCAATAACTGGGCGGGTAGCTGGCCATCCAGGAGTTGTCTCTCTAGAAGGAAAATCACAGGTAAGCACCCAATTTTCCTTTCTCGCAGGGAGCACCGCTGGACAGCCAGCTCAGGACACTAGGGATGTTCCCAAGCAGTGTCCATTCAGAAGAGTGCGGGAGACAGACAGAGAGGAACATGTTTCAGAGGAAAGAGTTAGATCACCGCCTGCAACACCCTCCTGCCAAAAGCTGCCTGAGCTGAGTCCTAAATGCGGATCTTAGAGTGTCTGGTAAATGTGTGAACTGAAACCCAAGTCGCCGCTCGACAGATCTCCTAATAAGGAGCAAGGTTTCTGAAGGCCTGAGAGGTGGCGGCCCCTCTCAGAGAGTGCGCATAAACAGCCTGAGGTGGCATTATATCCTGCGCCTTGTAAGCTTCCGCTATGCAAACAGCAAGATTTCATGGCCTTCAACCCTTTCCTGCCAGGACTGTAAATCACAAAAAGAGAAGAGCAGCATCTAAAGTCTGCCGTCGTAGCCAAATAAACCCTGAGGGCCCTCCTTACGTCCAGTTTATGCCATTCTCTCTCATGAGGGTGAGGGGGCTATGGGCAGAAGGAAGAGGACAATCTCCTGTCCCCTGTGAAAAGGAGTATTAACCTTAGGGCAGAAAGCCAGATCTAAAACGAAGAACTACCAAGTTATCCCTAACTGGAAAACAGGCTCTATGGAAAGCGCCCCCAGTTCCGAAGCTCTCCTACCAGACATAATGCCTACCAGGAAGGCCACCTTTAGAGAAAGGTAGTACAAAGAGGATTCCTGAATAGGTTCAAAAGGAACTGACAAAAGTGCCCTCAACACCAGGTTAAGATCCCAAGAAGGGAAATGGTGTGGTACTACAGGAGGAGACATGGTCCTAGCAGCCTTTAGGAAGCGTTTACAGTGAAGATGTGTGTTAAACGTGGATCCCCTAACACAGGAGAGAACACTATCTAACACTGCCACCTGGTGCAACAGGGTATTGGGCTTAAGTTCCTTGTCCAAGCCCTCCTGGAGAAATTTGAGAACATGCCTGACCTTAGCAGGTTAAGGGACTTCCCTGCACACCGGAAGGAGAACACCTGACACATGCACCTGTAAATATATCTGGTGGACTGTCTCCTAAACTGCATTATGGTGTCTAACACTGCCTTTGAATACTCCAGCTGTCTCAATGCTTCCCGAGCCAGCCTCAGTAACCCTATGTTTTCATAGCATACTGGGCCCTGGGACAGAAGGTCTGAATGCTTGGGAGGCCTCTGCGGGGAGAGGGGGGGCAGTCTTCAGCTCCTGGAGGTTGGCAAACCACAGCCTCCTGGGCCAAAACGGGGTTACCAGGATCAGAGGGGCACGTTCTCTCCGCATCTTGGATATTGTCCTGGTGATCAGGGGGAATGGAGGGAATGCATACACGGTACCCCGTGGCCATGGCTGATTGAGAGCGTCCTGCACCACTGCTAGATGATCACGGTGGTGAGACATGAAGCAGGTTACCTTCGCATTGTCCTTGCTTGCAAAGAGATAGATCACAGGTCGCTCGAAGGTGTCCACGATCAGCTTGAACGCCACCTCGCTCAAGGACCACTCCCCCAATCCACTGTCCATCTGCTCGGCCAATCTGCATGTACATTTTTGCTGCCTTTTATGTGTAGGGCTTGCAGCCATTTCAGGTTCATTTCTGCCCATTGCAGAAGCTGGGCCAGGTGATGAAGGCCCTGCTAGCGTGAGCCCCCCTGATGGTTCATGTAAGCCTTCACTGTCACGTCGTCTGCGTACACTAGAACGGGTTGATCTCAGATCATCTTGTTGAGTGCCAGGAAGTTCTCCTTGAGCTCTAGCCAGTTTTTGCTTCTTCCGCTTTCCACGGGAGACCACGTGCCCTGGGTCGGCAGGTGAAGGCAGTAGGTTCCCCATCCCGACAGGCTGGCATCTGTCATTACCATGCTGATCGGGTCTCCCCTCGTTACCCCCTTCTTGGAATCTGTCAGCAGACCACCACCACTATAGGGAGGTCCTCACTTCCTGTGACACTAGGACCCATGGGTTGAGTCCCACTGTAAGGTGGTTTTGAAAAGGTCGCAGGAGCATCTGGAGAGGCCTCGCATGGAATCTGGCCCAGTGGAGGAACTCAGTGCAGGAAATCATGAGCCCCTGGAGATTCGCCAGGACCTTGCCCCTGACTTGGGCTGTCGAGAACAAGCTGAATCAGACTGAGGAGCTTCTCCTGATGTTGGGTTGGCATGAAGACCCTGTGAGACTCCCGTGTCTAGGATCACTCCCAGATATTCCAGCTTCTGCACTGGGATCAGGTGGCTCTTTTTGAAGTTCACCAGGAACCCGTGGAACTGAAGGTACTGGATGGTTCTGGCCGTGTCTCATTCCATCCTCTGTGCCAATGGACCCCATATCAGGATATCATCCAAATAGGGATGCAGGCATATCCCTTCTGCTCTTAGGTTGGCTATCAAAGGGACCAGGACCTCAGTGAAGGTTCTCAGTAATGTAGCTAGACCAGAATGGAAGACTGTGTACGCCAGTACGACCGGATGTACATGAAATGGAGCATTCGCGCGACCGGATGTACATGAAATGGAGCATTCGCCGATGAGCGGGTCTTATGGGGACATGGAAATACGCCTCCTTTAGCTCCAAGGATGTTAGCCGATCTCCCTGGGCCACTGCAAGGTGAATGGATTGCAGTGTTTCCATCCAGAACTTTTTTTCACAGTCACCAATTTGTTGACGCACTTCAGGTCGAGGACTGCCATCCACTCTTCCAGTTTTTTTGGAACGAGGAAGAGCAGCGAATACAGACCTGACCCCTCTTCTCCTGTGGGCACCCATTCAATGGCACCTATGGCATCTAGACATGGGATTTCTTGCAGCATGGCCTCATGCTTCTCCTTTCTCTTGGAAATGGGGGATACAAAATAGAAATCTGAAGGGGTTCTGCGAAATTCAGTCTAGTACCCCTCGCAGATGATCTCAAGCACACACTTGTCAGTGATGTCTTCCCCCCCCTCTCCCCCCACTGATCCACGAACCAACTCAGCCATCCCCCAGGGATCCGGAGGGGGGGAGGGGGTTCATAGGAGTCATGCGTCAGATTTTTCCTTGGGTGGGGCACCTCCATTTTTTGCACACGGGGGTGCACCTGGCTCCCTTGCAGCAGTCCCAACGAGGCTTGAGTTTGGGCTTCCCCACCCGCCACCCCAAGCAAAGTAGGGCTTCTTATACCCCCCCATAGTTGTAGGCCCCTGAGCTAGAGGCACGAAAGGACCATCTGGGGGAGGCAACGCTCTGTAGAGTACGTTTCTTGTCTGTGGCGTCTGCCAGCACCTTATCAAAACAGATGCCGAACAGCTTAGTGCCGTGGAACAGGCCCGCTATGACCGTGTTCTTAGCCACAAGTGCCTGCGGGCTGTGACGTTAGAGACTGCTGCCCTGGATGACCAGCATAACAGGTCTGTGGTTGCATCCACTATCAACGAATAGGCTAGCTGTATCCTGGCTGACAGCACTTGTCATTTGTGGAAAAATCTTGGGTTCCCTACCCCTGTGGATCCATTTTATCAAGGCCCTTGAGAAATACAAGGGGATTGTTGCCATCCTTATTACTGCAGGCACCTCTTCAAAGTTTCTGCAGAGGCTGACCTCAATCCCCTTATCTGTAGGGTCTGGGGGAAACAATCCACCTCAGAGGGGAAAGCTGACTTCCTAGTGAGTGATGCTGCTGCTGCATCAACCCTGGGGGTGGACAGGAGAGCTTCTTTGGGCTTGGTAAACGAGTACAAGGCCTACTGTGTTTTGGTAAACTTAAAAGGTCTTCATCAGGTGTTGTCACTCCCTTTTATGATTTCTTCTGAAGGCTTTATCCAAAATCATGCCCCTGTCTTTTGAGTGGGATTTGGGGATCTAGTCATGCTCGGATTCCTCCCCAGAGGACTCAGAGGAACCCTTTTTTGCCTTATTCTCCCTCAGGGCCAGGGTTTTTTGTACCTGTGCAATGATCTGATTCCTGTACTTCACAGGGAACTCCCTATCAGGGTCTTTGGAGACTTCAAGGGTTTCCTCTGGAATCTGCTCCTCTTCCAGGGAAGTTAGTTTACGAGCCTATGCTGTGGCTGTGCAGGCATCAAAGAAGAGGTTCTTTGCTGCTCTCATAGCATCCGCAAAGTTGCGTCCAGCTGGTCAGTCCGGCCGCCTGGAGATGGAATCCTCCAGTGCTCGCTGTGACATGTTTGTTGACTTTTTGGTGAATAAAAATCACCCAGATTCACCATGACTTTGATGCTGCATTTACTGCAGTGGGAGAACCAGGGGTAATGGAAGCCCCGCCTTGTCCTGCTTTGTGAGATCAGTTCCAGTGGGTGTCGCCCACTGATGCGGAGGATGTCATTGGGACTATTAGAGCCACCTGCTGTGAACTCAATCTGTGCCTGTCCTGGCTGATTAAGGCCAGTCGAGACGATGGGGCTGTTGCTGGCTGGGGTAGTCAATGTCTCCCTTATAGAGGGCAGAGTGCCAGGCTGCCTCAAGGAGGCGGTGGTGAGGCCTCTGCTCAAGAAACCATCACTGGACGTTGACTCCCTGGCCAGCTATCAGCCAGTCTCCAACCTTCCCTTTTTAGGAAAGTTTATTGAACAGGTGGTGACTCAGCAGCTTCAAGGGCATCTGGACTGTGTCAGTTTTCTGGATCCCCTGCAGTCCAGCTTTTGGCCGGGTTTTGGCACCAAGACTGTGCTTGTGGCCTTGGTTGACAACCTCTACCGTGAGCTGGACCTGGGTCGGCCAACCCTGTTGTTCCGGTTAGATCTCTCAGCTGCATTTGATACCGTTGACCATGAGATATTGGTGGCCCGCCTGTGAGACCAAGCCAGGGTGGGCTGGACTGTTCTTGAATGGTTCTGTTCACTCCTGGCCAGAAGAACTCAACGTATGGTACTGGGTGACTGTTTATCATCTTCTTACGTGTGGAGTCCCGCACAGTTCTATTCTGTCCCCACTCCTGTTCAACGTGTACATGAAGCCTTTGGGCAAGGTCCTCAGAGGGTATGGTGTGCGGTGTCATCAATATGCTGATGACACCCAACTTTACCTCTCCTTTTCAGCTGACCCAGCCCCGGCAGTCTCGATGCTTACCCAGTGTCCAACGGCTGTGGGGGACTGGATGAGGGCGAGCCATCTGAAACCAAATCCCAACAACAGAGATGATGCCGGTGGGAGGGGCTGAGGGAGTGATAGCACCCATCACTGATGGGGTTCACCCCCTGTAGGTCCCTCAGGTTCGGAGCCTGGGGGTGCTCCTCGACTCGTAGCTCCGCCTAGATGCCCAGGTGGCAGCTGTGACGAGGGGTGCATTTCGCCAATTACATCTGGAATGATGGCTTTGATCGTACGTCTCTGACTCCGGCCTGGCCACCATTCTCCATGCATTCATCACCTCTAGACTAGACTACTTCAACATGCTTTTTGTGGGGCTACCCTTGGTGATGATCTGGAGACTGCAGCACGTGCAGAATGCAGCAGCCCGCCTCCTTATGGAGACGGGTTGCCGTGAGCACATTACCACCAGTGCTCCAGTTTCTACACTGGTTGCCTATAGTTAGGGCTAAGAATTTGTCACGGTCATGACAAAAGTCATGTTTTTAGTGACTTTTGTCCCCCGCCATGACTTCTGAGATTTTCCCATGACTTCCATGATTTTCCCAGGTTTTCTAGATTTCCCCCAAACTGAATAAACTGGTGAGAAGAGCACACTCAATGGTGCTAAGAAGATCCACGGTGTCTTCCTGGAGCTCCAAACGCCTCCCTGCCTGTGGAGACGTGGCGGTATGGCAAGTAGTCGGCGAGAATAGCACGCTGGGCACCACCGGGTAAAGCCACGACCTTTCCCTGAAGTTCCAAACCCCTCCTCAGTGTTGTTTCTTGTGGAGGGTGGAGCTTTGGGCGTGGTCAAGTGGCGGCACGGCATGGTGTGGCAGCGGGATCAGAGACAGAGAATGTAACAGTTGTCAGAGCTTCAAGTGGCGCCCAGGAGGAGATGGCAGAATTTCCTCTGCCTTTACCCCCTGCTTGAGCTTACAATCTAAGCCTGGGGCTTTCAAAGGGCTTTACAATCCCTGGGTTTACAATCTAAGGGGTGGGTAGTGTTTTTCTCCTTCTTCTATTCTGTGTTGGGGAGGGGGGGCGGTAATCCCTGGGTTTACAATCTAAGGGGGGGGGTTTACAAAATACAATATTGAATAAAAGTTTTTTTTAAATTACCCATGTTTTCTACGACTTTTGCTCATTCCTACCATGACCAACTAATGACTTTTAAAGAAAATTTCCATGACAAATTCATAGCCCTACCTAGTCCTTCCAGGCCCAATTCAAGATGTTAATTTTGACCGCTAAAGCCCTATGCAGCCTGGGCCCCAACTATCTGCAGGATCGCCTCACCCGCCCGGGTCCTGGATTGGCCCCTGTGGTCAGCTGGGAGCTCCCTCCTTGGGGTCCCCCGAGTATTTCGGATGGTGACGAGGAGCAGGGCATTCTCGGTGACCGCAGCAAGGCCGTGGAACTCCCTCCCAACGGAGGTCTGCATGGCCCCAAACCTTCCCTCTTTCCGCAGACATTGTAAGACCTGGTTGTTCTGCCGGGCTTTTAAGTGAGGGTGATGGGAGGGGGTTGGGAAGGGTGAGTTTTTAGCTCCACCGCGAGGGTGTTTTATTGTATTCTTTATATTATTATTGTATTTTATTGATGTTGTTTTCACTTTTTATTTTTAATATGTTGGGAGCTGCCCCGAACTACAGTAGCATGAGGGGGCGGCCTAGAAATCCAACAAAGTAAAATAAATCTGCTTCCTCAGATTCAGTGGAGTCAGAGGACCCATTTTCCTCTCCCCTCCTGCAGGGGGCAAGGGCTCTCTGCCTCTTAACAGGCCACTTTCCCTTGGCAGAGCAGCCAAGGACATAGTGCTCCTGCTCAGAACCCAAGTTGATCCGTTCCTCTGAGGAATCCCCTTTATCCGCCTCTGAAGCCTCCAAATCCAGCAGGGCCCTGGCTTTGGCGACCTTTGCCGGATGTTTACCTTTCCCTGAGCAGGAGGCGCCCACCTTTGGTTTCAATTTCCCCGCAGGGGAAGGGCACTTGCATTTGGCCTTAGGCTTGAGGGTTTTTTATATCATGGAGGGAGGACAAGATTTCTTGCAGAACGGCCATATGGGGGGCAGGGCTCTCAGGTCATGGACTCTGAAGCTTCTCCAGTCAACTCCTCCTGGCTCTGCCTGGCCTCCATGCTGCTTTGGCGTGCCCCACTGCTAGCGGTTCGCCACCTGTCCCCGCCGCAGCTTGTGGCACCGCTGCCTGTGTCCGCGCCGGGAGGCTGTGCTCCCCTGCCGACTCTGCTGCTAGGCCCGCTATGCTTGCACACACTAGCACCGGGGCTGGGGACATTCTGAGCTGGATCCGGCTGGTCAAAAGCACCGGGGGGTGACCTGTGGCTCTCAAAACGTTTGAATTGGAACCTGGGGGGAATTCTCCTTTTTCCCCCATAGAGGGTGGGTGAACGGGGAGGGCTTTGTGCTCTCACCCGGCAGCCAGAAAGATTTTTAAATTTCAAAGCTGATTCCCCCAACTGTGGGGACCAGAAGTCCGCGTCCTGCTAATCTGGAAGCAGACAACGAACTGGAGCTCTGGGGGCACATCCCTCTACGCATGCTCACAAACGCTTAGTCTGCCTCCTGCTGGTCACAGCAGGGATCTACCTGAGCTGGCCATCCAGGAGTGCTCCCTGTGAGAAGAGAAAGAAACAGCTCTTTATCCTAATGTTGGGATTCCCAGCTTCCAACATGACCGTGGTGTATTGTGCCTGCCAATCCCTGGACGAGAAGCAGCTAGCCGGGTTAATAATTAAACACTAGAACTTACAGCTCTGAAATGACTTTAGTTTACTTCCATTGTAAATTTATAAAAAGCATCACGTTACACTAAAGCGTTCGGCTTAGTAGCAGAAGTAAAAATAGAGGTTACTTACTAGTAACTCTGTTCTTCGAGAGCTCCGCGTATTCTCACTATTGGGATTCACTTCCTACTCCGCAGGTACCGGAAAACCTCGTCAGCAGTTTCTAAGCAGAAAATGACCTGGAAAGATCTAGAACAAGGTGAGGGCTCTGTCCCTCCCACCCCCCTCCTGCTCGGAGAAAAGCGTGGGCTCCAGATCGTGGGAGAGCGGGAGTCTATAAAAGGGGGCGGAGCCCTGGCCACCTCAGTTCCTTCCAATCCTGTCCTGGGAAGACCCAAGAAAAGTATCTCCGAGACAGAGGGAAAGGCTGGGCGGGACGTGAGAATACGTGTAGCTCTCTCTTGAAGAAGAGAGTTACTGGTAAGTAACCTCTATTTCTTCTTCGAGGATCTCCGTGATTCTCACTGTTGGGAGAGTGAATAACAGTAAAATGACCTACCTCAAGGAGGAGGGTGACGAGGAGGTCAGTCAAAGAGATACTGTAAGACTGGTCTTCCCACATTAGAGTCCAATCTGGCCGCCAGGTCCAGGGAATAGTGCTTGGTGAAGGTGTGCACTGAGGACCAAGTGGCAGCCTTACAAATGTCCAGAATAGGGACTCCACGGAGGTAGGCTAGAGAGGAGGCAACAGCCCTAGTGGAGTGAGCTCTAAGATGAGAGGGGGGAGGCTTCCCCGACTCTTCATAGCACCTCTGGATGCAGAGGAGGATCCACTTAGACAGTCTTTGTGATGTAAGACAAACACCGATGCGTTGACCACCATAAGAGATAAACAAGGCGGCTGACGCTCTGATGGGCCAAGTACGATTAATGTAGAAGGCGAGAGCTCGCTTGACGTCGACGGTATGAAGCATCTGCTCTGCTTGTGAGGAGCGTGGCCTCGGAAAGAAGATGGGTAAAGAGATGGTCTGATTTAAATGAAAGGGGGAAATGGCCTTAGGGATGAACGAAGGGTCTGTCCTGAGGTCTACCTTATCAGGGTGGAAACGAGTGTAAGGAGGAGATGCTCGAAGTGCAGAGAGTTCAGAAACTCTTCTAACAGAGGTGATGGCGAGTAAAAGGGCTGTCTTGAGCGAGAGATTCTCCAGGGAGCAGATGGTCATAGGCTCAAAGGGGGGTTCCATGAGCTTAGTCAGAACTAGATTAAGGTCCCACTGCGGGGCTGGCTGCGACGTTTGTGGGAAAGAGTTAACCAAGCCTCTCCAGAAGGTTCTTGTAAGAGGGTGAGAGAAGAGGGTGTCAGTTCCTTCTGGTTGCAGGCGAGAAGAAAGAGTCGCTAGGTGTACCTTGCGGGAAGCGATGGAGAGCCCAGAGCCCTGTAGATATAATAGGTATCTGAATACGTGGAGCATGGAGAGGGAAGTTAGGGAGCAAGGGAGAGAAGTACACCATGCTGAAAAATGAGCCCATTTTGCAGCACAGCAGGCATGCGTAGAGGGCCGGCGGGAGTTGAGTAGGACTTCTGCAACCTTAGGTGGGGCATTCTGCATTAAGACTGGATTAACCAGACGGAGAGATGGAGCGCCCGCAGGTCGTAGTGTAGGACCGTGCCCTGTTGGCGTGAGAGGAGATCGAGTAGCAGTGGGAAGAGTATGGAATCCACTGCTAGGTTCTGTAGAGTCTGAAACCATGGTTGACGAGGCCAAGCTGGGGCTATGAGGATCATGTGGGCGCACTCTATCTGAGCCTTGTGGAGAACACTGTAGAGCAGAGGGACAGGAGGGAAGGCATATAAGAAAGGGCCCCTTCCAGGAGATGGCGAAGGCGGTCCGGAAATCGACCCTGGGGCTCGACCCGCTCTGCGGCAAAATTTGTGAAGCTTTGCATTCTCGTGTATTGTGAACAGGTCTATTACAGGAGTGCCCCATATGCTAAAGATATCATTCAGTAAGTCATCCTTGAGAGTCCATTCGTGTTGGTCGGAGTCCCTGCGGCTGAGGTGATCCGCGAGGATGTTGTCCTGGCCTGCAAGATTAATTGCCTATAGGTGAATGTTGCGCTCGATGTACCACACCCAAATAGTCTGAGCTTCGAGGGAGAGGCGGGTGGACCGCCCTGCTTGTCAATGTACCACATCGCTGCGGTGTTGTCTGTGAGAATTAGAACATTGCGACCTGTGATGTGGTTAACTAGAGCTTTGAGTGCCCAATGGATAGCCCTGAGCTCCAGCAGATTTATGTGCAGGAGACTCTCCTCCTGAGACCAGAGGCCATGAACCCTTGTGTGGTCCATGTGGGCTCCCCATTCTGAGCGAAGCATCGGTAGTGATGGACTTCTCTGCTTGCGGCAGATCGAAGGGCATGCCGATCAGGAGGTGAGCTGGGTCAGTCCACAAAAGGAGATCTGTGAGGACCTCTAGGGGGATGGTTATTCTCATGGAAAGGGGGTGACGAATCGGGGTGTAGACCCCAGCGAGCCACTGTTGTAGGGGTCGGAGGTGCAGGCGGGTGTGTGGTGTTACGGCTGTGGTGGCTGCCATGAGACCCTGAAGGCGGAGAAAATAGCAGACTGGTCTGGTGGTTTGGGTTGATATGGCTGCAACGGCGGATACGATGTCGTGAAACCTGTCTGTAGGGAGGTCGGCTCTTGAATGTAAAGTGTCCAGCACAGCACCGATGAATTGGAGCCTTTGAGTAGGTATCAGCTGCGACTTGTCGTAGTTGATAATGAAGCCCAGAGCTTGTAGAAGAGATGGAGTCTTGTGGAGGTGGGTTAGTAGGGCACACCTGCAGGAAGCAGCAAGAAGCCAGTCGTCCAGGTATGGAAACACTCTTACTTCCATTGTTCTTAGGTGATCCGTTACCACTGCCATACACTTGGTGAAGACCCTTGGGGCTGTAGAGAGGCTAAACGGAAGGACCGAGTATTGGAAATGGTGGTTTCCTACAAGAAAGTGTAAGTATCTCCTGTGAGCAGCGTTAACGGAAATGTGAAAATAGGTGTCCTTAAGATCAAGGGAGGCCAACCAGTCTCCTTGCTGAAGGCCAAGAAAGATAATAGGGAGAGAGGTCATACGGAACTTAAACTTTCTAATGTACTTGTTAAGCCAGCGCAGGTCCAAAATTGGCCTGAACCCCTTGTTCTTCTTGGGGACTAGAAAGTAGCTGGAACAGAAGCCTGTGTTTTGTTCGAGAGGGGGAACCTCTTCGATGGCCCCCTTGGCAAGAAGCTCCTGTACCTCTAGTAGTATTTGAGTGTTGGGGGGGAACCCCGGAAGGGGTGAGGAGGACAGTCTGGGGGGAGGGTGTGGAAATGAATGGAGTAGCCACAATTTATTATCTTTCTGACCCAGCGGTCAGAGGTGAGGGCAGCCGATTGGTGGTAAAAGGGCCGGAGACGGTTAAGGAAAGTAGGACGACGCTCATACAACCCCTTGATCTCAGGTATTCTAAAAGCGCTGCTTGGGCAGAGGTCCAGCCGACGAGATGGAGGAGGATCTCCCCTTATCCCTCTATTTGGAAAATCTCCTACGAGGTTGGGCAGCAAGAGTTTGAGGCTGTTGGTATTGAAGGGAATACCGTCTGTTGGACTCGGGAAGTGAGGGCGCTGTCTGGCCTGGTAAGGATACGAGGTAGAGGATTGATAGACGGACCTCTTCCTAACGGGTCGGATTACTCCTGTGGACCTAGCGGTCTGGCACATTTCCTTGACCTTTTTCAAGGTATCGTCTGTAGAGGCTGCAGAAAGTCCCTCCCCATCAAAGGAGAGGTCCTCAATGCGGGCCTTGTTCTCAGGGGCGAGCGCAGTAGAACAAAGCTAGGCATGCCGTCTGAGAGTGATGGTCGAGGTCATGCCTCTTATGTTCGAGTCAGCAATATACATGTTCACAGTGAGCTGAAATTGCACTATCTGCATGCCCTCTCGCTATAGGGCCAGGATCTGGGCGGGGTCAGATGCTCTACTCAATTGTGACCACAACCAGTGTTGATAGCCGCAGAGGGCGGAGCCGTAGTTGGCAGCTCGCAGGGAGAGGGTCTCTGAGGAAAATATTTTCCTGCCCAACACATCTAGGCNTTGGCAGCTCGCAGGGAGAGGGTCTCTGAGGAAAATATTTTCCTGCCCAACACATCTAGGCGCCTCCCCTCTCTATCTGCGGGGCATGTCTGTATGCCTCCAGCCCTGGATTTTAAAGAGGCTGCTGCTATGACGAGGGAGTTCGGGGCTGGGTGCCTATAGAACATGGCTGCCCCTTCCCTGGGGACCGAGTACAAAGAATCCGCTAATTTGTGAGTGGGAGGGGCAGAGGAGGGTTTAGCCGATACCGCCTTAGCGGGTTCCAGCAGCTGATCCAGCATGGGGATAATGATCTGGCCAGAGTCCCCTAACCCTAGGATACCAAAGACGGGTCCTGACTGTGCCTTTTTTACGACCCTGGTAGATAACTTGGGAAGGGCAGCAACCAGTGGTCTTAACATGGCCTGAAAAGCCTTACTGTCCTCCGTGGAGAGGAAGATGTTAGGGTCGGAGATAGTGTCAGGGGGAGGCGGAGAGATGGTTTCATCCTCCCTCAACTAAAGTGGACGAGGAGGAGATGGAGGCCAAGCATTCAGACAGAGCCTCAGTGTCAGGAGGGGCGGCGGGAGTTGTTACCGCAGTGGGAGCATCCCTAGGAAGCTGTGGAATACCCAGGAGTGCATTAAGGAAGGAGGGATCCGCAGGCGGATCTAACCTTGTCTCCGCTAGTTGCGCAGGGGAGATATTCCGTGTGCAGCATTGGTACCGGTGGTACCGTCAGTACCGGTACGCAAGGTTCCCCCTGGGAGTGACCTGTCTGCACCCCTGACTGGAGGGGGAGGTCTCGCGGAATATCAGGCTGTCTAGACACTGCTGTCATCGGCGGTACCCGGGGCGGTGCCGGGGGTTTATATTGGCGAGTGGCCCGGGCCTGTTCGTGCTCAAGGAGGAAGAAGTCTCTGCTCGAGGGATAAGGGGATCTACTCCGCAAGCGGCACCGATAGTCCCTATGGTCGTGGTCATAGCCATGGTACTGGCTATAGTAGTCAAGACAGTACCGTGCATCCCTGTAAGGAGAGCAGCAAGAACACGGAGATTGGGAGCGCTGATCTCTATGGAAGCAGAGCCGGGGATCGGCACGTTCTCCCTCTGAGGTGAGGACCAGTTCGAAGGGTTCCTGTAGAGGGGATCTAGAGCTGGAGCAATGGAGCCGCTGGGACCACCGCGTATGGGAAGAAGAACGTGAGTGCCTGTGGCGACCCTTTGTCAACTGTGGTGTGGGTGGAGGTTGCTGGGCTGGAGGTATCGGTGGTAATGATACTGGGCTGAGGCACCAGCTGCGTCACCGGGAGCGGTTCCAAGAATACCGTGTGCACCTCTAGAGTCCGGGAAATGGTTGCATTGATGCTGAGTGACCTTTCTTCTTCTTGTGGTGTTCCCCTTGACGTTTAGAGCGTTTTCCTTGGTGGGAGCGGGGGTGGTGCTCGTGCCGGTACCGGATGTAGCTGGTACCGGCAGTACAGGCAGCAGTACTGAGACTGTGGGCGCCGTCTCCGAGGCGCGAGGGGAAGCGGCCCGTGGAGGAACCGCTGGATCCATGGGGTCTGGTGCGTAGAAGAAAGGGACAGAAGCCCCTCTTCGCCACCCTGGAGTGCTCTCCTGGTGAGGCGCTCCTGCAGTCTCAGAGCACGTGCTCTTTTTGTTCAAGAGGAGAGGAGGGCACAATGAGAGCAAGTTCTGGTGTTATGCCCTTCTTCCAGGCAGGAGAGACAAAGGTCGTGAGTGTCACTCACTGACAGCGTGGCGGGGCAGGAGGCGCACTGCTTGAAACCCAGCTGTTTGGGCATACTCAAAGAAGTAGGCGGTAGGTCCCGGGTGGGGCAGAGCCCAATCGCAAGTTTTTCTGATCTTCTTTTCTTTTTCTTCTGCTTCTTCAGGAAGAAAAAAAACCCGACGAGAATTACCAGAGAAAAAGATCTTCTCTGTAACTACTGACTTGTGCTGAGAAGCATGGAGGTCTTCCAATCACAATGCAGTTGGAAGAAACTGAGGCGGCGAGGGCTCCGCCCCCTTTTATAGACTCCCGCTCTCACGTGATCTGGAACCCGTGCTTTTCTCCGAGCGGGAGAGGGGGGGGAACGGAGCCCTCATCTTTCCAGGTAATTTTCTGCCTGGAAACTGCTGACAAGACGTTTTCCAGTACCTGCAGAGCAGGAAGTGAATCCCAATAGTGGAAATCGCGGAGATCCTCGAAGAAGAACCAGTGATTAAAATACATTTGGAAGAGCAACCTACAGGCAGTCCTTAAGACGACTGATTTCTAGCTCAGTGGTTCTCAAGCTTTTTTGAACTGAGACCTCCCTTTTACTTGTTAGTCATAGTTGAGGCCCTCCCACACCACACACACACACACCTCACTCTCCCCCCCCATCCCCCTATTGCTTTCCCTTTCTCCCCACCTTGTTTCTTTGACTCTCTTCCCTGCCTTACTATCCCAATATTTGGGGGGATTCCTCCCAGCTCAATGAAAGTATAGAGCTAGGTGTTCGCCAGCTGGGGTCATTCTCGTGCTCCCTCCAGAACGCCTTCTGCATCCCCCAGTTTAAGAACATAGGTTCTAGCTGCTAAGTGAGGCACATGAACAAACTGAGGTTGAATGTTACAATAAGCCCCGCCTTCAGCGAATCCCACCAAGACTGCACCCATCTCTGGAACTAGATCCAACACACAGTGCAGTGGTCCCGCACATTTAGGACTGAGACACCCCACTGTGAAACTTGAATAGAATTCCAAGACCCCCAATAAGAACAAAGACATGTTACACATCACCATTCAGCCTGTCCCTCAGGCGCGTAGCCTGGGATTCATCTTCAACTCCTTCCTCTCCTTTGTGCCTCAGATCTAGGCTGTTAGCAAGTTCTATTGCTTCGCTCTGCAGAATATTGCAACAATCTAGCCTTGCTTTACTGCTTCCACTGCCAAAACCCTAGTCCATGCTCTAGTCATCACTCGCCTTGACTGCTGCAACTTCCTCCTTACTAGTCGCCCCTGCACCAGCCTCACCCCACATTTCCATTCAACGCTCTGCTGCCAAGGCCATCCACCTTGCCTGTCGCTTTGGCCATATCCAGTTCCTCCTCTCTGCCTGAACAATATACAGCACATGCTTGTCTTCACCTTCAAGGCTCTTCATGGCCTTGAACCGGCCCCCGCCCCTCCCCATCTGTCCACACCTGTTTCCTGCCATATTCCCACCCAGGCCTCCCTGGCCCCACCCTTGCCTGCTCTCAACTCTTTTGCTGCTCAAAATGTATTTGCCCCTTTACCCTTGCTCCCCTCATGCCTGGAACTCCCTCCCTGGACACAATCATTCTCCCAATCTCCCAAACTTCAAATCCCCCCTGAAAACCTACCTCTTCTGTCAGGTTTTCCCTAGCTCATTACAAGAAGTAAATGGCCTCCTCTTCCCTCCCTCACTCAGAATCCTTCTCCGTAACTAAGCAAAGGACCTGCAATTTCTCAACCTCCTGAATGTATCCTTGTCTCTCCCGATGTTCACCTCTCCCTTGTCTTCCCTAGATTATAAGCCTCTTGGGAAAGAGACTGTTGATTTACAGCGCCAGGTACTTTGCTGGTGCTATAACAAGAACAAGAAGAAGTATACTCAAGTCAGATTGTGTTCCCCATCCACAGATGTAGTCACCGCACTTGGAGACCAGACCCTTATTCTTAACCCTTATCCACTGCAAATCCAGGACAACCGAGGGCATGCTCACCTCTGCATGGAAATGTACTGATTTGCTGTCAGCCAGCTGCAGCTGAGATGTAAGTTCCACTATCCTTGCCATGTAGTGATTTTTTATCAAGTCTTCCCGGCACTCGGCATCGGTAGGCTGCAAAGCAAGAGTACATGTCAACAGCAGGACTAAAGAGGAAATCCATAAGAGGACGTAGGTCAAGAGCTCTTCCTTGATAGCAGAATCCTCAAGGGCAATGCACACTTTTTGTGAAGCAGGCAACATTTCAACGTATTTGGTATTTCCTACTGAATCACATTTATAAAGCTTAATACGTTTTCTATCAGACACAGTTCACACTGAGACTGGCCAGAAAAGCAGCATGTACCCCCCTGGGCAGAATTCTGACATTTAGGGCCTAAATTTCTATTGTGCATTTGGACAAAATATGCCCTGTCAGAAAATTCCCACAAAATGGAATTCAGCTGATCAGAACTAGCTCTGGAACACAGAGAGCAGCTGCACTGAGCCTCCTGGGAGGAACAGATGGGAAACATAGTCCTCAGAGGAAAGAAGAAGCTGAAAAGCTGATCAGCCCTGGTAGGTTCACCAAGGATGAGAAGAAACTGCTGCACATCATCAGCATTTCTCATTTCTATACCACTTTCAATGTACAGTCCTTATCTAGTTCAACAAACCAGTGAGGTAGGTCATTATTATTCCCATATTAGAGGGGAAACTGAGGGTGAGAGTGCGCGACTTGCCTTAAGCCACCCAACGAGTTCATGGCTAAGAAAAGATTTGAACCCGTCTCCCAGGTCTAAGGCCAACATCTTTGACACGCACCTCTCTTTTAAACCTTACATTGACTCTGTTGCCAAATCCTGCCTATTCGCCCTGCATAACATTGCTCAGATCTGCCCCTTTCTCTCTACCTCCTCGGCCAAAACCCTTGTTCATGCCATGGTTATCTCTCGCCTCGATTACTGCAACCTCCTCCTTGCTGGCCTCCCTCGCTCTCACCTGTCCCCCCTTATCGCAATCCAAAACTCTGCTGCCAAGGTCATTCACTCTGCCCGTCGCTTCGACCATGTGCAGCCTCTCCTCTTCTCTCTTCACTGGCTCCCCCTTCCTGAACGTACCGTTTAAACTTCTGGTATTCACGTTCAAGACACTCCACAACCAAGCTCTCCCTTACCTCTGGGACCTAATCTCCCTACGCACTCCTGCACGCGCTCTCCGCTCTTCCTCTGTCCCCTCCCTCACTCTCCCTCGTTTCTCCTGCTCACCTAATCTGCCTTCTACCCTTCTCCCTCACTGCCCCCCATGCCTGGAACTCCCTCCCTACCCACATCCGCCTTGCCCCCTCCCTCCGCTCCTTCAAATCCCTCCTCAAGACCCACTTTTTCCTTGCCGCCTTTCCCAATATACTTACTGTCTGCCTTCCTCTACAGACTGCTGCAACCAACCTGACTGCAACCAAGCCAAGCACATGCTCCTGAAATTTCGCATCCACTTGAATGTTTGTCTGTCTTCTCCCCTGTCTTTCCCACTGTCCCCTCTCCCTGTCTCCCCCTCCTTGTCTTTTAGATTGTAAGCCATAAGCAGGGACCGCGTCTATTTCTATGTTCTGTACAATGCCAGGTACATGACTGGTGCTATATAAATGTTTATTATAATAATAATAATATCATCATCTGCTAGGCTACACTGACGGACGTCCTAGGGCTATTCCCTTTCTTCTCTATGACATTTTCTACCCAAAAGACTGTAATTACCCATTGTTGTATGCATGGTACCCACCCACTGGAAATGTAGAATAGAATTTTAAGATCACAAAGAAAATGCTCTAAGACAACGTTTGCTGACCAGTTGCAGCACACGTTAACCCGAGTCTTCAGTTTTTGGACAATAGTAATGAAGTTCATGAAATAGATCTATATGAGCAAAAACAGGGCAGTCATGTTGTATGTTAAAAGCTCTAGGAAATGCAAAGTTTGACATGTTTAAGTTAAAGATTCATGCTGCCACATATCAAATGGGCAGGAAATACCTCTTTGTCCGTAGCCACCGTCAGCATCCCAATCTAGAAAAAGATGGAATATAAAAAATTAACCTCGAAACAATAAAAACCAGTCAGTTCACACAGGCCCTTTATAGCCACCCAAGTGTAAAGAAAGCAATTTCACAAGCTCAAAGTCACAGATGGATACACATGCATTTGTGGCATCAGAAATTAATGAGGAGATTAGGAACTAACAGAACTAAGGGACACTATGAAACTAACTGGCAGCAGATTTAAAACAAAAGAAAGTGCTTTTTCACTCAATGTACGATTAACTTGTGAAACTTGTTGCCAGAGGATGTTATGAAGGCCAAGGTTGTAACTGGGTTTATAAAAGGATTAAGAAAATAAGTGCCATACTGGGTCAGATTAACAGTCCATGGAGCCCAGTATCCTGTGTCCGACAGTGGCCATTCTCAGTTGTTTTGGAGTACCCCCCAACAGGTCATAATGGAGAGATCCATTCCCGGCTGTTCGTTCCCAGCTCCTGACAGTCAATCCCCCAACCTTCTTGGCTAATAGTCATTAATACCTATCCTCCAAGAACTTATCCTTTTCTTAATTTTGATTGGATCAGTTCATACAAGCTGGGGGTGGGGAGGCACTCAGGAAGAGGAGGGTTGAGATTAGAGCTGCAGCCAGGCACCCAAAGATTCGGGCACCCGATGAATCTGGGGTGCCCAAATCAACCCAGCCCCATTCAGGTCCCATCAACGCCCAGACAGGGATCGACCGGCTGCTCGATCGTACCAGCTGGCCTTTGAAAGTGACAGGCCCCAGCTGGGACCACCTGGACTAGACCCTGTCACTTTCAAAGCCTGGCCACCTTCCATCTCAGCTGAGAGGCACTTGGGGAGGTTGTGGGAGGGGGGAGAGCCAGACAGCCTTTGAAACTGACAAGCCTGGCTGGGACTGCTAGGTTTGTCGGTTTCTCCGGGCAACGCTTGCATTTTTGTGCATCGGACACCCGACTGGTCCTCAGGCAGTGTGTCAGGTGCCTGAAAACGTGGTCATTTCTCACCGGTACTAATTTTAGTACCCATCGCAGTTCTAGTTCAGATCGTAGAGCTCTGCCACGGATTTGTCCCCTCTCCTGGTGTGCATTCCTTACCCAGAGCTCAGTTTTTCAGTGCTTGGGGGTAGGCACTCATTCCAGGGGCCAGATCAAAGAACTGGAAAGGGGCCAAATAAAAACTAGCCTTGGACTGCATTTGGCCCCATGGCCCAAGGTTCCCAACTCCTGGCCTAGCAGCTGTTATTTCCAAGGGAAAAACAAGATCTCTTTCCTTCAATACACTGAACTAGAGAGAATATAAGGAAGAAGGGGCACATACCAGACTCGTACTTTTAACAGGGTCCCTTAAATCCTTTCCCATGCCATCTTCCTTCTCTTGTTCAGTGGCATCTATCAGGACGGGACTTTCCTGCTCAGGCTCGATCAACTGTCCACTGACCGAACTCTTTAGCCTCTCAGCTATTCTCTGGCTCTCTTTCTCCAGTCTGATTCTGGCTAACTGGGCTTCTAGCATCCAGTGTTCCTTCTCCTGCTCCAGCTTTGCAATCTTCTCCAAACTTTGCTGAACCTTGAGGAAGGAGGGTTAACAGTGCTTGAATTGCAAAATGGGACGTGCGGTGAATTCAAGTCAAGAAGCATTACCCAGAGACACAGAGCATAAGAAGTGAAAGAGATTAGAGAGTACAGCAGACTAGTATCTAGGGGCTCACGTTCCAGGTTTAAATGTCGCTTAAGTAGAAGGTAGTTAAGGGATTCAACTACCTTCGACAACCTTCCATTAGGGAAGATTCAGAGCTAGAATGTCACGACAGTTGTAGGCTAGGGCGAGGAAAACCTGAACACCTGCGAACCCGACTCCAGCCAGCCATGTCACCTCTAAAACCAGAGCTGAAAATTAAGCGCAACAGTACAGCCCAGTATCAAATACGCTCGCTACAGCCTCTCGCAGGTTAAAAAAGAGAGCACAGAAGGCTATTCGGCATTGGGAAATACCATGGCTTCATTCAAAATGTTGCAGCCTAAAATGGCAGCATAACAGGGAACACTAAGCAGCTTCCATTTTTAACAACAAAGAACTCTGTGTCCTCCCACTCATCGCCTCTTCACTGAAGAAATGTGAAGATTGGATATTTGTTCAAATGAATTAATATTGGAATAGATCTTTCCTAGTAATGCAATATTTGCATTTTTTTTTTATTCAGGAACTTTGTATTTTGGTTCCTTCATTTATTCACTATTAACAACACAGGGTGAAAACAGACATGCATATAACTCCATGTTAACACCGGTTTAACATTTCTTATGCATGTTGCAGGGCTGCCTAGGGCACCAACAAAGCCCTGCAACATGCACAGGAAATGTTAAAGTGGTGCTAAAGTGGAGTTCCAGTGTGTGCCCGTTTTCACCCACAGACTTTCATTTGCTTGGTCCTGGGGGGTGGTGGAGGGGTGAGGTGCAACGGTAACAGCTCAGTTAAAAATACACCTTGACAGGCGGCAAACGTACGGTGGTGGAGCACATTACCACACCAGGGGAACCTGGCTGTCAGATTAGTTTTATCACAGAAGTCCATATAAAAGACAAAATTCAGCACAATCTTTTCATCTGTAAAATTTGAAACTAAACACTAGACCCATTCCTCCCTACTCATAATTTGTAATTCCACAGGGCTTTGTACTTGAAGGTCACAGCTCCATCTTCAGAGCAAAGAAATCAGGGGCATCTTTAGGTTCCTGCTTAGAGCAGGCCCAGAAGTGGGTGTTCCACCCTCTGTCGGATGTACCCCCTCCTCCCCCCTCCCGTGAAGTGTTGCAATGCTATGATGCTCTGAAAGGGGCGGAGTCTCCTTGCCCCAGCCCCTTTTCTGTGTGGCTTAGCCCCCTGTGGAGTATCGTGATGCCATGGTGCTGAAAAACGGGCAAGGACACAGAAATGCATGGAGGATAAATTTCACCCCCTTTCCCTGCCAGCATGGGTGCCCCTGGCCTCATCTCCGCTGCCACTGCACAGCAAGGAGGGTAGGTTCTGCTAGAGGGGTCCAGCAGTCTTCCACAAACATCCTGTGTCCCATCCCCCTCAGCCAGCAGATAGGAACGCCCCTGCTTGGACATTTGAACAGAGGAAGCTCGACAAAATCTTACCTATTTAAAGAACTTTCTGCATTAAGCTGGGAGCTAGTTTTTAAGAATGGCAAAGCCAAACACTTACAACCAACTGAAGCGATTTCAGAGTGCAGGCATATTTAAGATGCCCAATAATTGAAGTCATCCGGGTGACTTATTAAAGAGTTATTTTAGTAAAAACAGTACAAAGATTTGTCAAAATACATATGACAATACCTGCTGGGCAAGACCTTCTCTGCTTTCTGTGGAACTCAGAAGAACTCGGCGATTTGCCAAAGCCTCTTCATAAGGCACTGAATCTGCACACGGCTGGAGCCAAGAACAGCACACAACTTGAGTGAATCAGGTTATGGAGTCAACTTTCTTTTCTTGTTTCCCTCCTGCCTGGCTAAAGGAAATCTTCAAGGAAATTAATTCATACTCCATGATAATCAGCCAAAAGGATTGCTAACAGGAATGGCAAGTCATTTCTAAGTAAGTCATCTGAGCAACTGAATCTTTTATACGGCTATTTTTGATCCTTTGACACAAATTGTACAAGCTATTGTGTCTTTTGCGCATCTTCTCGGCTGCCTGCTTTTAATCGTATCCCTAGAACATGCGGCTGCGATGTTGGTCCCAAATATACGAGATGGAGAAAAAGTAGTTCTGATGATCTGTCTTGTTTACGAGAATCTACACCAACAGAAGTTGGCCCAATAAAAGCTCTCAACTACTTTCTCTCTCTCTCTCTTTAAATGGCGCGAGACCCTTTCGAACACAGATACAGAAAGCGTAGCATTTGGTATCAGGAGCCCAAATATACCGAGTTACATTCTTAGAAACCTTGCAGCCAACCATTCTAATGGGAAAGCCACTGTGCAGATTAGAGCTGCACCTGGGCACCCCCAACAGATCTGGAATGCCCGAATCAACCTGGACCCATTCAGGCATCATCAATGCCCCAAAATGGGGCTGGACGAGCTGCTCAAACGCACCGGCTGGCCTTTGAAAGCGACAGGCCCTGGCTAGGATACTCTGCAGCGGTCCCAGCCGGGGCCTGTCACTTTCAAAGGCCACTTCCCGCCCCCCTCCATACAGCGCCACTCACGCAACACATTCGGGGGGGGGGGGGGAGATCGCTGCCTTTCGACGTGACAGGCCCCACCTGGAACCGCGGCAGAGCTGGCTCCACGGCGCTCTCGGCTGCTGCTTGTCAGTTTCAAAAGCGGCTTCCTGGCCACAGAGCCTATCAGAGCATGGGTGGGGGAGGAGCGCCGCCCCCCCTTTAAAACTGACATGGCCTGACTGAAGCACTATGGAACCAGGCTCTGCAGTGGTCCCGGCTGGGTCTGGTCAGTTTCTCTGGGTAATACTCGTATTTTCAGGCATCAGGCACCCGACTGGTCGTTGGGTGCCCGATGGGGCGTCCAAAAATGTGGGAATTACCAATGGGTACTAATGTTAGTACTCGTTGCAGCTCTAGTGCAGACTGCAAGACTGCGCTAGTCTGGTTTTGTCTAGTAATTTTAGGTTCTGTACACACTCTTCCTCCCCTACACACATCAGCAGGTACCCTACTATTTCAGCCTGAAGTCATCTGCATTGGGACCAACCTACACGCAGACTCTTCTTAAGCAAGACCTAGTCCTTCCAGGGGTAGCTCTGCCGCCACAGAGCGCCATAAAATCCTGGTACTTCATAGGGGGTGCGGCTATGTTAAAGGGGCCAGAGTTAAGGCCCTTTTTCTGAAGTAGGCCAGCCCCTAACAAATCATGGCTCTCCATGGAGGTGGGGCCTCCCAGTACTGGGGAGCCTGGTCTGGTCTGGTGGGGCTTGAGCCGGGAGGGTGTTTGACCCGTCCCCAAGTCTGACAGGAACAGTCAGACACTGTTTGGGGTGCAGGGCTCTACGTGTTATTAAATGGTCCTGTTACCTGAAAATTCCTCTTTGAGAGAGGAACGGCCAAACAAAAGGACCCCAATCAAGAGCACTATCTTGTAATCATCAGAGGTATGTGAACTCTGGCTTTTATACTTTAGACAAGCAAACACAAACCTTCCTTAGCAATTTCATGTAGGCCACTGCTTTCTTCTTGTATTGCAGCATACATTCAGCAAAGATAGGGTTGACAAACTCTGCCCCTCCTGTAGGTACGTAGGTCAGTGACGTAGTGAAATAGTCCAAGTTGTTGCTGAAGAATGAGACAATCTAGACATGTCAAGAAAAATTATAAGTAAAAAAAGTGGCCGATATGCCCAAAAAACAGTCCATAGAATTTACATCAAAACGGCAAATACCAATACAGGGGCTTTACAGGATTCTCCAGACCAAATAGGAAGCATTCCTCCGAGGAACTATGCCTCTATAAAACACACACACATCAGCCCTATCCAGAGGTGTGCAAGCCCAGCAAGAGAACGAACTCGGCTATTAAAGTTAAGCTTAACACACATGCACACCCTAATTTCTTCATAACATAATTAGCAATGCCCCACGGTAATTTACAAGTACGTTTTAGCTTTGCAAGAAACTTCCCAGTGCTAGTTTAGGTTGTTCCCACTATGTTCTGGGCATGAAAAGTTACCTTGCCTGCTCCATTTGTTAAAGCCATTACAGAAGATAAGATGCAGTCATTCGTTGTTATTAGCTTCTGTGTGGCTGTTGGAAGCTCACGCTCCAACGCTGCTTTCTGACTATAGTGCTTGGAAATATCTAAAAATCGAAACAACCCTGTCAGTTGGGTACATGCAGAAACAAATGTAACCAAGCCGTCTAAATAAAGGTCTCAAATCCAGTCAGTCAATTTTTCTTCTCCTTTGCTCTTAAACCTCACTCCTGCTGGGTTGCAACTATTTTGTTCCAAGTACAGGCCCCAATCCAAGGTCCAGGTGTAACGTGAGCGCACAGCATACGTATTGAACGCGAGCAGTGCATACACACGCTGTGTTTGTGCAGCATACGTGGTGCGCATATAGATCCTTAGCTCGGGGCCTACAGTCTACACAAAGCATCTTGCTAGTATTTTATGGCTTTCCAGAGTTGCTCCGAAAGAGTTAATTTATTCACGCAACCCCCTTGGGAGTCAGGGCCACAGAGATTCATGGCTAGATTCAGACATGCATAGCACCCGGCCGCTCCACTTAGGCTATGAAAGCACTCACCACTGACCACCCAACACTTCTCTTCGGCTGAAGTTTTCCCACGGACATTAATGGGCAGTTAGACCAAAGCCCAGTGCTCATGAAAAGCCCACCCTTAACTGTTATAAATGGGAGTTTACTGGGGGCTTTTACTTTTGAAAAATCCATCCATTTCATTTAGGTGCCTGGACAGGAGCTGTGGGTGGCAAAGGTGACTCAAACTCCCGGTCAAAGGAAATCTGTGGAAAAACAGGGCATTGGCCAAAGCTCAAAACACCCCCACTAGCCCAGCATTTTACCCACAAGTGGAGCCTGTCCAAGAGATGGTGGTTGTAGCAAATATTACTTCTTTGTTAGTAATACCACCCAGTACTCTAAAAGGGCCTATCCTGTGCTGACAGCTTGGCTAAAATGGGTCTTAAACCACGTGAAAGAAGCCTACGAAAGAGTCGTGAATTCCAGCATTTAAATCTTAACAGTTCAGAAGTGGTCAAATTCTGGCTCAGGAGTCCCCACCCTGCTCTGCCTTAATGGTCTTGTGCCGGTCTTCATCACAGCGGCTCAGCAGCCAGGCTCACAAAGCACCAGCTCTGCCGGCCAGTCACAAAGCAAGGACAGGAGAGAGCAGCGAGGCTCAGCTTCAGAGGGGCGTGCACGTGGCTCTCAGCCATGTGAAGATTTTCATATGCAGCTTTTGGGATTGGGAACTTGAACCACCCCTGTAGTAGCTGCTTGCAATTCAGATGTGCTAACAAAACCCTCTCTGTCTTGGAAGAATTTGAGAAGTTAGTTTTTCCTTAAAAAGCTTTTTTATTTATTTATTTATTTTAAGTTAAAAGGACAAATCAGCCAGACATCTGAAGTGTGCCTACTTTTGTTCCATTTTGCACATGATACTATTCAGCTATGGAACTGTTTTGTAATAAAGCACTCCTGGGGCGATGGAAGTCCTAGCTCATCAGCACTGCAAACAATAAACTGTGGCCAGCCTGTGGCTAGGAAAAAAATGGATTGAATAAGAGATTCTTGTATAACTTTAACTCCTACCTACTCTCTACAACTACGCCAATAAAGAATGATAACTTTAATACACACAAGCACAAACAGTTCTCATTTAGAAACATGTCACCGATCTAATGCTGCAAGCTCTCTTCACTGTTTGCTTGGTTCCAAATGAAAATCTGGATATTTATTTTTCAATAGCAGATCCTCTCATGCACTCTATACCTAGAGGGTGCAATCCTTAACCATTATAAAAAATCCCAAGTCATTGACTTCAATGGGTTCCAGACTGTGCTGTGGCTACTAACTTGTGGTTGGTTTGTTTTTTAAAATGTATGGAAAATAAAAACACTCCTAATAGTTTGCCACCAACTCTTAAAACAGATTGTCAATATGTGGCAGCATCTTACTCAGATCAACCAATGAAGGAAAGCTCATGGAAAACAGATTAGCAAATGGTAGGACTGAGTCAGCTTAATACCACTAACGATACTGCTATGGATGTGAATCAGAGATTGTAAGGCTGTGATCAACATGCCATAATGTTGGAGCAGTCCCACTGAAGCCCAGTGGTTTGGCGACTGCAGCCAATTTCCAACATGTTCCACATTTTCTAGAACAAAACCTAAGCAGCAAAGGCATTTTTCAATTTTCATTTCAAATCCAAAACGTTAACTAAGATCACAGTGACTTTGTTTCCCGTATTTTAAATGAATACTCTTCCCCCAGTGTTAATAACCTACCAGTACAAAGCCTCGAACACTCCTTTTTATCATACTGTAGTTTCTTTGACTCATGAGGGTGCATGATATAACTAGGTTTTCAAAGAAGCGGTAATAATTTGGAGGGACAGTCATGAAACTAACCAAGTCTTAAGTTTTCCAACAATTTTCAGACTTTCACTACAACTATCTTTGGTGGCTTTTCCTGAAATTCTATAGTCAGATGACTGAGAAACTACAAGGCAATCATGTATTCATCGGTCCATTTTGTATTTATCCCTATGTGAAACAGGCAGATGAATAAATGATCACCCCAAAGATCAACTGCCTAAGACATGTAAGATTATAGGGGCAGACACACATGTGAGTTACATTACACTTTCACTCTCCACATTGGCTTCAACGCCTTCCCTGAAACCAGAAGACTTCCAGTCTCTGAGCCACTTACCACAACTATATTATAAAATTAGGGACACACGTTTGCTTTATTTCCCCCATTGGCAGCAATGGGAGATAAACAGTGTGCAGTGACCATGGATTTCCATTTACAGTGCATATCAATCAGGGCTGGCAAAGATGCCCAACCATTTTTTTTATTTTTTGTTTTTGTTAAACCTGCATTTTGTTTTTTTTAACGTAGGATGGTTTAAGCTGTTGGTTCCCTCCTCCACAGTTTAGAGTAGTTTAAACCAGTCACTAAAGCCACAGTTGTCAAAACTGGCCAACCTTGATTTCAATGATGGATCTGCTTACAATAACAAAGTTGACAGCCAGGCTGAAAGAACAGTACAACAGGCTTGGTTACACCTACGAACTAAAATAATGTTAGCAAGTCTAGCTTTCAGCTTTTTGGTCTTTAATATGCCCTTTGTGAAATGAGTTACTGGATGCAGATCTACTGAGCCAGACTGCTTTCAAAGCCATGATGCCAAGAAGTGGGGTGGACCTGTTAAGGTCCACCCCACTTCAAGCAGCTCTCTACCCATTTGGCCTCACCTTTCATGACATCATGAAGTCCGTGTAGTGCTGCAGCCATGTGTGTGAAAATTGAACTGTAGTTTGTTCGAAGCAGACCCTCTGGTTCAGTACCTAGATGCACACAAGAGGGACAAGTCTCATTCAATGACCAACTTTGTATATTATATATATTAAAAGGCTAACCCTAAAAGTCATCTGCTTCTGAATGGTGGTCCAAGGGTCAAAATGGAAATTTATTTTTGTTGTTTGCACCTAACCCTTGATCCAGGGGTGGGGAACCTCAGGCCTGAGGGCCAAATATGGCCCACAGCTAGTTTTTATTTGGCCCCTTTCCAGTTCCTGGACCTGAAACTATTTTTTCAAAGCGGCCCCTGGAGGGGAAATATAAATCAATCAATCTCTCTCTGTGTCTTCGTGTGCGTGTGGGTCTTTGCCCAAAAATTAACTAAAAAGAAATAAGTACACAAATTAAAATAAAACAGCCCAAAAGCGAATACAAGAACATTCCTGCAGACGTCTTAGAATAATCCTACCATTTGCAAAGATCAAATCACATCAGATATAACAATGTAAAACACAATATACAATACATAATACAACAACATACCCCTTTTTGTCCCACATCGAACCTTCCTATCTCCCATAGGGGTCAACCAGACCAGTTTATCACTTTCTCCAAATCATATTGTATAAAGTCCTCCAGAGTCTCAACCATGAACACCCCCCAGTTCTCTAACATGTGCACCCCGAGATTGAAGGCAATTATTCCTCATAACAAAGGCCGCTATTAATTGATTTGCCATTTAACTTGCCCACTTTATACCAAAAGGAATACTTGCCTAGTCTTCAGGATGGCTTTCCTAGCCAGAAGGGAAACAGTTCCCCACCCCTGCCTTAAATCATTAGGCTAGAAAAATTCCAGTTAGAGCTAAGACACAGATTTTTAACACAGTCCTCCCCACGCCCCAACCCCCAGTTGTCTGCACCTAGTCTGAAGAAAATTCCTCTTATTCATTTCTCCCTTTATTGCCACCTTATAATCATGGCCTTTCCCTTCTAACAGAGCAGTTAAATCCTCCTATCAGGCTGCCTTCAACCTATACTGGGCTGCTGGGATCATCCTGAGCCATGTCTGTCTGCCGCGTGCTTGATCAGGTGTACAGAAAGACTGACAAAGTTCCTTCTTCCCTCTCCTCCCTTAGACTATCAAGTGCTTTTCCTTCTGTCCCATCCCAGCTTCGGGCCCTGGGATCTAAGTCCCTACCCTCAATCACTGAAAAACTGAGCTCAGTGGATGAATCTGTGGCACAGATCAATGAGCTGGAACCTTCTCTTCCCGAGTGCACCTGTAAAGCGCCCCCAGCCCCGACTTCTTTGCAACTCTCAGTGTTTGCACTAACTTTCAAAGTGACCCCTGGGAAGGAAAAGGAGATTTTATTTATTAGATATCCATGTTTTTTAAAATAAAATGTACGTCCTGTAGTAATAGCTCCAAACACGTTTTAACTAGGGCTGAAACGAGAAGCAATTTTTTTCTCGTGAAAACATTGCGAGAATCAAGAATTGTCACTGAGATCTCGATACAATCTCGATAACGGATCAAGATCTTGGTCGAGAAATTTTTCTCAAGTTAATGCCGCAATTTACCATTTACCTTATACCAATTTACTGTGTTCCACTTACCATGTATATCACTTTCATCCCAGCAACGCGCATGCGCAAAATATAACTTTTTGCATGCGCATAGGATGAACACAGTACATAGTAAGTAGTACACAGTAAAGCTGCATACGGTAAATGGTAAATTGTTGTAAACTGTAATGGTAAACAATAAATGTAAACGGTATTTCAAGAAAAAATTCTCAACTGAGAAATGTCGAGAATTGGTATTTTCCTCGCTTATCGTTTCTCGCTTAAAATGAATATAACACCGTGATTCTTGACGATAACAGAGAAACTCAAGACCGAGCTTCAGCCCTAGTTTTAACTCTCGCAGTTTGTGCAGATAGGTTTTGAACAGGGTTTGACTACCTCTGCACTACAGAAACACCACACACTGGCCACACTATGAGAGATGTTTGTGCAATCTGGCCTCTCAGAGGCAGGCCAAAAAGTTGAGAAAGTCCTGCTGTAAAGATTAAAACAGGGATGGGGAGCCTTCTGTCCTGGAAAGACATTATCATTAGTAGATAAGTAAGCCAAAAAGCTCGAAGATTTAGTGGCCTACTTAATTTCAACAGGCAGGAGACAAACACACACTTACTTGGCAAGGCAAGAAGACTAACGTACGTGTGCAACTTCTCAAAGATAGCCGTCATCTTTTTCATATCCTCCTGGAGTTCCAAATTCCTGGCTCTTAAAGCAGCTGCGCAAAGAGAAGATTCACACTCTTCTTCCAAACTAGGAATATAGGAATTCATTTTTTAAATAAGTGAGTATCTTGCCAAACAAATGCAGGATTTTCAGAACAAATACGTATGGGGTTTTACTAAATTTAAGATCAGTGCCACAACATGAGAGGAAACTGGTGAGGAACTTTTAAGAATTAACAGGCCATGATATCAAAACAAAATTTTAGGTTATTCAAGACTTAAAAGTCCACCCCCCTCTATTTCCTGTGCCATTATGCTTCCAGTTGTTGTGTTATTAATGGTGATAAATTATTGGAAGGACACACAATATTGTGGCATTGTCAAAGCAATCCATCCTCTTTCTTCCTCTCTTATCTCCCTCCCCGCCCTCCTTAAATCCCAAATGTACAAGTTACTCTGGATAAGTGAAGAGTCTGTGGGTGCAGACACACAAGCTGGGGCAGGCCCGATCGCCCGTGCACCTTGTGGTGGGCAATTGTAGTTGCCACAATTCAGGGCCAGTGCAGAGAGCAGAGCAGACAGTCCACACACCACACACACCTCATGGGGAAACTGAGCAGGCAGGCTGCTGTCAGAGGTCACACCACACCGGAGATAGGCCACACACATGGGTGTCCCGCTCCACCTTATCCCGGCCCACCCACTATCCCGCCCCCAGCTGTGATATGGCCGTGTATAACTGGCGACACTGCCCACCGCTCAAAGCCATGGGGCGGGGCAGACAGGGACCAGGTCCACAAGTGGCAGTGTGCTACCATGCGTTGGGGCACCTAGACACCACACTCTCTGGATCGGGTCACTAGGCTTTTATTGCTTAGGAACTGAAACAGGGACAGTGGAA
This sequence comes from Sphenodon punctatus, assembly GCA_003113815.1. Taxonomy (NCBI): domain Eukaryota; kingdom Metazoa; phylum Chordata; class Lepidosauria; order Sphenodontia; family Sphenodontidae; genus Sphenodon; species Sphenodon punctatus. Next base: position 1,699,140 of record QEPC01015236.1, read on the forward strand.
CCAGATCTGCCCGTCTAGAGGGGCAGCAGCAGCACAGCTGGAGAACCAGCAACACAGACCCACCCAGCTAGCCAAGATGGTGGCGAGGCACTGTATAAACTAAGGGTTTCTTATACAGCACAGGATGCAGACAACGGGAAAGGTGAACAAAAGGAAGAAAGGGCGAGTCCTGAAGGTTGATTATTTTTTAGCTCCTTGGATGGTGTGAAAGGCTCCGCATCTCAAGCCAGGCATGTCAGAACATGCCAACACTTACCCCACTTTGGGTAAGGCAACTGCACGCTGCGTCCCTGGCCTTTTCGGAGGATGCAAGGCGTAGTAGCCAGCTGCCCACCCCGTCCTGTGATGGGGGGAACATCGGGCAGCCGCCAGGCACACAGTGCACCGCATCGCACAGTAAGACTGCCCGATGTGGAGTAACATTGCCCAAAGCAGGTTAGCATCTATGTGGCTATACCTAGCGAGGCCTCCAATAAGTCTCTCTCATTCTGAGCCAGGATACCAAGGGGTGGGGAACATCAGGCCCAGGGGCCAAATGCAGCCCACAGCTAGTTTTTATTTGACCCCTGGATCCAGCTGCTAGCCCCAGGCACTGAAAGACTGAGCTCAGGGTAAGGGAGCAGAGACGACAGGCATGCACACGAGAATAGGGGATGGATCCATGGAACAGATCCATGGTCAGGACCCTTTTCTTCCTGAGCGCACATCCTTAAACACTCCCACCATCCACTTCTACGTAGCCCTCAGAGCTTGCATTAATTTTCAAAGTAGCTCCCGGGAGGGAAAAGGTTTCCCATCCCTGCCACGTGGCAATTTTGAAGGCATAACAAATGTCTCTTCCATCAGGGATGTCACTAGGCCCCAGGAAAGAGCAGAGAGGCCTCCTGGCTCTTCTGAAAACCCACCCCTAGCACCTTCCAAGAGGAGCAATACTGCTGCTCTGGCAGGGCCTTGGCCAGGGCAGCACTGGCCAGATCCAAGAACAGGAAAGGGTCCAAACAAGTCAGATTTGGCCCACGGGCCAGGAGTTCCCCATCCCTGGTCTAGTTAGATCATTTGTGCAAGTGTTTTCGTTAAACACTGAAGGTAGACTGCAACCCCAGAGTCAAGACATGCAATGACCGTGCATGCTAACAAGCTGAGCCTGGGGGTGAACCCAGTAACCCTCAGTAGCATAAGCAGATAGACGCTCAAGAGGGGGGGGGGGGAGATTAAAAAATTAATCAATCAATCAGCAATTCTGGGGCATGTCCAGCTATAATTGCCATTTAAAAACAGACTTCAAGAAGAATGTACCTTTTTAACTGATAAGGAAGAATCTTCCTGAGAAAACAGATGTAGGACGTTAAATGTTCAGAAAAAGACTTCAGTTTCACAGTTGTTTCCTAGGAAAAAAAGAAAATTTAAATCTGCTTATTGACACACAATAGATCTGTTCTTCATAGGGAGGGAGGAAGGAAGGAAGGAAAGAGTCTAAAAATATTACCAGCACAGTCACTGTGTCTTCTGTAATGCTCTCAAACAAGTGAAGCATTCCCTCCTCCAGCGGGCGGACATAGGATGCATTCTCATGAAGGTACTGCGAGAACTGAATACAGAGATGGGAATTAAGCGCTGCTTGGAAACAATGGAATATTTCACATTAGATAAAGCATGTTTTATCTTGAATTACCCCAAACCTCATCCCCAAATCTTCACTGCTGATGGGTAGGCATCTCTGCAGGGCGTAACACAATGGTAACTGGGACGAGGGAAATTCTGGCACAGCCATTAAAGACCGGGGTCTGGATCAGAAAAGGGCCTGGATAAGGACAATGCTGTGGACATAACGTATCTTGATTTCAGCAAAGCGGCCGACACAGTTCCACGTCGGTTCCTTCTGTAATAGTACGAGAGGCCCTGTGCACATCTTAAGCTGTGGGTTCCTCAATGACAAACGGGTAAAGAGACGCTGAAGATGCTACCCTGGCAGAAGGACCACACTCAAAGAGTGACCATCCGTGGCTCATCAACAAAACTGGAAGAAGCTATGTTGTGGGGCTCTGCCCTGGGTTCAGTGCTGTTCAACATCTTTATTAACAAAGTGGATGAAGAGGTGGAAGGAATACTTATCAAGCTTGCAGGGGACACAAAACTAGGAGGGACAGCTAGCACCTTGGAAGATAAAATTAGAATTCAAAAGAAGTTCAAAAATTGGGCTGAAATTAACAAAATGAAGTTCAACGGAGGTAAATGTAAAATTCTACGTTTAGGAGAGAAAAACTAAATGCACAAGTACAAGATGAAGGCTGGCTGGTTTGGCAGCAGCACACATGAAAAGGATCTAGGGACTGTGGTTGACCACAAACTGAGCATGAGTCAACAATGTGCTGTGGCTGCAAAAAGGCCATTGCAATCTTAGCCTGCACTAGCAGAAGCGTCGTCTCCAAATCACAGGAAGTAAAAATTCCACTCTGTCCTGAATTAGTGAGATCTCACACCCAGAGCCCAGTTTGGGGCACATTAGCCTTCATTTCAAGACAGACATTGACAAACCGAAACAGGCACAGAGGTGAGCAACAAAGATGGGCAAAGTAACTCCTTGGAGAAAAGGTTGAAGGAACTGGCTTTATTTACTGCAACTAGTAATCATTTCTGTAGTGTTGCTAGGCATACGCAGCACTTTGCACTCACAGATTTTGGGAGACAGGTCCCTGCCCAGTGAGCTTACAATCCAAGATGGACACGGGTGCGGGGAACACAGGGGGAGACAGATACACACATATTCCCATTTTACAAATGGGGAAACGAGGCTGTGACTTGCCCAAGTCCACCCACTGAGTTCATGGCTAGCCTAGGTCAGGATTTGAACCTTGGCTTCCCAAAGCCAAGTCCAGGACCTTATCCACTACACCACACTGGCTCTCTCTGTTTAGCCTAGAGAAGAAAAGATTAAGGGGAGATAGGACAGCAGTCTTCAAACACCTAAAGGGATACCAAACAGAAGATGGCAAGGAGCAGTTCTTCATTGCCACGACAGAAGTACTCAATATAATGGGCTCAAATTATAAGGCAGCAGATTTCAGTTACGTATCAGGAAAAAACCCAAGAGCTGTATGGCAATGGAACAAGTTGTCTGTGGCGTGTAAAGACTTTCCAGCTCTGGAGATTTTCAAGAAGAGGCTGGACATCCATCTTGTAACTGTCGTCACCCTGCATCCAAGCATGGGTTTGGACTAGTCAACCTGCGAGATCCATAGCAATTCTGATTCTATTAGAACAATTTAATTTATAGGTTCTGACAAACTAAAACCCCTGGTTTATTCTCCCTGCAGGCAGGTCATGATTACAAGGTCCCTCCAATAATCCTAAGAAAGACGGAATAATAGGATAATGTTAACAAGAAGAAATGGAGGCTCAGGCTGTGTGCTCACCTGTAGCGGCAGCGGGAGGGAAGACGCGGCAGCGCGGGGGAACCAGCTGACGGGAAAAGAGCCGTTGCGAATGGGGATCTGCCGCGGGTTCTCACAAAATCCTGCCCTGACATGCGCGAGAGAATCTGTGGCAGATCCCCGTTCGCACCGGCTCTTTTCCTATCAGGCGACTCCTCCGCACTGCCGCGTCTTCCCTCCCGCTGCCGCCACCGCAGGTGAGAACACAGCCTAAGTCTTCTCAGCCATTCCTGCATGCATGGTTCTGAGCGGAACACAGAAGGAGAAGGGCAACATGTTCCTGGGCCCTAGGGTCAAAGGACTGCAACCATTTGGCAAGCTGCTAAAGACCTGAAAAAACTCATTCCAATACACAGAATGAGAAAGTGAAACACTTGGGCATGGAAGGGAATTATGCACATCTACTTTCCGAGTTTAGTGGGGGAAGACACTAAACAAAGCCTGGAGTTGAGGAAAGTGTACATGGCGATATTCGCAAGGAATAAGGGGCAGAGATCCCACTGAATCCACTTGCTAAGCACATAGGAATAGATAGAAAAGATAGAAAGCTGAGTGCCTGCTACAGGAGCAGCTTCACACACGCACAATTAACCTATGGAATTCACTGCCATGGGATGTAACAAGACCAACAATAATGTTTTTGTTTTTTTAAAAAATTAGATACGTTTATAGAGGATAGGGCGGCCCTGCCACCCCCATTAAAAAGGTCACATACCACAGCAATTACTCCCCTCTGGCCAATTAAAGCTCCTTCAAACTGCTCTATTCAGAAAAATATGCTAATAAGGCACCCCTAACCTCCCCAAATTGGAAAAGGAACATACTCTAGACTCCAAGGCAATCACAACATATTGCGTAAGTAGGTAGGTTTACCTTCTGATTTAATGGCGATATAGTGTCAATGGCGGAATCGATGGGGAAAATCTGGACTCTCTGCTCTGTGTAGGTATGAAAATTCAGAAGGGCTGTCACCAGATCTTGAACAAAAGCCAGCGCCTGGCTGGCAAGGTCTCGCAACTTCAGCTGTAACGTACAAGGAGTTGCAATTGGTACTTTACAACTGCAATAAGCACAATGTATTTAAATAGAGGCTTCACACAACGTTGCTCTTGGCTAGGAAGACAACACCCATGGAATTCAACCATTCACTGCTCCCAAAGTCTTTCTGTTTGAAGGGCAGGGCGCGTAGGCTGTGACCAGAGCTCAGCAAAGTGTAGTCTTTACCATGGACCCTATTTGAGAGTACAAGAATCTGCATGTGCTTTTACAATGGGTCTGGGAAGCCACGGTAAACGAATGAGAGAGAATGCCTTTATGTCATGGGCTTTTAGGTCAGGCAGTTGGATAGAATGAATTTTGCAATTCAGCTTTGGCCCCTTGGCCTGGCCGCCAAACCAGCCAACTCCATGTAAGCGTTGTGCAATTCCAAGCCCCCCAGGTTCACCATTCTCTTCCTACTGAGGACACAGAGGCAAGTTCTTAGCCCCTACAGTAAGTCTCTTAGTGGTGGCTTCCTCTGAGCATTCATGCTCAGGCTTTTATTCTTGTTTCTTCTCTACTATGTGCCAGTTCCCTTCCCTGTTCCAACTGGGCGCTATTAGCCATTCTAATTAGCTCATCAGCTGCAGGCATTGCCCCTACCAAGTCGCTAGCAAGGGCTACATCCTGAAACAGCGTTGGGGCGACTCGCCCCTTCAGGCTTAGAGTAGTTGGCTACAGAAGACACTGTGCTTCCTCAGCTCCAAGGGACACAACAGAACCCAAAGGGCCAGTGCTCCTGAAACACGTAAAAGGACCCCTGAAGGGGGAATTAGTGCCACAGGCATTATTAGGCTGGCTTTCCGCACAGAACCTGGGTCAACTGGTCATCCAAGTGAGTTCCTCAAACAGAACCAGCTGCTGATGTAAAAAGTCTTCCCTGACTTTTAAGTGAAATGTTCCTCACCTGACGTCTCCTATTGTGCAATGGCACGTTCAGAGCGTTATACTGGCTGGATCCTACAAAATAAAGATTGGGAGATGGACACACCATTAGGGAGTAAATGCTTTCACAATACAAAGCCTCATTAGCAATTAAAGTGACTCCACTTGATGCCTGGTCTACATTCCTGCAGGACGGCAACAAGAGATCAAAGCTAATAAATACAGCACAGATAGGGTTACTGGTACCCCCGGCCAGGCTTGACTGGGGATCTCCAGGTTTTTTGGGGGTGCCTGCTTAACCCAGAAAAATCAGGGTTTCCAGGAATGGGCATGTATCATAAGGGGACAGGGCAGAGGGACTCTCCCATATCTTTCCAAAGTGCCCCCCACCCCCCGAGTGTTGTGACACCATGATACTTTAAAGGGGGTGTGGCCACACCAGAAACGGATGCCTTTTTTGCCCCACCCCCTTTGGGTCAAAGCCTTGGAGAAGGAAGCAAACCTAGGCACACAAAAAATGCAGATCAAATTATGGCTGAATTGTTAGGAAGTACATAAACAATCCAGAGCTGAGGCCAAAATTGAAGGGGGAGCAGAAGACTTTTCAATCACTTGGTTCCATGGAGGGAGAGAATACATCTCTGCTTTTAAAGATCAGCCTTTAAAAAAAAACACAAAAAAAAAAAACAAAACAAAAAACCCCACCAACTCATTAAAAACACTTCTGGTGAGTCCAGACCACCCTTTAGCATTGTAGATTTGGCAAACGTTTGTTTAACAAATGCTTGTCTTCCCTTTATCAATTTGAAATTTGTTCTTGGGCTTCATACGGAAAAAGCAATAAACAGAGTCAAACCCAAGTTGATCATTTGGAAAGAGTGTCTCAATTTTTAATAACAAAGATGATCTTTCAAGCAAACACATTATTATAACTGAAGCCATCAACAGGTCTTGGAAACACACTTCCCTGGGACATGTGGGGTACTTAAAGTCCAAAATCTACGTGCTTATTCTCATGAGTAAACCCACTTCCATTCCCACAAGCCTGGAAATACAGCGGGTTAAGTAGCTCTTCCCTTTCCCTGATCTCCTTGCTTTAAAATACACAGGGAGCTCAGACAAAGTCAGTGTGGCAGACACAATGTCAGGGAAACATGAAAGCATAAATACTGACTGATTTGGAAGAGGGGTAATAGGTAGAGGTAATTACTATCTTCCTGCACAGATCACCCTCCCTGGAGTAGGAATCCTCCTTCCAACTTTATCCCACTTGTTTAGAGGTATTTCTTTGCACTACACAATCCTCACTTTAATGCCCCTGCTCATGGGAGCACAGGGGAGGTTAGTTAGGAGGTACTTACCTTCAAAAAAAGGTGCTCATGAGAACAAATGTATGCAAGTACATAAGGAGATGAAGGTTATTTGTGGCTGGGACTTATTGGTCTGGGGCAAGGCTTGTCCCTCTTTGGCTACTCCAAATATGGGGAAGTATACAAGCCCTGTGTGAAATGGCGTAAGATACATAACTGAGATGGAAGTTATCAAAAGCAGCAGCAGCAATAGTTTAAAATTCTGGTCACTATTTTGGTTCCACTGAAGAAGAATAAACAAACAAAGAGGCAAAAATAACATATCGAAGTAACTGATGTCGTTTTAACCTTTTATACCTGAAAAACTGGTTTACTTTGCTAGCAACGAGTGAAAAGGGTCGCTGCAAACAGCACTGTAAACTGCAGTTGCTCTGAAGAGCAAAAATTCTACCTTGGCCTCGTTAAGAGAAGTTGCCAGGAACTGCTTTGAACATCATCTGTGAGAGATGACATTTGATCAGCAAGATCAGCAATATTCTCTCAAAGCTTCCAAAGAAGAAAATGGTCTTGCTGAGCAGAGCCATTTATCATTCCTGCAAATATTACAAGTGGCAGCAGCAACTTAATTTCAGCAAGACACGGTGGATGGAAACTGCAGGGCTGCTCATTATGTTTCAGTTACTTTTACGACCAAGAATAACATCTGATTGCCTGCTTTGAAAACTACTGTTTCAGAACCAGTTCACATCTCCATTGTTAGCTAAAATACGTTCAACTGGGCCCTGGATGCATTGACAAGCCATGTCCAATGCATAGGTATTTCAGTAATTGCTTGGCCTCTGCTAAAGTTAGCCTTTAAAGTTTCCAAGGCCATACAGACCCACTAAGGTCAAGATCCACCTCTGGACCTTCCCACTTGGCCAAGACACTAATGACTAGGGGTGGGACTCTGGGCAAAATGTTGGTTTCGGTTACTTTCGGTTCTCATGTATTTGGGTTCTCGTTTCGGTATCAGTTCTCGATCTTTTGCACAGATTTTGGTTTTGGATTTTTAACATTGCGGTTTGTCCCCATTTTGGATTTATCTGGTACTTTTGGTTCGATCTGAAATCAAAATTCCCATCCCTACAAATGACCAAGCCATTTTCAGAAGTGAAGTAGAGTCTACAGAGCAGGGAAGCAACAAACCTTTCCTGATGTTTGATAGAAAGTCTGGAAGGTAAGTCCTAGGAGACTGAAGGACAAAGGAACTAGGTATATTTAGCCTAGAAAACAGTAGTCTTCTAGTATCTAAAGGGATGCCACAAAAAAGATGGCAAGTAGCTGTCCTCCACTGTCACAGAGCACAAGACTGGAAATAATGGGTTCAAATTAGAAGAAAGTTCATCTTGGTTAAGCATCAGGGAAAACTTCCCAACAGTAAGAGCTGTGCAGGTACAGAACAAGATACCCTAACCCAGGAGGTTGTAGACTCTTGGTTGGTGCAGATTTTCAAACAAAGGCTGGACAGTCATCTGTCAGGGGTGTAGACTACCTTTATGCAAGCCGGGGTTGGACTAGATGACCTCGACGGTACCTTCCAAATCAGATTCTGATGATGATGACACAACACAAACAGCAAGAAGAGCGTCTATCTTATGACTGGCGAAATTTAATAGGCGAGTATATTTCCTTCATGAAAGGACACCATGGATCTCTCGCTAGATCAATAGGGGTTTTTGGGGTTCAGACATGGTGAAGTATTAATATTTCAACTGCATCCCGACACACTAGACAGGATTCAAAGCAACTGATTCTCAGAATTACAACCAGTTTGAGGACTAAACACCAGCGAAAGGGCCAGGTCCCATATGAAAACAACACTGGAATACCTGTGTCCTGAACATTAGGAACAAAGTCTCTCTAGTAGAGCTAGTATAAACAGGGCTGGAGTGAGTTTTGTTCTCCAATTTCTGGACAATTCATATCCCAAAGAGCTCAAAGAGTTTGGCCCCGAGGTTTGATTTACCTAGGATGAGGAACCTTTCCCTCCTGACCCTGTAGGTCACTTTGTTAATTTGTACATGCTGGATAGGAGTTTGTGGGAGGAAGCAAGGGGAAGGTTTAGATCAGGGGTGAATGGCCTTTTCCCTTTCAGGGGCCACCTCAAAAATTAGTACAAGATCCAAGGGCTGCATAGAAGTTGGAAGCAGGGGTGCGCTCAGGAAGGGGGAAGGTCCAGATCATGGAACTTTCTCCTATCCTTGTGTCCATGCCCTCGTGCCTATGCCCTCATCTCTGCTCCTTTACCCTGAGCTCATTTTTTCAGTGCTTGATGATAGGAACTGGATCCAGTGGTCAGATTCAGGATCAGCAAAGAGGCCAAATAAGAACTAGTTGTGGGTTGCATTTGGCTCCCGGGCCTGAAATTCTCCGCCACCATTTTAGATTATGGTTCTATGCCATGGATTCATTTCTTGTCCTACAGTACGTGCCCTCCCTCATCCCTTCTCCCCAAGGGTCGCCTTCCATGATTTTTTTATTATTATTTTTTTTTGGGGGGGGGGGGGGGGGGGG
>QEPC01015236.1:1708397-1727149 GCA_003113815.1 Sphenodon punctatus
GGGGGGGGGAGAGTTAAATTTGTAGGCCAGATCTAGGAATTGGAAAGAGGCCCAAACATCTACAAGCTAGATTTGGCTGATAAGCATTCCCTGAACTATACTTTGTACTTTTAAGTACAAAACAGCAGCAGCAATAAAGGAAGTGAGGGAAGAATACAAGGTGGAAGTTGCACAAATCCAAGCCTGTGAACCCAGGAAGTCAAGTAGTAGCCATTCCTACTATTTCACCTCTTAGAACAGAAGTTCGCAAACTGTGGATTAAGACCTCAAGCAGAACGACACCATCTGCTGAGGAGGCCAGGATCCTGACTGATATGCTGTTTTCTGCATGTCTTTGTTGATGTCTTGGGATCACAGGATTATACTGAAATCTCAAAGCAAGGGAACAGGCAATAAGCTTAGGATTTTAGTACAGGTGGTGTGTTGCTTGTTCACAACATTATCAAAACAGAGTACTGCTAAATTAAGAATAAGTCAGGAACACCCACAGCAAGCATAAGCGCAGCCCCGCCCTGCCCATCTTTGCTTTCAACAAAGCTGATGTGAAAGAACAAGCACCACAGACAGCTGAAACTATTAGGCCTATTTCCAAAGAGCACTGAGGCAGTGAATTGGCAATTTGTTTTCTACAGGGAAGCAGAACTGACAGAGGTTTGAGAAAGCTTTCCTAATACACAACTGGATGGGAGGATAGCTCTACTGGAGTGCCAAAGAGGGACACAATCTTGCTGTCTCAGGTAGAGAGCACATTTCAGAGACTAGTATACAGGTGAGGAAAAGGGAGTCAACAAAGAGGCCAAAAAAACCTTAGATGTTCTCCTTTAAGAGGTCAATGCATACAGACTTTCAGAGAATAATGGTAATAGTAGTAAACACTATTGTTAGCTCTGGGAAAGGTTGGGAAAACATCTTTACTAAGTCTATTTTCTGCTCCAATGTAGATAATGGCTCAAACTGGGAGAGTGCGGGATAAAAATTAAATAATATGAAAAAATGAAAAATCATCCTTTCCCTCCCGCTTCCTCTTGGCCAGCTGTGAACAAGAGAAGGATCTCCTGGAGCTTGTTCAAGCAGCTCAGTGTGGCTCCTACACACAATGGCAAAATAGGTCTTTTCCAGCTCATCACCTGTGTCTTCCAGCATGATCCCTGCAGTTGGCTGGCAGCACGCTCTTCCACATACCATCTGCCCATCAGGTTTATACCGTGAGAATGCGCAGAAAGGCATCCTCAGTTGAGCCCCAGTGTTGTCGAACTCCCTTTCCCTGGAGGTTTGTCAGAGCCCAAGCATTTTCTGGAGGCAAGGCAAGACTTTATTTTCAGCCAAGCATTTGGCAGGTGAGGATAGGGGGTTTCTTATATGGTTTTTATGTTGTAACCCACCCTGAGCCTTAGGAGAAGGGCAGAATATAAATTTAAATAAATAAGCAAGCAGGGGAGAAAGGGAGAGTCAAGCAGAGGAGTGTGGACCCTGCATTCCTAAACTGTTTCACACATTGGAAAACCTGGAAGAACATGCCAACTGTCCCTTTCCTGGACTTCTGAACAGTGCTCTTGCAGCAAGAGAATGGGCAGGTTTCCTAGGGTCAAGTGCCATAATATTTTTTTCTGCAACTAAGGGTGTAACCCTCCATCACCACCAATGACTCTGCACATATTAACTTTAATGGGGGAGGAGTGTACCTTAAGTTAGCAAAGAGGTTGAGTATATCTTTTGGCCCAGCAGAGAAAAGGGGCAGGGGGAGTTTTGAACAGACTTTCAAACAAAGACCTCTGTTGCAATGGAAGACGGGACTCCAACGCAACCTTGAGATAGAGAACTCGTGTGGGGTGTCAAAGAAGGCTGGTTCTACACCTCACTCATTCAGAACCATCTCCAACCTCCTAGGAGAGAGCAAGGATGTCTCTGAAGACTGCCAGGGCCGGATTTAGGGAAAGGCCCTTAAGACTAATGTGGCATTTTCTGGAGGGGGCAGCAACACATCACCCCCTTCCAGCTGCCCTGCTCTTTTCTTTTCTTTTCGAGGCTGGTTCTCCCAATAAGTTTTCTGCCTCCCCTCCCTGACTGCGGTCCCATCCCTCACCTGCCTCTGCCTGCTAGTAGTGCTGCAGCAGCACTATCTGACTGGGAGATAAAGCTGTTTGTTTACAAACTCCTCTCCCCATGTGAGTGATCAGAAGGTGGTTGCTTTGTAAAGAAGGTTCTTCGAGATAGCTCCCAACATTCTTACAACTCACCATATATATTCAAATAATAGACTCTGTGATGGTCTCAAGCTCCTCTAGTATAAAAAGCACTCTCCCCCTCAGAATGACAGTTCTTTCCAACCCTTTCTAGGAATATAAGAAAATTCCATGCGGGGCTGGAAGGGTGGGTGTTGTGAAAACGTTAGGAGCCATGTCAAAGAACCTTGTTTACAAGGCAACAACCTTTGGTCCTTCTTTGAGTGGCTCCTCACAGGCCATTTTTACACAGCTCCACCGGGCCAGGTGTGTGTGTGTGTGTGTGTCTGTGGGCACGCCAGCAAGTGAGCGGGAACTGCACACACATCCCCACTCACCCGCACCCATGGAGCAGTCGCTGTTTCCCCTGGTTGCTCCGTGCGTGGAGGAGATTTGTGTCCTCAAATGGTGGGACTTGGGGGGAGGAATCAGAGTGATGTTGGGGGCGGGGAGTGGAAAACAAGGGAAACTGGGGGAGGGGTGGAATAGGCAATTTGCAAGAGGGTGGGGTGGAAGGAATGCTTATGAAAAATACATGTTGCAGGACCTGCATTTGCACCGTAGTCATCAATGCTGGCCCTGCAACATGTATTTTTCATAAGCATTCCTTAAACTTTTGCGTAGGTGACAACCCTAGTTGCCATCTTTTACAGTCTAATCCTGAGACTCCCATTTGACCTATGTGAGTCTTGGGGTTAAATGGCAAAAGGTGTCAACCCTAGTGTGGAGTAGGAGGGCTAGTTCCTCACTGATCTTCTTCCAGGCCAGGGTATTTGAGAGGAGGGGCATGAGCAGGTGAAGGTCACAGGTGTTTGAACTACTAGAGCAGAAACCCCAAGCTCCTAAACTTGGTGGAGACAGGCTTCTTAAAAGAAATGTGGAGCTCTGGTACATCCTTGTAGTTGCCCCCCTATCTCTGATCCTCCCATCGTAAAATTTGAAATCCATTTCTGAAGGTCATACTGAAGGTCCTGGAATGTCCTCCTTCTCCAAATGCTTTGCCCTTCAGGGAGTAATAAGGCTGGCAAAGATGCTTGATTTGCTTCTGCTCTACAGACACTACAGGTGAGTGGGTCTGTCTGGCAGCTGTCCTGGGGGAGGGGATTCCAGACAGATGCTCAGCTCATTCCGTCCTTCAGCATGGCTGGCTAGCTACTGTTCCAGTAGGGCTTGAGAAGGTTTAACTGCTGAGAGGGAAATTCCAGGCTGAATCAACTCTGAGTATTATTAGACAAGTGCCTCCCCACCCATCATGTATGTTGCAGGGCTGCATAGAGTACACTTAGGTATTAGGGCCTAAGGCCTAGAAGGAATGGTCCAGTACCCCTAGTGGGGAATGGCCTGGTTGCGCTACTGGTGGCATAGGCTGGCTGTAAGGGGAAGCTGGAGGCCAGACCTGCAACACACCAGGCCACTACCTGGTGCGTTGCCTTATGCTGTGTCTGTATTAAACTCTGTATATCTTGCATATTTTGTATACCTCCTCGTCTGTTTTGCATGGTGGGAGCGGGGCTTTACTGTGGGGGATAGGGCTTCGCTTGGGGGGGGCAGAAGTCTGAGAGGGGCCTTGGGGTGAAAAATTCCTAAATCCGGCCCTGGAGATTGCTGGGGGGGGGGCTGCTCAGGTCATATGAGCAGCCCCCACAACCATTATCACTGCCCCCACAGCCCTGCAAGTAGCTGCTGAAGGATGGTACCAAAGGGTGCTGGCAAGTGGTCAGCAGTGGGTTTGGCGTTATTGTGTTTTATAGGCAGTGTTTTGCCCTGCTGTTATTTATGAGGTGTGGTTTTATTTTTTGTACAAGACTACTGCTAATATTCAGAGGTTTTTTCATTCATATTAACTTTGCCTTTAATAGGTCTGCTGTTGAGAGATGTCTTACGCCTTCAGGATAATAAAATGGTCTAGAGAATCTGCAAAGGGGGGTGTATTATTTGAGACACCTAAAATTCCATTTATGTTGGATGTCGTTATTGAACTTTAACCAAGCAAAAAAGTTAACCAAGAGAAAGATCATAAAAATGTACAACTGTTCATTCATTACAGGGTGTATGAAGACAGATGCCTTCATAATATCACTCAGAACTATACTTAATCTTTGTGGAGACCCACCAGGGACAAGAGATGGCTTAGCAAGTCACTGACTGAAGCACGCAGAGACTATAACTTGTCTCACTTGATCAAGTTTGTTCACAGACCCTCTCAAGCTTCAAAATTGATGTACCATCGTTTGAATTCAGTCTGGATTTTTTCCACCGGGTGGTATTCTATTTTCTTCTAAGTAATGACTTACAAAAGACAGATCATACGCTTCTCAACAGGTAGATCTTGAAAAACAGGATTGCCCCCAAAGCCCCATCTCTTAAGAAAATATTAATAGGTAAAAACTTTTCTTTAAAAAAAGATTGCAAGGTTCACTCTTCTTTCTGACATTACTTCATTCTTAACATACTGTTAAGTTATGGTTTAAGAAGAGTAGAAATAGCATTTATTTCTAACCCAAAATTATTTAATAGCATCTTACTTTGTAATTGTACTTTGTAATTGTATTTATAGTGCAATTAATGACTATGTACATTAGAGATTCCAATCACTAGCCATTACCTATCTGTTCTGAATTATTAAAGCAACACTCCCATTAAAGCAAATCATATACAGCTTAGATGTCACACTTCCTGTTTGTTTGAGCCTAATGCCTGTTTAATTGACAAGGTGGCATGTCCACTAAATGAACGCTGAGAAAACAATGTGGGAAGGAAAACAAATATATATTCATGCAATATTTACTTGTATCATTGAAGGGTACTTTGTCATGGATGATGCGCAAAGAGTCGTCCAATCTACTCCCCAAATCTGCATGAAGATTCTTTAACTGCTGCTGACTGAGTAGATAACAGGATAAACATTAAACCCTTGGTTGAGTAAATCAATAATATCCATTACAGCTTAACCTGTGGCTCCCTGTGGTTAGCAAATATTGACCAAGTTTTTTCCAGAACCGAACAATGAATGAAAAAAATTATCTCAGCAGAGACAGGCCAGGACCAGGAAGAGTTTAAGCACAAAAGTTCCAAAAGCAGGCTCAGGCCATCAGTGGAGGCGATCTCTCAACTACGATAGCTGATGTACTTTGTCAGACTTGCTATTGTCTGGGGTCATAGAATTATATTAAAGTCTTAAAATATGGTTACACAGGCAAAATGTTAGGAACCCCCAGTTTAGCATTTACAAAGAGCCAGAGCAATTTTGTGTTTGGAGAACTCCATGTACGGAGAAGGTTGTTGGTTTTGGTGGGTTTTTTGGGGGGTGAGGGGGAGTGATAGAAACCATAGTACCCTTCAAAATAGTGTTTGTTCCCAAACTATCTTCCAGTAATTTCTAAATTCTGAACTCTGACTTAATTTACTACAGGCTGCAGCACCATTTGCTCCAGGGTAAATGGTTTGTAGATCACAGTCAGGAAGACCAATTCTTTTGGGTTTTTTTTTAAACATCTCTAAGTTATTCCAACATTCCTCAGGCTTGGGTTCACAATCAGGTGACTGATAACTGAGATAGCTACAAGAATAGTTCCCTCACTATCTGTTGCGTAATTGCTGGAGAAAATGACACCGGCATTTCAAAACTTCATTTTGAAGCTGCTGCTGCTGAATAATCATCATCGTCATTATGAAATAATTATTCAGTGGAACTGGGACCTGTTTAGACTGTAAAATTCACAACAGCTACTGGATTTATTAGGCCTCAAGTCTAAAAACACAAGTTTTCATGATTCAGAAGCCTACGTCGACATATTGCCTCAGAGTCACTCTTTGGCCATGTATGTGTACTCAAGGAGTTATGGCTGAGTGGCAATCACATCTCCAAAGGCCCTGGATTCAAACCCCACCTGGTCTCACACTGGACACGCCACATCCATTCCAAGCTGCAAAATCAAAAGGTAGCTGGACATTGTGCTAGCGTTTCTTCCTGCACAACATTGCTAACAGTGGTCTCAGTGCTTGCCCGGGGGTTTGGCGGCTGTGGGGGTCTGGATGAGGGTGAGCCATCTGAAGCTGAATCCCAAGACAGAGGTGATGTTAGTGGGGTGGGTGGAGGAGTTGGCATCCCCCATCATTGATGGGGTTCGCCTTCTGCTGGTCCCTCAGGTTTGTAGTCTGGGAATGCTCCTAGATTCCCAGCTCCGCCTGGATGTCCAGGTGGGGCCTGTGGCGAGGAGCATGTTCCACCAATTACATCTGGTGCGGCGGCTTCAGCCATACGTTTCTGACTCCGACCTGGCCGCCATCATCCATGCTTTCATCCCCTCAAGACTCAACTATTGCAACGCACTCTATGTGGGGCTACCCATGGTGGCGGTTTGGAGGCTGCAGCTGGTGCAGAATGCAGCGGCCCATCTCCTTACGAAGACGCGCCACTGGGAACACATTACACCAGTGTACCGTTCTCTGCACTGGCTGCCTATAGTCTTCTGGGCCCGATTCAAGGTGTTGGTGCTTACCTATAAAGCCCTACACAGCCTGGGCCCTGCCTACCTGCGGGACCTCCTAACGCCCCGGGCTCTGGATCAGCCCCTGCGGTCACCCAGGGGTGCCTTTCTTAAACACCCCCGTGTATCTGGGAGGGCAACTATGGAGAGGGTGTTCTCGGTGGCCACACCAAGGCTGTGGAACTCCCTCCTGGCTGAGATTGGTGTGGCCCCAGACCTCTCCTCCTTCCGACGACAATGTAAGACTTGGCTGTTCCACCAGGCTTTCGGTGAGGGAGATGGGTTAGGGGTGGGGGATTAAGGGTTAGCGAGGTGGGTTTTATTTTTTCTGGTGCCCCACCATTTTATAGTGCTATTTTATATTGCTGTTTATTTATTTTATTTTGTATTATTGTATTTTTAACATTTTATATCGTTAGCTGCCCCGAGCTGCGATTGCAGGAGGGTGCAGGATATAAGTTTATAGAATTAAAAAGAAAATGAATAAATATAGGACCCTTCCTTACTGTTTTCACTGCCAAAAGTCTAGTCATCTCTCACCTTGACTATTGCAACGTCCTCCTTACTGGCCTTCCCCGCTCTCATCTTGCCCCCCTCACTTCTGTTCAGAACTCCACTGCCAAGGTCATCCACCTCACGTGCCGCTTTGATCCTGTTCAGCCTCTCCTTGCTTTTCTTCACTGGCTCCCTCTACCTGAATGCATTCAACACAATTTCCTGGTCCTTACTTTCAAGACCCTTCATGGCCTTGCCCCCCTCCTATCTCTTGGGGCTCATTTCCCATCACAGTCCTGTCTGAGAGCTCTACTCTTCCTCTGCTACCACGCTTGCCTTCTCATCACTCTATTGCTCCGCGAAACACACCTCCCCTTGTTGCCCCCTTACCTGGAACTCTTTCCCCCAAAACCTTTGTTCTGCTCCCTCCCTCCCTATCTTCAAATCACTCCAGAAAACCCACTTCTTCCATCAGACTTTTCCTACGCTCCTCATTCCCTTGATCTCCCTGATTTTTTTCTCCTCCCCTGTAACTAAGCTAAGCACGTGCACCTGCAACTTTGTAACTTCTTAAATGTATTCCTGTCTTTCCCCTTCATCTCCCCTCCCTTTTCTGTCTTAGATTGTAAGCCCACTGGGGCAAGGACCTGTCTACAATTGTGGTTTATAAAGTGCCAGGTACACTGCTAGTGCTATACAAAAAAATAGCATCATCATAATGTACTGCTGGTCACAGAAACTGACATGCCTTAACCATGAAAGCCTGAGAAGATGTATGGTTTTGAACCAAGAATGAACATCAGCAAATAAATCTCCACTCAAAATTCCTCTCACCTTCCCTAAACTCCAGGTCTTATTACTCTTTAAATTTGATCCCTGCTTTTAAAGTGGGATAGGCCTTGAACAGCAGCTTCTAAAATGTATTACCTGTGTTTTTGTCAAACAAACACGCCCCCAAACAAGAAATACAGCATCACATGCTATTTATAGGAAGCTGGGAGAGCTAGTCAAGACAAAAAGGACCCTTTTTTACTTCGTTTTTCTCTATCAGCAACAATGAAACACAATGAACAATACAAACAACAAAAGAAAAGCATAGGCCATCAAGCAGCTCATGCAATTTAGTGCAGAAGAAAGTACAAAGGGATAGGTACCCCAATACAATGGCTTTCTACTGAAATGGTATTTTAGCAACATAACATTTGTTAAAAAAGTCTTACCATTCTTCTGTCCGGACCCTGCAGTCCTTGGCTTCTCTTTCTAGCGTCTGGCACTTGATCTGAGAAGAGCGGAACCCCACACAGTAAACACACACAGAGTTTCAGGTACAGCCTTTCAGGAAGCACTATCTAGAGGAAAACTTACTTCTAACTTGGCTTTATCCGTCTGCAGTTTTTCTATTGTATCCATATACTTCCTCGTTAAGCCATCCACCACTGCCTGATGTTGCATAGTATCTGCCTCCAGGACATCGAGTCTACTTCGCAGCTCGGACTCTAAGCGTTTATGTTGCTCATCTGCTTCAAAGAACTGAAAATGAGGAAAACTGGGTTCTTAGCTGAAAAATTTCTGTTTCATGCAATGCTCTAAACTAGAGGCCAGAGACTTGGCCAGAGACTCTCATTGATAAAATCTGGGCTGAGTAAGCTACACATTTCCATCCTACTTTATCCAAGTGCTAACGTGATCGTCATCACCATTGTTTCCAAGTGCTTCCCGAGAGATATGAATTCCGAAATGATAAAGCAACATTGGCTTCTGTCTTGTATTGAATTCTGAACATCAAAAATCTACCTTGTCAGGCTTTCCCTAGCTCCTGCCCTCATAGACTGGTCATGGATGCTTCTCCTTATATTGTCTTATCCATCAAGATCTTTCTCCTCCCTAGTAGTTAGTAAACTAAGCACATGCACCTTCAGCTCCTTTATGAATGGGTCCCTGTCTCTTCCTATGCTCCCTCACCTCTTGTCTCCCAACTCTTCTCCATCCCAGATTATAAGCCCCACAGGGCAGGGATCTGTCTTTAGCCATGGCTGTTCAATGCCAGGCACATTGCTGGTGCTACATAAAACAACGACGAACGTATCAGCGTCAGGTAACAAATGGCACAGAAGCCAAGTTATTCGGCCACGCTGTAAATTCAAGCAATACACCGGCAGCAACCATGTACCATGTGTTCAGGAAAAACAGTTTTGCAGCCCGCTAAGGCACATAGACCCTTTCTAGACAACAAATGACCAGCTTTCTAACCCCAGAAGAAAAACTTGACATATTACTCACTTGTATGTGCAGTCGCTCATTCTCTTCTATCTTCTTCTGAAGATCTTCATCAAAGACATTTTTCTGTTCTTGACTCAAGTGAGAGGAGGAGTCCCCACTTTTCTAACAGGAAGTAAAGTATTTTGGTTTTTCACATGCACTTGTAGGATGCTGTACATACACAGCTTAAAGCTAGGTCTGTTCACATTTCCCAGTTGCAGGAAGGACTCTGAAACACTGTGTCAAATTCTAGGAGCACATTATCCACATGCTTTACAGCTTTGCACACACGGCAATCATGGTCACGTAGTAGCCAAGGTGTCGGTGCACACTCTAAAGTAGGGGTTGGGGAATCTCCTAGCACACAGCTGCATTATTATTATTTATTAGGTCTCTTTCTAGTTCCTAGATCTGTTCCAACAGATCCTGTCCATACCCTTAAGCAGTGAAAGAGTGAACTTAGAGAAAGGGAGTGGAGATGAGGGCATGCACTCAAACACAGGGGGATAGATCCTTGATCTGGACTCCCCTTTTCTTCTTTCATCCAGAACACACCCTTACGCATCCCTCATCGCCAACTCCTCTGCAGAATTTGAAGTGGCCCAGAGATGGAAAAGGTTTCCCCACCCCTGCTCCACATTAGAAATTCTAAGACTACAACTCCAGAACCACAAGCGACTCAACGTTTGACGATCTGCATCTCTTCACAGCCACGCCTGGCCAGCCCAGAGGAGAGATGGACCCATGCAGACACATACACCAGTCTCATCCCCCCACCTCTCCATGGAACAGGCGGCTTCCAGGTCAGCTTCTCCAGTCAGAAAGGCAAGGAGAGCATTTTCTGACACGCCCACTGCAGGGCCCACCTGGGCAGGGGGTTGTCATGCCCAAGGAAACCCGGGGAGAAGCGCAGGGAGTCAACACTGACTGCTCACGTAGTTCCCAAGCCAGTCTGGACTAAGGATCACTGCTCTAAAGTGTATTCAGCAGGTATTTCACTTCTCCACTTCACCACTATAGTGAAGACCAGCTAATGCGCGTGAGACATTGCAGTATTCCATTTCTGAGGAACAAAATAGCTTCATCAACTGGTACTGGGTGATCTGCTGTATCATCTTGGCTCCAGTCAAATGCAAAGTTAAAAAGAAATCCATAATGTCAATACAAGATCAAACTGTATTGCCCCAGTCCTAAAATACTTAACACAGTCCCATGAAGTCAACAACTAAATGTGTACAAGCGTATGAAGGATGGGGGCCTCAGAAGTCAGGTTTACAGAGTTAGATTAGAAGGGTATTGACACAAATTTAGTGTACAAGGATGGTCTGCTATTACACACTGTGCTGACAGAGAGGCAGTGTTCTAACAATTTATAGCACAGAGAAAACAAGCATCCATAAAGCAGATGGCACAAAAAATAGCATATATTTTTGCATATAATACAGCATATAATACAGAGTCAGTATTTTGAGTCTAAAAAGGTGGACAAGGCAGGAAATAGAGGACCATTATTTTTACATCTCTCAGTAATGATGGCTGCGTTCACATGAAATATGGACATTACCCCCATGTAAAGGACTCCCCCTCTGTAGCAGTGACATCATCAAGTTCTAAAATCTCCCACCCCCAAGTAAACTACCGCCTGCTTACTCTTACCTCACAGGAGCATTCACCTGAATAATCCAGGGATAAAGTACCTCATGTGGTACATTTATTTTTATTTATTTATTTATTTTAACAAAAACAAAAACATCCCAAGCAGACCTGGAGGTAATTACCACAGGTATAACCCACCCTCTAACCCCAGCAGTTTATGTGACTACTTCTACCCCAAGGGTAACATTGAGTGAACCACCCCAGGGTAAGCATTTTGTTTGAACAAGATCTTGACATTTTTCTTTATGTAAATTGTTTTAATTTGAGCCCTACCTTCTTATTCTTGCCTTTAGCTTCACTTAACACCAGCTCATCCTGAAGCAACTCCACCCTCTTAGCAAGCTGTTGATTCCGAAAAGTTAGACTGTCCATTTCTTGTTGCAGTTTTCTCAGCGATTGGTCCTTCATCTTCAGTTGTTCCTGTATTAACATAAGAAGTTTCATCGTGTAGTATGAAACGTAAGGTTCTGGCATGAGTTGATCTTATACAAATATAAAGTTAACTTGTATATCCAAAAAACCCAATTGTATGAGATCGAAACTTAGGAGAAAGTTTCTAACTGAAATACATTTATCACTTGTAGATTACAAACAGCTATTAGCAAAGTAGGTTTAGGGAACGTAATTTCTTACTGTCGAGAGCTACGAGTGGACAAAAGGGAATGGATCCCCTCATTGTTCCTTGGGTACTTCTCCCAAGCAACCAAGATTGGCCACTGTCGGAGACAGGATGCTGGGCTCGACGGACCATTGGTCTGACCCACTAGGATACTACTTATGTTCTTACACAATGACACTACTTATGTTCATACACAACAGGGACATGGACAGAGTACTCTGGAGGGTTTTATAAGCTAAAGACTTTCATTTCCTTTTTTAAAATTTTATTTTTAAATATTTATTTTTTACAAAGCAAGCTACAAAAAGGTATTTCTTCCTTTGCACACACTTCCTAGAGCCTCCAGGAAACAAGCACGAAAAGAGCAGATGCTAAACTCTTAACAAATTAATTCTTTGTTATAATCTATTGCATCAGATTTTTAAAATGCTGAACTGCCGAGAAAAAAAAAAAATCTAATCAAGCAGTTTTTGTCTAGATTTAGCACAACTATATGGAATACTTTAAAGGCGTTACCTTCAGAGAAGCTGAGTTTGCTTGTTCATCCACAACACCCTTTTTCAGTACCTGATTCTGAGCTCGAAGCTGAAAATAAGAGACATAAATTATTAATCTAGCCAGGAAGGAGAAAGGTTGCAAGCCATTCATTAACTGTCTATAAAATGCTGCATCCTCGTTCAGGAAATGTAAAACACATGCATCTCAAAAGCAGCATTTTAATTCCACTAGATATACCTTTCTAATAAATACTGGAAGACATAAAAACCATAATAAAAATATTTAAAAGACTTATGGCCTTTCCTGGTAGTTCAGAGCTCAGACCTGACTTTTCAGAGGCATCGGAAGTACTTCTTCTTTGGTGGGCAGAACGGTGTTTGGAAGGGTTTGGGTTTTGTTTTTTTAAATATATATGCTCTTATCTATGTTGAGCCTTTGGGAACAGGCAGGATAAATAATGAAAATAAATAAAAACCTAAGTTAACCTCCTCAATCTTTGGAAAATTTAGCTTATACAAAAACTTACTCTCAACCTGCTGTTCTTAAAGAACAGACGGTTTCTTAGTAGGCCAGCTTTAAAAAGCTGTTATTGTTGAGCGTTTGTTTGTAGCCGGTGAAACTCCAAGGGAAATAACCGATACCAGATTTACCAGTATCGGACCTCTCAATACTGGATTTACCAGTATTGGAATTCCAGATTTTTAACATTGCCGATTTTACCGGGTTTTTTACACTACGGCCATTGTTAAATGGCAGCAATGTTAAAATCCAGTAGAGCAAGCAATGTTAAAAATCCGGTATTCCAATACTGGTGAAGTATCGGTATTATCGGATTAATCCGATACCAATAGTCCCACCCCTACCCAATACCAACACACACACACCTGCATGGATCCACTGAAACCAACAGGTCTCAACATGTGTTTTTAGGATTAGAGCCCACCTTAAATTAGCATCTTCCTACCCTATCTTGTCACTTTCCTGTCTCTTATGTTTTGACTCTTTTTACTCCTAGTTCACCACACAGAGTCAGTATAGCCAACAGTCAACAGGATTTTTAGCCTGACCCACATTTTAAGAAAACTGCTAGAGAGAGATTTTGATTGCAGAATACATCTAGCTAGTGGGTAACAGAGGTTTGGGTGAGGTGGGAAGGCAGTACATACAGCTTTAGCTGAGATTTCTGACTAAGTCTGTAGGTCAAATAAAAAGAGAACCATCATGTTACTTGTGAGCTAAGTGAACTGGAGATGAAGTTATTCAGACAAAAAATAAAACTAGAAAGCATCACCCCTACAGCTGCTTTTTGGAACATGTTCAAAGTTGATAGCACTGAAGGTAAGAATGCTAACTGCTCTCCCTGGAGGTACAGTGGAGCAACAGATGCTGCTCTCTCCTTTCTCACTGGTGATGAAGCCATGCTGCTGAACAGATTTAGCCAGAAAGTGACAGTAGGGCGAGGGAGGGAAGCAATGCGGTTCTAATATCTTTTACTGGACAAACTGCTGTTGGTGGAAATAAGAAAGCTTTCGGGCCACACACGGCCCTTCCTCAGGCATGTAGCGTAGCCCATCAACAATATAAATGTACTAGGAGGAAGAAACATTAGTGACAGTATTGGTAGAGGATATACTGGCTAGCATTGGTACACTGCTATCTTCAGGGCTGTTGCTTCTAGTGAAGATAACTTTCTAAGCTGGTGAGTTAATTTTTTACAATTCTGGGTCTCTTCATCCATTGCAAGTCCCATGACTTTTTAATACCCAACTCATGATTTATATATATGCTTTTTACAGCCCTCACCATCTGAAAGGGGAATGCTAGTATCACTTTTGGGGTGTGGAAGTGTTAATACAGGGGATCTGTATCCTTATTAGAGCAGAGTTGGGCACCAGCATCAGTACCAAGCAGAAACCCCATGAGTGGTGTCTCACAGTCAGAATGGTAACACACACATTTGGGAGGATCAATATCCAGAGGGTGCAATTTGGGGGGCGGGGGGTGTCATATCAGAGGGAATAAAGCCCCAATGTTGGAGAAGAGGAAGGGATGGGCGCAAGGCAGGGCTGAATCTATCAAGAGCAGGTAGGGAGTAAAGGAATAGTCCTAAGGGGTTTTTAGAAATAGCCGCATCAGGACAGAGATTCATCATAAGGGAGGGAAAGACGCATATCCCTATTGCGACAGCGCTGCCACGACAGTAGAAGGCATCAACCGGGGTGTCAGCCCCGCCCGCATGGAGCGAGGTAGAAGAGATGGCAGCGGTAACAGAAAAGGGATGGGGAAGGAGAGAGGGGACGTCACTCTCACTATCGCGCGGGTCCCGACATGGGGGCACTTGCACTCACTGTCGCGACAGGGAGAGGGTCTCGCTAAGAGGAGGAGGTGGAAACCTCAGTCCCGCACACCCAGTACCTTGGAGTACTCCTGCGCCAGCTTTTGGTACTTCCCCTGCAGCTCCGCCGCTGCCGCCATCGTCGCCCTCCAGCTACGAGGGGGGATCCCGCTACCCGAAGCAGCAGCCGCTCGGCGGCTGCTCAGTCCCCCAAAGGTACTTCCGGGTTCAGGCGGAGCGACCGCGTTGACGTCACCCCGCAGCCTCGCGCCACGAAACTGAAGGGGGGGTTGGAATAGCGTTAGGACTCCGGTGCCGCCATCTTGGATTTTATGTGTGTGTAAATCCAAAGATGCCTGAGGCGGCGACGACGGGGAGTGGTAGGGAAGGCGGGCGAAGAAGCCAGACGGCAGATCACGTGATACCAAAGGAAGGCGGGAAGGCACTGCTGTTACCATGGGAACGGCCTCCTTCCCGCCGCACACTACGGTAGGGTGGCGAGATACGCACATTTTAGAGGACACTTATGAGAAATACAGGTTGCAGGGCTGCATTGGAGCCCCGCAACCTATATTTCTCACGTGTCCTCTAAAATGTGCGTATCTGGCCGCCCTACGCTACAGGGAGGCCCAAGCCCGGATCCAGGGGTAGGGTACGAAGCCCCCGCCACAACAATAGCAAACCAAGTAAGGGTCCAGCCCTCGACGCGCTGCGGTGGCACCGTCACCATTCAGCTTCATGGGGTTCCTGTCAGCGCAGCACTTTGAGGATCGGAGCCCCCTTGCCCCTAGGTGGCTGCCTGGATCCCGCTCCCCCTCAAGACACTTTTCTCTCACGTTCTGAAAATGGCAAACAGGATTCGATCGTTTAGAATCCGACGCCAGATTCCGCGCCTGTTGCTCCCAAGTTGTGAGTTGGCGGGCTGTATAAACACCATGGGCAATCAGCTGTCACTCCCTCTCAGCCCCTTGTAAATGACTCTCTGCCTCCTTGTTCCTCATGAGACCGCTCGCACCTACGTGCTTTCCCAATCTCCAGGTTCCACTACTGCGGGATGCTCTACAAAAGTAAATAAATGCCTCGTTTTTAATCTAGAAAAGGAAGTAGAGTGAGGTGATCAAGTCTGCAGATGACACAAAGCTATTCAAGGCAGCTAAAATCCGAGCGGACTGAGGAATTTGCAGGACGAATCTTGCCAGACTGGGTGACTGGGCAACTGAATGGCAGATGAAATTTAACATTGACAAGTGCAAAGTGATGCACATGGGGGAAATAATCCAAACTTATATGTACACAAGGCTGGGTTTTAAATTAGCTGGTTTCTGCTCAGGTAAAGGATCTTGGAGTCATTATGGACAATAGATTGAAATCCTCAGCTCAGTGTGGGGCAGCAGTGAGAAAACCAGACAATGTTAAGAATTATTCAGAAAGACAGAGAATAAACCTGAAAATATTATAATGTCTCTATATAAATCAATGGTGCGACCACACCTTGCATATTGGTCACCCCATCAGAAAAGATATAGTAGACCTAGAAATGGTACAGAGATGGGCAACAAAAATGATAAAGGGTGTGGAATGCCCTTTTCTGTCTGTCTCCTTTGCCAAAACTCTCATCCATAGTCATCTCACGCCTCAACTATTGTAACCTCCTCCTTGCTGGCCTTCCCCGCTCTCACCTTTCTTCCCTCATCTCTGTTCAAAACTCTGCTGCCATGATCATCCACCTAGCCCTTCTCTTTGACCATGTGCAGCCTCTCCTCTCCTCTCTCCACTGGCTCCCCCTTCCTGAGCGTATTCTGCACAAGCTCCTTGTCTTCACCTACAAAGCCCTTCACCACCTCGCTCCCCCTATCTCTCTGCCCTGATCACCCTCCAAACCCCTGTTTGAGCACTCTGCTCCTCTTCCATCCCCTCCCTTACCCTCCCACGCCTCCCCTGCTCCCCCAACCGCTTTTGTCCCTTCTCCCTCGCTGCCCCGCACGCCTGGAACTCCCTCCCTGCCCTCGTCCGCCTTGCCCCCTCCCTTCATACCTTCAAGTCCGTCCTCAAAACCCACCTCTTCTGCTCCGCCCTTCCCTTCCTAATCATCCCCACCCAGGATTATCCCCCACCTGTTATCTGTAAACTCCCAATTTTTTGTAACGAAGCCAAGAACATGCACCTGAGTTCTCGCATCCTCATGAATGTTGCATCCCTTGTCTCTCCCTCTGTTCCCCCTTCCCTGTCTCCCCTCCCCCTGTCTTTAGATTGTGAGCTCTCGGGCAGGGACCGTGTCTATCTTATTTTCTGTAAAGCGCCAGGTACATCGCTGGCGCTATATAAATGCTTATTATAATAATAATAATAAGTCAGAGCCACATTTGTACTTTCTGTCTTTCCCTCCCTGGAGAATACTGACACTGCTTGTGGGGACGTCCCCAGTGTCCTGAGCTGACCCGGCCATCCAGGACTGTTCCCTGTGAGAAAGGAACATTGGGTGAATTTTCTTTCTACAGGGATAACTCCTGGATGGCCAGCTACCCACCCTGTTAATTGAGTATGACTAGGTGGAAGGCGTTGGGTCACAGGTTACCCTAGTTTTGAGACAGGATTACTTAGTCTTGATGGCTATAGAACTGTTCAGTTAGTGTAAGGTTTGCTTTCTCGCAACTGGAGCACTAGCAGTCGGATCCCCTCTGAGCATGCTCCAGAAAGTTGAAGTCTGGTCGTGGCAGGGATCTAACCCCAGTGTCCTGAGCTGGCCGTCCAGGAGAAATCCCTGTAGAAGTAAAATTCACAGGTTAAGCACCCAGTTTTCCTATCTCTTACAGTGGGGCCATGCCATCTGTGGATGGGTTTACAATGCTAACTGATATTTGATATTTCGTATTTTTATTGCTGTCCGCGGTTACAGGTCGGAGTGTATTTAAATCACAAATTGGGGGTCGCACAGCAAAAATTTTGGGGAGCCACAGTGCTAGTGGCAGTTTTGTTAACCGTTCTTTCCACAAGTTAATAACTTGTTGGAAGTTATAACCTCAAACTCTCCAAATTCCAGAGTAACCATTTGTATTTTGTCCTATAAATAGCCAATTCACTTTTAGCATCCTTCCACTAGGGGGCACGTGTTACCTGAATTTGGCAATGTGTTAAGGAAGAGTTAGTTGCCCACTGGTTTTCCAGATAGGAGAAAATCATCAATATACAGCTGTAAATCTGAAGGAAGGTCTTGGTGTAAGCCACTGCACAGTAGCAGCTAGTTACAGTGATTCTGGAAGAGTTCACTTTATTATGTCCATAGCTTCACAACTGAGACAAAGCATGTACTCAAGTTAGCAATTGGGAGAAATTGTTTCTTTGGGTGTTAATAACAAATGAGACATTAGGCAACATAAGCTAACATTAGCCCACACTGTTTATTAGGTGTTTGCCAGATGTTTTCCCCCCACCAGAAATGGGGCTGCCACCTACCATACCCACAGCCCCCACAAACGGCATGATCTCAGAGAATGTGGAGTCTGCTATGCGGGTGAATGCTGGCTAATGCAAAGTAATGTGTGCCCACGTGTCCGCATCACGTCAGGTTGCGGGCAGCCTTGCGCACATACAGCACCATAATGCAGGGGCAGAAGCCTTGAGTGTCCAAGGAGCTTCTCGGAGATGGGGGTGGGGGGTTGAAGTACAGCAGCGAAGAACACCTGCCCATCCATGAGGTTCGTCACGCTAAAAACTGTGAGTGGGGGTTGCACGGACCAAATGCAGACTGCAGCGGGCTAACGTCTCGGGTTTTTACACCCTTTGTGGAGTAGAATATGTTGAGAACATAAGTAGTGCCAAACTGGGGTCAGACTAATGGTCCATTAAGCCCAGCATCCTGTCTCTGATAGTGGCCAATCTCAGTTGCTTGGGAGAAGTACCTAACAGGTCCCAATAGGTAATCCATTCCCTGTTGTTCAGTCCCACCTGTCATGGGTTGGAGGTCCCGCACTCCCACTTTACCGGGTTTGAGTGACTCAGTTTCCCTCGCGCACAGCCCACTTGAATTAGTTTCTCTCTCTGGCTAATTCAAGTCTGCCGCAGGGACAACTCCTTTGTCACTCAAGGGCCCGATCCTTCCCGTTTACAGACTCTTTACTCTCTGGGTTCGCAAGAGCTTGAGGGCTCTTGTTGCTCACTTGTGTTCCAATGTTAGACAC
>QEPC01015236.1:1748939-1768964 GCA_003113815.1 Sphenodon punctatus
CCCTCCTACACCCCCACCCTACCCCTGAACAAAAGAACCCCCAAGAACGTCCCCCGCCACCCCCTACGGCCCTGAAGTGCCCCAAAGTGCCGCATCCTTTGGCCGCGGCTCTTTGGCTCGCGGCCTGCGGCGGGAGCCACTGGCCACCGGACTTTAAAGCCCCGGCCACTTCCAAGTGGAGGAGGTAACAAGCTGGCCCCGACAACCGGCTCTGCACTCTCCCCCACCCCCCAGCACTCACGGCAGTTATTTTTCCTCCGCAGGTGTCAGCGGAGCGAAGTCGAGAGGAGCAGCGGGGGCGGCGGCACCAGCAGACCCCCTCCTCTTCAGCCGCAGGTGACAGCAGCCCAGCACAGGCAAGCGGACAGGCAACGTTAAATTCTGAACGTTCCTCTTGGCATACTTGATTAAATTAAAAAAGGATCACATCTGTGGCATATCACTTGTCTACAATACCAAAGTGAAACATTCCTATAACAGTAGCATCCCATTAATTCCATCTGTGAGGTTTAAGATGACCTTTTCCATACAAGTACAGAGGAAGAGTGTTGAGATACAGATAGGCCACTGTGTGCTATTAGGAAAAATCCTTTCACTAATTCCTGGCTTCACTCCTGTGGTTTAGGATGTCAGAAATAGACTCATTTTGGCTTTCATTGTAACATGTAGATCCAATACTTTTGTTTTGACACTGACATCGTTTGTCCCTTAGGTAAGATGCTATCCTATTACAGCTTCCAATTCCAGTCATTACTTGTCATCACCCACAATTCTAGCTGCCCCGGAGCTGAACGTTTTCAGTCTCATTTGGAAATTAAAAAAGAAAAATCTAATAAAAGCAGAAACCATAGTTCATTAAGGGTTGAGAATATTAAGATGGGAAGTTAGCTATATAAATACATTAACAAGTTTTCACTGGCATGCAAGAAAGCAAGACATTTTGTCACAGAATTAGGACAGCTACTTATAAATTAAAAGCCTGGATGAAGACTGAAGACATCTTGGGGAGGCCTGAACGTTCAAAGGTTACATATTACAGTATATTAAAATCCCACACTCCAGTGACTTTTCTGGCATCCCCCATCCACTGCCCCAGAAAAAGCATCCATAAAGCAGGTTTGTGGGTAAGAGCAGACATTGTGTAAAACAGATGAGCAGTCGTAAAATCCTGGGCGATACAGCCCAGATCAGGTTGGGGCACTGGCCTGACGTGGAGCTGTCCCGTCAGCTACACGGCCTAGGTACAGCTGAGAGCACCATGCCACGACAGATGGCCATGGCAGTCAATGAGGCATGGCCATGACAGACAGCCATGGCAGCACAGGCAAAGCCGCAGTCGCACAGACGTGCTCACTCCCTTTGGCCCGATCTAGCAGGCCTTTGCCCAAGTTGTAATCTATGGGGATTGTCTGGAGCTCACAGCCCTGGCTGGCCGCTACCACCACCTGGGGCAATCCCGGGCCAACAACTGGCTGCGCATGGTTACACGTGCTGCCGGGTCCTGGGCCAAAGCCGGCCCAAGTCACGTCTGGTTTTACCCATTGTTAATTCTAACAAGTGGCTGGAGGAGGATTGGATAAATTCTTGGAGGATCGGTCCATGAATGGCTATTAGCCAAGTAGGCTGGGGGATGCAACCTCTGACTATCGGGAGTTGGGACTGAACGGTAGGAAATGGGTCACTCCATTATAACCTGTTGGGTACTTCTCCGAAGTGAGTGAGATTGGCCACTGTTGGAGACAGGATGCTAGGCGTGATGGACCGTTTGGCATGAACCAGGATGGCTGTTCTTATGTAGCCTGTTGGCAGTAGGTAGTCTGTGGAATTAGGTGGCGGCCTGTGAAGGAGGCCTGGAAGGCTTTGCCTGGAGGAATATCATCTATCCATATATTGGAGGTCCGCCTGGCCGTAGACCTCCCCTCCATTCGTAGACAGTGTAAGACCTGGCTGTTCCGCCGGGCTTTTTCCGAGGGAGACCGGATGGGTGGGTTAGGTCAGGGTGGGGGTTTTATTGTGGGGTTATTTTAATGTGGGGTTAATTTTATATGTTGTTAAATGTTGTTAGCTGACCCCAGCTGCTTGTGGAGGGGGTGGCATAGAAATGCAAAATAAATAAATAAATATTTATTTATTTTTAACATTTATTAGTCGCCCCATATGCCTACAGCATCCCGGGGCGATGTACAATTCAGTAAAAACATTCATAAAAATATAACAATTTTTAAAACAGACGAATTAAAACCTCAAACCTATTACTTAGAAAAGGGTCCTATTAAAACCTTCTCCCCACGGCAGGGGCATAGCTAGGTGGGAACGGGCCCTGGTGCAGCAGATGGAATAGGCCAGCTGCTGGGGTACTCCACGTCAATGTGCATATGCAATCTACATGCTTGTGGGCCCCCCAGGCTCATGGCTGTATCTGCTGCTCCTATTATAGCTTACACCCCTGCCCCAGATTTTACAAACTCTCCAGGGTGGAGCAGTCGGCAGCTGGGCAAGGCCCTGCTGCAAGATTCTGCAAGGGAATGAGAAGATGAAGCCCCACCAGAATGCTCTTCACTGCGGCCTGTCTGAGAAATAGTGCCCGAACCCATGGGGCATAGCTAAGTTAGAATGGGCTCCCCTGCTGCACCACCCAGTGGCACCTAGCAGAGCTATGATGTCTGTGGGCCACAGGCTCCTGATGCAGCTGCACCATCTCTACCTACAGTCGTTACGCCCGTGCCTGTACCTGCTCTGTAGGCCAGGCAAAAAGGGAAAATGGGGAGCATTAAAGGAGAGTCAGGGAAAGCCACGAAGGGCCAGATGGCATGGTGGGGGGGGAGAATGGGCTGGAAGTGGATTGCCGGCTGGGTGTTAGAAAAGAAGGCCTTCCTCCTCCAAGTTTGGAAACCATTGCTACATTTATCTGCCTCTCACTCAAAACTGGGTAAGTATCAAATAAAAGCAAAGTCCGCAATCTACAAGCCACTTGCTCTGGAGTTGTCCCACAGGATCGCAGGTACAACCCTAGTCATTTTGCAATGTAACAACAAACAACTTAGGGGTGGCACTGAACAGCAACTGGAGAAATTGCATCACGTTCTAAAGCAACAGGTTCTCCAAGCAGCTCAACTGCAAGGCCAGCTATGGTTTATCAAAAAAGTGACACTGGACACTTTCAAAAAAATCCTTGGCTCAAACTGCTGTCATGCCGCAGATGTTTATAGAAATAAATACTCAAGACAGACACTTTAAGTCATGGTATGCAACGATGTTCACAGATACATAGGTTTTAAGGCAAGCATGGATAGGATCATCTAATTCAATGGTCTCCATAATTCAGGGCAGAGAATTCACTCGCCGATTCCTGTGGTAAGCCCTGAACCAGACCACCTCTTTCAGGTGGTCATCCCATCTTGATTTAAGGTTATCAAATGACATGATCAACCACAAACTTGAGTAGGGCAGTGCAAAATGACAAGTGGCTTCTAGACGTTTTGCCTACGTGATCCCATTTTGAGAGCAAAGCAATCTCGTGACACCAGTCAGCAAAGACATGCAAAGTGTATTAAATATCAAGTCAGGACTGTGACCCCTTCTGAAGATGGTGTGACCTCCACAACTCAGAGCTTGGGATCCTCGGCAACTGATGCTCCAGTGAGCTGAGAATGTACAGACAGGATGCTTTCTGAAATTCAAGAATTTACATGTGGTTTCTTCTGTTTTAGACACCATTTTATTATTGTTGTTTTTTTTAAAAAAGGTGCTTCATCCAGGATGCTGATGCAGTTGTGTCATCTCCACTTCCTTAGTTTACACAGAGCTGCCCAATTGCAAGGAAGAGCTAGGCCCTGGCAAGACTTGCATGTGGCCCAATTTAATTCCAACTTGGCTCCTCCTCTGCCACCATCCTCACCTGCCCAAGTCTCCTGCTCCCTGAACCATCTTTGCTCCTTCTCCCAGGCTGTCCCCAATACTTAGAACTCCCCCGCCCCCACATACACTCTATTTTTCCCTCCCAGCCTTCACATTCCTCCTAAAAACCTCTCTCGCCTGCCAGTCTCTCTACTTCCTCACCGCTGCACAGTGCTCACCAGTGTTTCTTCTTCTGCCCGATCATTCAGAGTTCCCTTCTCCCTTGTAACTAAGCTAAGCGCCTTCCACTTCTTAACTTCGTGTATGTATCCCTGTCTCTCCCTAAGTTCATCCTAGACTGTAAGCATTCTGTGTCAGGGTCCTGTCTCTGATTGTTTGGTGCAAGGCCCATTGTTGGTGCAATATAAACAGTAATAATAAATGAATTTGGTGCAAGGCCCATTGTTGGTGCAATATAAACAGTAATAATAAATGAATTTCGTAAGAGAAACCTTAACTGACTGAGGGTCCAATCATGCAAGCCACTGAGTTGAAGAGTGGACGACAATATTTAGAACCTAAAAAGATCATGCCTTAATACAATGTCAGAAAAGTACCAACATGATTATGGTGCTGCTTTCCTTCTTCAGTACCAATCCTACAAACACGCATGTATTTTGCACCTTAGTGCCACAAGTAATCCCACCAAAATCTGTGCGACTTGTGATAGCAGTGAAGTTAAGCACATGCAAATATTTGCTAGACTGGGCATAAAGGCTGTATAATCTGTATACGAGTCTCTGCAACATAGCCTTGAAAAACATGCACAGAAAATAAATAAGTCATTATGTGTTATAAAACAAAGTTTATTCTGCAATACTTTATCATATCGAATTGCATCTCTTTGGTAAAAATA
Source organism: Sphenodon punctatus (assembly GCA_003113815.1). Classification (NCBI taxonomy): domain Eukaryota; kingdom Metazoa; phylum Chordata; class Lepidosauria; order Sphenodontia; family Sphenodontidae; genus Sphenodon; species Sphenodon punctatus. The sequence continues at coordinate 1,753,693 of QEPC01015236.1, forward strand.
AACTTTATAAACATTTTAATTAATAAAGGTTAGCATACAAAAAACTAAACATCTGTAAATTGCCTTTAAAATGAGCAAAGGGCTGCAACTGGGGTGGGAGGGAGGACAAGGGTTAGAACTGGTTATCTACTGGCAGAATTATTCTAAATAAACCCAAGGACTTTTCTTATGCTACATTAGAAAACAAGCTAAAAGGGAGTATTTTAAAACAACTCTGGTGGCTTTGATCAGAAGGCATACTTACAATTTTACTCTTAAATAAATAATAGTTACAATGGATTGGCAATTATAAATCATTTCATATCACTATAGGATGGCAACATAATACTCTTTAAATTATGCACTTTTTAGTTTGAAGAAATATACATTTATAAAACAGACTCGGTAATGGCACTGGCAGTTAGATGTGGAGAATGTGCTTTAAGAAAGCATGGCAGGTGCGACATTGAAAATACTCAAGTTTTCCTTTCAATAGATATTTTGGCTAGACCATTATTGAACACGGATGAGCATGCTTTGCCTTGACCAAAGCGTTCACTTTTGAGTCTGGCAAAGGAGTTGCAAACCAAACAACTTCGGATTAGTTTTTTTTTGTTTGTTTTTTTAAAGATGGATTTTAAAACCATTTGCTGTAATTCTTAGAGAGGCAGTAATTTAGTCCTGGATTACTCAAGCCCTGGAGAGTTTTATACAGTATGCTCGCCTAAGGACTGATCTGAAACGGGGAGGCCTTTCCAATTCTGCAGCTCACAGACATGTCTCAATTTCATCCAAGAAGGATGTGAGATTCATTAAACACTTTCCCTACCTTTTAAAATGTGGCTAAAATACACTGGAAATGGACCATTTGGTATTAACTCTTTACATAAGGTCACTGAGTATGTAAAGCAATCCTCAAATTACACTAAATTGCTTACATGTTCACTGAGGAAGGAGGGGTACCTTTAAATCAGACGAAAGACACAGATAAGGAGAGAAAGGATATGAAACTGTCAAGAGGTTCCCCACCTCCAGAACAGCGTGGAGGACATGAAAATCTCCTGCAATAGGTACATATGGCCGCACATGCATCAGACACTATGATTTTACCATGGATATAGGGCTGAAGACTGGGATGGAGGAGGAGAACTCCCCGTCACTGGCACAGAACTCCGCAATGAATCTATCCACAGCAAGGCAGAGGGGTGTGCAAGACGTATCCATCCGGGATTTACAGTCTCTCTGTCAGAGAATGCAGCAGGACTATTGCTGCAACCCAACCAACCTGCCTTGCTGTGCAGGATGGGAATTTTACCCTCTGCTTTTGCTAACTGCCTCATGCATTTATTGCTCTGCCCTGGCACAGGGAACGTAAAAGAGACTATAAACCTGTTGGAAGCTTGTTATAAGAGTGGCACAATCAGACACCTATCAATCACGACATATAGGGTGCCTTTTTGTTTTGGAGAACCCCAATTCTACTGAAAAGCAAAAGGGCAGATAAGAACAGACCGACAGTTATCGGGACCAGTGTCAACAATCTGAGCATACGCACAATGCCACGAAGTGGAGAATCCAACTCCTTTTCAGAGTTAACAGAAAGGCTCTGACAGACATTAGGAGGAGCAGGGCAGGGAGCTTGTTGAATATCACCATGGCTCTAAGATATGCAGGACGTAACCGAACTCCAAAGAGTTACTGCAAAGTATTTCCATAGCTGGATTGTTATTTTACATAGCTATCAAGAACATATTGGGTATCGGCCTCGCTATTAAAGCATCACGAGTTAGAGCAAGGTCATCCTGCATCAACACTTCCCCCTTTCAGTAGAGAGAAAAAAAACTCATGAAGCACCACATTTGCGCTTAAAGCCAAAGGTTTGTTCAGTTTTGAACTGCAAGAGCATTCTCTCTACTATGTTGCAGTCAAACAGCAGGTTAGTTTCTTGCTTACCCAGCGAAGCTCTTGTGAGGTTTAAGAGAGATGCAGCTGACATGCAGAGAGGCGCACCATTTGCACACAGCTTGTACTTCAGCGTGCGTGCGTGCAAACATGCAGGCAGGAGAGGTTCATTTCTTCTTTTGTTTGACACTTTTATGCTTAAAACGAGCACTGTAATTGCAAAGTGGAGCCTTTTACAGCTTCCACCCTTTTCAAGCTCTTTGCTTTAGAATACCATGAAATGCTATGGAGACCCTTGCAAACACCTCTGAGATCTTTAATGTCCGCCAACATTAATGCAAATGTACTACAACTTTAATGGAGAGTGGCTTGGGCCCTACTAGGTTTCAGCAGCAGCATGACCAGACCTATGCTTAAACTGGCAGGGTTTTGTTCATTCTAATGGCAGCATGCAAGAGGAGACTGAGGAATGGACCGGGGCAGGGGCTGGGGAGGGAGATACTTTCCCATTAGTAAAAATTGTAGCCAAATTTAATTTTGTGGAATCCAGAATGGTACCCAAAAACAAGCACACTAGTAATGGCTTCCTAATATAAACCATCTTGCTCAATGTGGAGATGAGCACATCAGCTAAAGAAAGTTAATGGCACATCAAACCGCCTCTTAAAACACAGGCAAACACTGTGTGGCTTTAGATTATTCGGAAAGATCCTTAAGGCATTCTTCGATGTACAGTACTGTTAAGCTCACTGACATGTTGGCATCTTTCTTTTCATGTAAAAGGCATTTAAAATACCTGCCCCCCCCCGGTGACTTCACTCCATTCCTGCTACATTCTTGAGCAGCAAGAAATTCAGGTGTTAATAAAGAGAGGTTCTTTTATTGCAGACAGACAAAATACAAAGGGTGAATGCCTGGTCCCATTAAAGTCAATGGCAAAACTCCCACTGATTTAAACAGGGTCAGGGGTTTTTACCCACAGTATTAGTGTATGCAGATGCCACCCGGAGGCACAGTGTATATCCCAAAGCCTGGCTACATAGCAGCCCTTCAAAGGATGCTCTCCTAGTTCATATAGTATGAAGCTGAAGCATAGGAATCAGTAGACTTGCACCAAAGAAAGTTATGGCAGCCAACATTTCCGAAAAAAGCACCAAGTGTGTTTTGAAATCCACACCACTAATTCAAATTCCCTAACCTGGAAAGAAAAAACGTTACATTTTTGCTGTTCCTAAACCCGTCACGCAAAGTTCTCTTGCCGGCGGCCATTTACAATTCAGCCTTCTAGATCCCTGAAGGAAGAGGAGAGTCAAGAAAGCACGGAGGGTTGTTGCGAGTTCCTGAACTAGAATCTTCTGCATAAGCAGGGGAGAAGGAAGTGGGGGAAGCTATACCAAAAAGCATAAACCTTTAGCTAGGAATACGGACAAAAATACACGAGGTGGTAACTTCTCACTGTTTGCTGCACAAACAGGGGGAGCAGTGTGTGTGTGTAGTGGAGGGAAGAAGGGGAGAGAGGGAAAGAGAAATGCTCTTGTCTTGTACGGTGAAAGTCACCCTGCACGCAAGGCCAGGCTCAAGCCATTACTCCTCTTATGTCCCAAGCAGGGCTATTGGAATGGGGATAGCGTATTCTTTTCAAGCTTCCCAAGTGCGACTTAAGTGGCGTCTGGGTTTTGCACCTGGCCTTCTGCGCAGGGGGAGCAAGTGATGCTCACAGCAGGCATCTGAATCTAGGGATCCCTCTGGAAACTTTCCAATATTCAATTTAAGAGTTATTAAAAGAACACTATTAGGATTTTCCTCACAAGTCATGCATCTTTCCCAATCTGAAAATAATAATAATAATAATAATAATAATAATAAATCATATCTTTTCCAGGCAACGATTAACCCCACCCCCCAAAAAATTAAAAAGGCTAAACTAATAATGAGCGCCAAAAACAAAACAAACAAAAAAGTCCTCTTATGGCTTTGATCTCCCTTGTGAAGGGTAAAAAATAGAAGAGTATTGCCACGCTTAAAAAATATATATGTATATATTCACATGAACAGGTGTCACTATTTTTTTCTCTGCTTCTGACTTTGGCTCTTTGCAGTACTTATTAGGGAGCCCAGGCAGGTGCGGATTCCCGCTAGGTGTAGCAGAGACCCCGCTGCCTCTTTCAGTTCTTCATCAATTTCGTGGCATAGCTCCTTGAAGGCTTTCTTCCTAGGTCGACTCTTGCTGGAGGTGCCAACACGAGGCTGCGACACGTAGCCACTGTCTCCGAGAGGGTCATCTTCGTAGTCAATGTCTGTGTCTGCCTCGCTGTGAAATCCTTCACTTCCATCGCTTCCCGCATGGCTGGTCTTCGAGATAAATTCATACACCTCGTCGACAGAGGACAAGGAAGACACACTGGACCTGGATGCGCAGCGCTGAGAAGCCACGCTGCTTACGCTGTAATTGTGGTCCTCCTTTGGGTCGATGTTGGTGGCAGCAGAATCACTCTCATGCTCGTTTATGGTGTCATGATGACTAAACGCACTCCCATAGCTCCTCTTCTTGGGCATCTTGAGAGGCTGCGGCTTTTCACCTAGTGAAAGTAAAGTTGCCATAATAAATATTATTTCCGACCCTCAGCCAATACTAGGTACAAACATGATCCAGCCTCTAGGGCTGAAACCGAAATCATCCCAATTTTGATTTCGACGGAACTGGGCAGTTCAACCATTTTGATCAGAATTTGGACTGGACAGGATTCCAATCATAATTCCAAGAGGATCAAAATCAACTCAGGTGATTTGCGCATAAGCAAAATGGCCAACGCCTTACTACACTGAAGCAGCAGCCACCATTTTGGTTAAGGGGAGCAGCCTTTTTGCATATACACAAATCGTTTGAACGGAATTTTGATCGAAAACTTATTCTGATCGGAACCCCAGTCAAAATGCCGAACAGCTATTCCAATTCTGCTGAACTTTTCCAACCCTAATCAGGCCAAAGGCATGAGATCTACGGATGCAAGGAGTGACTGAAGAATAACAGAAGACAACTGGAACTAGGGAATAACAGTAGGAAAGGGCTGTTTAGAAAGAAGGGATACTCTACTGCTCTCCCTCTATTTGCAACCCAGAGTGCACTTCATATTTCAAATTTATATCTAATCAGTTGTTAGCTTCTAGCTGTAAAGCCCCCCTCCTCTGCCAAAACAAAGATTAAAACCGATTGTGCTTACAGTCTAAAATTCCTTGTTCAATGGAAGTATTTAATAGCATCATTGCAGTAGCAGCATCGATATCGGATTCTGTAAGAGAGAGGAAACCAAAGTGTTAGCTTTAATTTGCAAGGAGCAAGGGATGCAAAAGAATAAGAAGCCTCTCCTGAAAAAGTAACATTTACAAGGTCTACTATGGCCTGGACCCCACATATTTGAAAGATCATCTCTCCTACTATGCGACATCACGATCCCTGTGGTTGGCCGGAAGCGGTGGTACCACCTACTAGTCAGATCCATATTTATTTATTTATTTATTTATTTAAAACAATTTTCTACCTTGTCCCTCCTGCTCTAGGCAGCCCGGGGCAACTTACATCATAAAAGCACACAAAAACACATAAAATCAATAACACAATAAAAGAGAAGGAAAATAAAACCAAAAAGAAACCCTCCCCCGACCCCATCTCCCTCGTCAAAAGCCAGGCAGAACAGCCAGGTCTTGCACATACGGTGGAAGCAAGATCTGGGGTCAACTGGGCCTCCACCAGGAGGGAGTTCCACAGCCTAGTTGCGGCTGCTGAGAATGCCCTCTCCATAGTGGCACCCTGGGCCGCACGGGGGACCTCGAGAAGGGTGGTCCTCGCGGACCAGAAGTCGCTCCAGAGCACGGGGAGTGAGGCGATCCCACAGGTAAGTCGGGCCAAGGCTATACAGGACTTTAGAGGTCAAAACCAACACCCTGAATTGGGCCCGGAAGACTAGCGGTAGCCAGTGCAGAGCCTGGAGCACCGGTGTAATGTGCGCATGGTGGCCCAACCCCATAAGGAGATGAGCCACCACATTCTGCGCAAACTGCAATCTCCGAACCGTCACCATGGGTAGCCCCACATAGAGTGTGTTGCAATAGTGCAATCTCGAGGTAATGAAAGCATGGATTATAGTGGCCAGGTCACTATCTGAAACATACGGCCAAAGCCATCACACCAGATGTAATTGGTGGAATGCACTCCTCGCCACAGCCCCCATCTGGATCTCCAGGCGGAACTGTGGGTCAAGGAGCATGCCCAGAATGCGAACCTGGAGAGCCAGAGGAGGGCGAATCCCATCAATGATGGGAGCCGCCGCATCCACTGCCTTACTCACTATCACCACCTCCATCTTGTTGGGATTCAACTTCAGTCAGCTCATCCTCATCCAGTCCTCCATAGCCGCCAGACATCGGGTAAGCACCGACATGGCCAGGGTTGGGTCAGATGAAAAGGAGAGGTAGAGTTGGGTGTCATGAGCATATTGATGACACCGCACCCCATACCGTCTCATGAGCTCACCAAGTGGCTGCATATATATATACACATACACATACACACACACGCTGAAGAGGGGACAGAATGGAACCTTGCGGGACTCCACACGTGAGAAGGACGCAAAAAACAGTTCCCGAGCACTGTATGCTGAGTTCTTCCAGCCAGGAACGAGCTGAACCATTCCAGAATGATCCCGCCCACCTTGGCTCGGTCCCGCAAACGAATCACTAACATCTCATGGTCAATGGTATCAAAAGCAGCCAACAGATCTAACGGAATTAGCAGGGTCGAATGACCCTGATCCAATTTACAGCGAAGGTCGATCAAAGCCACAAGAGCAGTCTCGGTGTCATAAGCCAGACAAAAGCCAAACTGTGAGGAATCCAAATAACCAGTGTAGTCTAGATGCCCCTGCAGTTGCTGAGCCACTACCCGCTCAATAACCTTTCCTAAAAAGGGAAGGTTTGAGACCGGTCAATAGCTGGCGAGGGGATCAATGTCAAGTGATGATTTTTTGAGCAGAGGCCACACCACTGCCTCCTTGAGGCAGGTTGGCACTCTGCCCTCCCGAAGGGAGGCACTGATCACCCCCCACCAGCAACGGTCCCACTGTCTCCCGTCTGGCCTTAACCAGCCAGGATGGGTATGGGTCAAGTTCACAAAAAGTGGCCCTAACAGTCCCAAGAATATCCTCCGCCTCTACAGACAACATCGACTGGAATTGATCCCTCAAAACCAGACCCAGCAGGGCTTCCACAACCTCTGGTTCACCTGTTGCAATAAATGCAGCATCGAAGTCATGGTGAATCCAAGTGATTTTTCTCTGAGAAATAATCAATAAGCATGTCACGGCGGGCACTAGCCGATTTCAGTTCCAGGTGGAGGGAGGACCGACCAACCAACCCCCTCACCACCCGGGAAAGCGCCACTGGACAAGATTTAGCAGAAGCAATACAGGCAGCAAAAAAATCCTTTTTTGCTGCCCTTACAGCTATGGCACAGGCACGTAAACTGGCTCTATGTTGCAATCTGTCTGCTTCCGTGCATGAATAGCACCACCCCTCACGCTTCAACCTCAGGTCCTCCGTAAACCATGGAGGCCAGAGGAGCTGTCGCCAAGGGAGCAGATGCCTCTGAGCCGTTCGTTCAATGGCCCCCATTAGCAAGGTGTTCCATAATGCCATGAGGTCATCGAGTGGGTGGTCATTGAGATCAGAGGGTAACTCACCAAGAGCATTCTGGAACCTCTCAGGTTCCATTAGTCTCCAGGGGCAAGCCATCCAAATCGGTTCTATGCCCCTCCGGGGGCAGACATGCACCAGGAGACATGCTCACAGGAGGTAATGATCTGTCCATGACAAGGACTTGGCTGACACCTCCCCCAACAACGAATCCCCCGCCTCAAGGCCGGTGCAAAAAATCAGGTCCAAGGTATGTCCCCCATCATGTCTTGACATTGCTTCCCACTCCTCTCCTCTTCCCACTCCCACCCCTCTCCCTCCTCCCCCTCCTTCTCTCCTGTCCTTCTTCGAGAAAATCTCCTCTCTGCTCTCCTCCTCCAACCCTTCCACTTGCCCCCTTGATCCCATTCCTTCCCGCCTCCTCACCGCCATTATTCCCACTGTCGCCCCCTACTTCCTGCACATCATCAACCTCTCCCTCTCTACTGGCTCTTTCCCTTCTGCCTTCAAACACGCCACAGTCTCTCCTATTCTCAAAAAGTCCACTCTTGACCCCTCTGACCCTTCTAGCTATCGTCCTGTCTCACTCCTTCCTTTTGCTTCCAAGCTGCTTGAACGTGTTGTCTACTCCCGCTGCCTTGACTTCCTATCCTCCAACTCCTCCCTTGACCCCCTCCAATCTGGCTTCCGCCCCCTTCATTCTACTGAAACTGCTCTCGCTAAGATCACCAACGATCTTCTGGTGGCTAAATCTAAACGTCTCTATTCCATTCTTGTCCTCCTTGATCTCTCTGCTGCCTTCGATACTGTTGACCACTCACTCTTGCTGGATTCCCTTCACTCCCTTGGCTTTTGTGGCTCTGTCCATAACTGGTTCTCCTCCTACCTCTCTGACCGCTCCTTTAATGTGTCTCTCTCCAACTCCGCCTCCTCCTCCTTCCCCCTCTCAGTTGGTGTTCCTCAAGGCTCTGTTCTTGGCCCTCTCCTCTTCTCGATCTATACCTCATCCTTAGGCAAACTCATTGCCTCCCATGGCTTCCAATACCACCTCTATGCTGATGACACTCAACTCTATCTCTCTACTCCCTCTCTCTCTCCCTCTGTTCAAGCTCGTCTCATCAACTGTCTCTCTGACATCTCTACCTGGATGTCTCAACGTCAACTCAAACTCAACATGGCTAAAACTGAACTCCTTATCTTCCCCCCTCATCCTTCCTCTCCTTCCTCACTGTCAATAACTATTGATGGAGTCACCATCCTGCCTGTCCCCCAAGCCCGTAGCCTAGGCTTCATCTTTGACTCAGCCCTTTCTTTTAAACCCTACATTGACTCTGTTGCTAAATCCTGTCGCTTCTCCCTCCATAACATTGCTAAGATTCGCCCTTTTCTCTCTGTCTCGTCTGCCAAAACTCTTGTTCATGCTCTGGTCATCTCTCGCCTCGATTACTGTAACCTCCTTCTCACTGGCCTTCCCCGGTCTCACCTTTCTCCCCTCATCTCTGTCCAAAACTCTGCTGCCAGGGTCATCTACCTCGCCAGTCGCTTCGACCATGTGCAGCCCCTCCTCTCTTCGCTTCACTGGCTTCCCCTTCCTGAACGAATCCTGCACAAGCTCCTAGTCTTCACCTATAAAGCTCTTCACAACCTTGCTCCCCCCTACCTCTCTGCACTTATCGCCCTCCATACTCCAGCCCGTGCACTTCGCTCCTCCTCTGTCCCTTCTCTCACCCTTCCACGCCTTCCCTGCTCCCCTAAGCGCCTTCGTCCCTTCTCACTTGCTGCCCCCCATGCCTGGAACTCCCTCCCTGTCCACATCCGCCTTGCCCCCTCCCTTCATACCTTCAAATCTCTCCTTAAAACTCACCTCTTTCGCTCTGCTCTGTCTGACTCTTTATCCTGCTGAGCCACTATTCCTATACCTACGATCGGTTTACCCTTATCCTTGCAACATGGACCTGCCTGCTGTCATTCTCATCGTAACCAAGCCAAGTACGTGCACTTGAGACCTCGCATCTTCATGAATGTTAGACCCCTTGTCTCTCCCTCTGTTCCCCTTCCTAAGTCTCTCCCCCAGCTCCTGTCTCTCAGATTGTAAACCCTAGGGGCAGGGACCATGTCTATTTTATTACTTTTTTTAAGTGCCAGGTACACTGCTGGCGCTATATACATGTTTGTTAATAATAATAATAATAATGCACTGGGCCGCTGACAATTTGGGACAGGCCCATGGTTGCCACGAACTCACACTCCGCACTGCCAAGACTGGCATCAGCATGAATGTTGAAGTCCCCCAAGACTAATGTCTTCGGTGAGCACAACGCCATGTCCAACACCAGCTCCATCAGAGCGTGTAGGGATGCTGCCATACAGGTATAAGTGCATGGTATACCAGCAGCACCCCCAATCTGTCCCGTCAAATCAAGCACAAGATGGAGGCCCTCTACCCCTGATATGGCCTGCAATGGATGCCTCCTGATAGACCATGAATCCCTAAAAACAATGGCTACACGCCCCATCCAAGGCTGATGTTGCACGGAGTACCCAGCCGAAACAAGGTCAGTCAGAATAGGCCCCGGCCAGGTCTCCGTAATACACACGAGGTTGGTATCATGGTTTGGGATTGGCTCCTGGACAGTGGTAGATTTATTAACCACCGACCTCGCATTCAGCAGCATCAAACCCAGGCCAGAGGTCCTCTGATCTCAAACCACCTCATCACCCACCTGGGGGGAAGCGAGAGGGACAGGCATAGAACGTGGAGCATGCAGAGAGGCTTTCTCGGTTGCTGCCCCAGCATTGCGGAACTCCCTACCCCTAGAGATTGGTCTGAGCCCAAGCCTGAGCAGTTTCCAGAGGCAATGCAACACCTTTCTTTTCAGCCAAGCACTTGGCAGGTGGGGTTTGAGGTGGAATTTTCAAAGGGGTTTTTGTGTGTTGTAAGCCACCTTGAGCCTTAGGGTAAGGGTGGGATATAAATTTAAACAAACAAACAAACAAACCACTACACCAGGGATATGGAACGTTAGGCCATGAGCAGCCATTTCTTATTTGGCCACTTTTCCAATTCCTAGATCTGGCCCCTGGATCCTGTCCCAACCCTGAGGCACTGAAGGAGTAAGCTGAGGGTGTGCACTCCAAGATAAGGGATGGCTCCATGGCAAAGATCCATGATCTTCTGGACCCTCCTGTTCCCTTCTCCTTCTATCCTGAGTGCACGCCTGAAGCAATCCCACCCCCAATACCTACCCAGCCTGTGGAGCTTGTACTCATTTTCAGAGTGGACAAGAAAAGGGGGAAAGATTTCCCATTCCCCCCACCCCCACCCCACACGTGTTATGCACTTACAATCACCCCCCGCTTGCCCAGATGCCAATCCATCCAATACACACACAACTGCTGGATGAAAAAAAATGAGAGATTGACTTGAATGAATCTCTCATCATTACTGGAGCTGTCACTGCAGAACAAATCACTTCATGTATTTTAGCAGTATTAAGAATGTCATAAAGCCTAGGATTGTTTCTAATGTGGCTTACTACAATGTACGCCAGGGCACATGGTGAGGTTTTATGTACGGCTAGGCTGTTCTGTTATATTTATCCATGAGTCGTTGATATTCATAAAATATGTAGGGGGAAAACCATTAGCACGCACCGCAGCAAAGCTCTTCCCTGAGCAGGCTCTCTCCTACAAATTCTGCCGCTGGGTAGCCCCCAATGCATCCGTTAAATGCAGCATTAACTCCGCACTGAGGAGCACCGGGATTGAGTAAGTAGACCACCGCATTTTCTTTGCAGCAGCTAGTCACATTAACTACAAGCCAACAGTCAGAAACAGAAGCCAAAAGAAAAATAAATGGAGAGAGCTGTTCAATCCAGGGAACATCAAGGTATAAATAATAAATGGAGATGTGAAGACTTAAAAAGATTTCAGTGAACAGACATTGCTTTTAGTCAATTACAAATGCAGCAGTAAAACAATATAATCTATATTATGGAGCACGGCACTGATTCATCTGCTCCTTAGGGCTCAACAGCAGACCAGACAGGACTCCAAGAAGATAAGGGTCAAGGGAGCTGGAATCAGAATCAGCTGAATAAGCAATTGGCCACAGCAGAGTTGCTACTATGTTCTGGGCTAGAGCTATTTATACCCCCAACACTAAGCACACCTTTCAGTGTGGACAAGAAGCCGCCTACGCAAATGAGCAGGCTGGCTAAATATGAATAAGAGCTGAAGGGTTTTCACACGTTGGTTTCAATTTCCGTCGCAGCCTGAGAAACATGATCTTTGGTGGGAAAGGTCTGCTCCATTATCTTTCTTTTCAAAGCAGACTTTGGCATTTTTCAGCAGAGGCAGCAATAAACAGGCCTCAGAATCTAGTCTTTGGTGGCCCAGCAGAATCGGAGGCAGAGGTTGTGCTCACTGGCAGGCCAGGCTGATCAAGCCAACACGGACTACACGTATTTATGGCGGGGTAGAGAATAAGGTGTTTCCAAGGAAGGAACCTCAGCTCAGGCCCATGGGCCAAATAAAGCCCAACGGGACCTGTTGTTCTATGCCCCTCCCTGCCCTTCCAATTCATGGATCTGGCCCACGAACCTCTAAGTAATTGCTCATCTCTACACCCACCCTCACTGTTGTTCCCTTCCCTCTCCCTGAGTATGCTCCTTCTCCCCTGGTCCTTGAGCATGTCTCATCGGCCCCGGCTCCCCGCCATAGCAAGACCATCGGCTCCTATGCAGCCTCTACCAAATACAAAAGTGGCCCATGGATGGAAGAAAAGGGTGTCCACTCCAGTTCTACAGAGAGCACGTATGGAGAGGGATAGGTGTTTTATAAGGGAAAGCAGGTGAATGAGTGTACTGCAGGGGCACGGCAAGGAATCTTAATAGAAGATGTCACAACCTGTCCTGGTGTTGGCCCCTACAACATTCCACCAGGCACCTCAAGTCATTTGTTCCTTCCATTTCTTTGATATTGCTCCTGCAAGAGCTTCAAAATCACCCACAGCATATGATTACCCATCCACTCTACTCCACAGATGGCCAAGCAGTAGTCTCCACTAGACCAAGCAACAGAGGTTGCCCACTGTCGGAGAAAGGTGCTGGGCTCAATGAACCATTGGTCTGACCCAGCATGGCACCACATGTTCTTATGTTAGATCATGGGGGAAGCCCCTCAGAGATTGCCTCTCGGCAGGAGAGTAAAACTGGGGCTCCAGGGAGGAGATGGGCTAGGAGAGCTTCTCCAGTGCAGCAGGAAAGGCTCTCTCTAAAGAGAGTGAGTGCTCCTCCCCATGCCTGAAACCAATTGCTGAGGTGGCCTACAGCTGGAGGCCAGTGAGAGGAGTCGTGACCTGGAGTGCCAGAGCCAGCAGGAGAAGTCCTGGTAGATCCCCTGAGGGGGGCACTTCCAGTGCCCAATAGTCCTGCCACCCCCCACCCCACCCACTTCCTTGGAACCAGGGTTACTAAACTTACATCAATTCATCCAGAACATTCCCTTAGCTCCTCAGCATCCAGCTTCCATTCTCTCCCTCCCCTCCACCTCTCTCTTTCATAATGTGGAGAGACAGGCACAAGCGGGGAGACCATGGTGGCCATGGAGAGCTTTCACCACCACCTTGCTCTCCCCACCATTCCACACACTTAGCTGGGTCCAGGTGTGCAGAAAGCAGTGGGGCAGGAGCATCAACGTGCCCCTGGGAGCATCAGTGACCAGCAGTTGCTCCACACTACCCCTTCCTACACCTCAGGAGTTGCTGCCCCCCACTAGTTACTTCCCAGCTCTGCACCAAGGTAAGAGTGTGGGACCTGTAGGGAGAACACGGAGCTCCTGCTTCCATCACTGTTGTTTTGGACCTGCCAGACCATCTCTCCTGTAAGCCTGGGGCCCCCTGCTCCTGGCCAGCTTGTAGGCAGCCCGTGCATGTTCCAGCAGCTAAACCATGAGCTGGTATGGGTGGTTAACCCAGCACATGTTCAGGATTGTCCAGGTTGGTTCTTTCAAATACACATTAACGCTCCTTGGTAGCTGGTAAAACATCTGTGTATTTACAAGGATTCCCTTTTTTCTTATGTCACTGCATGGCATGAAGCACAGCAATCACTTCAAAGCCAATTTAGTACTGAGAGACTTGAAGGCAGGGAGGAAAGCCGAGCTTCTTTTGTTTCCAGGGTTGTCCATGTTCAGCCCGAGGTGCTAGAAATGCCTCTGTTTTAAAACAAGCGAAGGCTATAGCATCAAAGCTCTCTACAGCAGGAGCAGCCAGAGTTATGGGGGAACGTGATCCACGTGTCAAACCTCAGAAGGAGCCCTCCTGGCACTCTAGGCCGAGACCCCTCCTGTTGACTCCCAGTTCTAGGGCACCTCAACAACTAGTCCCCAAAGTGGCCAGTCTTCACCACCACACTGGAGATGCTCCCTGGAGTGCCGGTCTCACTCTCCACTTCAGAGGCAGTATCATGAGCTGCTGGTCCCCCGCCCCACACCATGATCTACTGGTATCTCAAAAGCTAGTCTCGAGTAGATCGCGACCTACCTCCTGGCCACCCTGGCTCTACAGCCTGCCCTTCTATGCTCACAACATTGGCGTTTTCCTTTTCATGAGACTTTTGTTCGCACCAACATGGCCGTCGAGTTGAATACATCTTACACAGCTAACTTGCAAAATACACCCCAGAGTTGTGAACTTGTTTTGTTCCATTCTGCTCAACAAAAGACCAAGCATTCGGCCAAGAATTTTTCATTTGCTCCTGTGGTAGATAAACACACCCATGGTGACAAGGAATTTCAGACACCAAAACAGTGCACATCTACCACCTGAGCTGTATTTGAGTATGAACATAGGGTGCACCAATATAGATCTGCAACATCTGTAACAGCAGGACTCTCTCTCTTGCCAGGAGTCCCTGCAGGATCAAGGGACTCACACACTGAGTATATGCAATTTTTTCTGTCACCAACTTGATTTATTGTGCATTGCAATTTAACACAGGCCATATGTGATGGGGTGGAAGAAACCCTGCACTAGTACATCGGTGGCTTGGGGAAAGCGTAAGCCCTTTAGACTGGGGCAGCCACACCCTCCACCTCTGCGAAGCCAGTTCAAACGGAAGGCCCACCTCATTCCGGGACAGTTCTATGAGGAAGCTGAAATTCCCCAGTTCACAGGGACCTCTCCAGTTGTGTCCAAGCCTGGCTGCCCCTGCTAGAGAACCTCAGCTGTGTTACTGGAGGAGGGAGAACTCAGCATCCAGGAGCTTCACAAGAATGGAGAGGATAATCCCCTGGCCTTTTTCGTGCATGCACCAGTCGGTCTGGAACTTTTGTCCCGACCTCAGGCGGTTCAAGGAACTTCGATTCCTGTGAGGCAGGTCAGGGAAATCCCCTTGTAGAGGGAACCTGCCTGCCTGACAGGCCAAGATTAAACAAGGAGTGCGCCCATTAGGGGTTTAACCGGGGCATGAAATTTCAGATCCAAGTCTAGTAGCCAAAAAAAATTCTTGGTCGCCAAGGGTAAATTAAACTGCAAATTTGGATAATTAGCCACCACCTATTTATGCAAATATGTACATTTGCATATTTGTGCATAAATAAGTGTTCCTCATCTGTGCACATACCTTTTAATAGCTACTAAGAACTACTCACACTTAATCATGGATCATTCCCCGCAGGGATGGGAACAGCAGGGATGGGGG
>QEPC01015236.1:1769579-1785551 GCA_003113815.1 Sphenodon punctatus
TTTTTTTTTAAAAAAAAATTTGCCACAACTTTAAAAAAAAAAAACCCTCAGCGGGACACACGATTGGGCAGCCGCATTACGGGCAGGTTGCCAGCCCTCATTTTCTGGTCGCCAATGAAGACTTGGCGACCAGAAATTTCGCACCCTGGCTGTTTAACACCACCAGACTAAAGCTACTTCAGTTCACAAAGTCTTATAATCAGCCAGTCTTCCCTTCCCTGGCTACATTCTGTCAAGTCCTCCCAGCCCTAATCATGAGCCCTCCTCAGCCTGGCAGCTCCCTGTCAGATCATCTGGTCTGGCCTTCCTGGACGCTCCGTTCCAGAGTTAGCAGTGACAACGCAGGGCCCTGAGGCAGACTTCCAGCCTCCCCCTTCTCTGCCTGGGGAATCCTGAGGTAAACTCCCAGGCCCCTTTTTCTGAGCCTTGCCTCCCCACTGGATGTGCTCCTCTCTGAGCTGCTACCTTTCAGCCTTTATCCTTCTCCTCCCCACTGGGTAACAATTTCCTGCCATTTCCCAACTGAGAGCAGTTAGTTCTCCGAAAGGGTGAGTGGCAACCTGACATGAGTCAGGGCTGCCCACAACCTCGGGGCCCCACTCTGAAGGGTACCTCGTTACACATCCCTTTTTTCACTTTGACAGACAACAAACACTGCAGGTCGCTGGCAATGTAGCAAGTGTCTCAGAGGGTGCTGTGCTTGGTGACTAGAACCAGGCTTAGAACAGCCTTGTGACCCATGTTGAAACAGGAAAGGAACAACAACAAAAAAAACCAACAGGCTGCAAGACTGGTGAGCCCTAATCACGTTTCAACATGTTCTTGTACTGAAGCCAGAGCATGAGTCGCAGACCACAGCAAGTCCTACCACTCCCTCGTCCCCATTAGCTCTTTGGATGATTAATTGTACAGTTACGCAACTAGAAGCAACGCCGCAAATCCCAGCTGTGTCTGTAGATTGGACAGAAGCAAGAGGAATTCAACATCAAACCTATTTATTTATTTATTATTCAGCTTTATACCCCGTCCTTCCCTCTAAGGCAGGAAGGACAGGGACAACATAGAAACACACATAAAAACATTAAAAGTTCCTTAAACACCACACCACAGCCCCCTAAACTTTCCCACCCACCCAATCCCTATCCCTGGCCACCAAACACCTGGCCAAACAAAAAGGTCTTGCATTGCTTCCAGAAGATGAGCAAGCTTGGGCTTAGCCAAATTGTCATGGATAGGGAGGTCCATAATTGGTAGGGACAAACTTGGCTTACTACTTACTCCACACAAGGAGGATGCTGGATGCTGAATTACAGCTTTGATCTGTCTTCAAAACTAAACTTACAATAATAATAATTTATTAGGTAAGTCATGGCCATAGGTCGAGACTTAAAACATACAAAGGAAAACTTAAAGGATCCATATGAAGAGAACAACAACTGGGGATCACAAGCCATTATAACTATATATAAAATCCATTCATAATAAATTGCCAGAACTAACAAAGCAAGAGAAAAAAACAAAAAAATATCAACCACCCTGTTGTTGTTCTCTTCCTATGGATCCTTAAGTTTTCCTTTGTATGTTTTAAGTCTCGACCTATGGCCATGTCTTACCTAAGAAATTATTATTATAGAAAAAAAAACCTAAATACACTCTTTAACTATTTTATTTATTTAAATTTATATCCCATCTTACCCCAAGGGCTGAGGGTAGGTAGCAACATATATACATAAAAACTGGATATAAAATAGGTGCATATATAAAATAAGATGTATAATGCTTACTCTACTCTCCTGTCATTCAGGGCCAACTCCTCCCCTGTCACCAAGCCAAGTACATGAACCTGCAACTTCTCATCTTCATGAATCTAGCCCCTCCCTTTCCCTTGTCTAGCCTTGACTGCATGTTTCCCGCGCCCCCGGTCCAAAGACTTAATTTTAATTAAGGATTGTTCAGTGGCAGGTATACGGATGGTGATATAAATACATAAAAATCAGCTAAAAACTCAACCCTCCCAAACCCTACACCCACCTGCCAAACACCTGGCCCAATAAAAAGGTTTTGCAAAACCTCTGGAAAATGCTCAGGCCCAAGCTGTGCACTGATGGACCCCACGTCAGGATCGCGAAGAGGCAGTCTTATGTGGGGCCCAGGCCCAACAAACAGAGAGCATTCTGTTAATGGCATTGTCCTATTCAACGCAGATACTTTCAACGCTATTTAATCTGCCCATTGCAGAGCTGCAAGAGAGTTGAATGCTCTGAGAACGTATGCTGTGCTTACCTTTGAGAGAACGGCCGTGGCTCTGCTTCAGGACAGAGGTTAAGTAATGAGGAGAGGCTGACCCACTGAAAAGAGGGAAAAGGGAAAGTAATAACTAAAATGGCAAAAAGTAGTAACCTAGATCAACAGAGGATTGCTAGCGCATCATAAATAAATTTCTATGCTGCAAAAACACAGACCAAAATTGTCATAAAATCAGAGACTAGCAACTCCCAACAGTTTTCTGGCCAGTTTGGCAGCCAGACGACAGGAAAGGTAGCTTGCTTATTGCACTGTAACCATGTTTGAAGAACCCAGTCCTATAGCGTGAATAGCAATCTTTCCTGGCCAAATGCCGCCAACTTCAGCACACTTTCAGCGTCAAGGAAAACATTCCAGTGTGCAAGTATGAAGCAACGTAAAAAGATCTTCCTATGCCAGCCCTGATGCTAAAGGCCTTGTCCCAGAGGTAGAGAACCTTTTCCCTCCCAGGAAACACTTTGATAATTAGTACATGCTCTCGGGGCCCCACAGAGGTTGAGAGCGGGGGGTGTTTAAGGGGTGCGCTCAGGAAGAGAAGGGCCCATATCATGGATCCATCCCCTACCCTTTTGTGCATACCCCCATCTCTGCTCCCTTACCCCGAGCTCAGTCTTTCAGCGCTTGAGAGGTAGGAACTGGATCCAGGGGCCAGATCCAGGAACTGGAAAGGGGTCACATAGAAAATGGACTTGGGCCACATTTGACACACCCACACACACGCACACACACACCCTCCGGGCCTGAGGTTCCCTACCCCTGGTCTTGCCATACTCAAGCAGAACAAAAACTGACCTATGTCCTGTCAATTTAATTGCTGCAGGGGCAGCAGAAAGTGGAAAGATTTAGGTGTTTCCTGCTACAGTTGCCTGGAAAAGCTCTGAGGAGAAGCAAAGGAGGGACTGGAGCTATTCGCTGGGAGACAAGAATCCAAAAACTGAGGCTAGGGGCAGCAGCAGACAGTGGAGGAACTACTCCCTGCGGCACATCTCCTTAGTCAAGTAGGTGCTTTTTTCATGTTGAGGTAGTTTCATGGAATTAAAAAGCACCGCAGGTCCTATGCAGCTGCATGTATTAGATAGGAATCTCTGGGCTTGGGGGCAAAGGAACATAACAGCCAACATTTTCAAATGTTTGCCTAAGCGGAGCTTCCTAAAAATCTATATTTAGGCAGTCCTATTTCGAGAAATGCTGATCACCCACCAATCCCGTGCACCTCCAATAGAATCTGTTGGGTAGTCCAGGCTTTTGGGACAAAAAACCCATCTTGCTTATGTATGCGACAAAACATGGATTTAGGCCTTATGTCAGGACTAAAAGGTGTGTGTCCTCCCTAGAATATTCAGTTGAGGACATATTTATTTTCTGTTAAGTCCAGGATTTTTTTCCCCATGGGTTGTAATTAATACTTAAATTTTTGAATGGCATGTGAGGATTCTTTGTGCACAGCTGAATGTCCTTCTGTGGGTAAGGTGCCCATTGACACGTGTGTTCCAGCTCGGTCTAGTTGCCAATGTGGATTTGTCCTCATGATGTAATCACAACTTTTTTGGCATGACTGCCAGTCTCTGCTGTGGACTAGAATAGCAAGCGTGTTTGCAGGTTGCAGGGACAGGTTTCAGTTGCAGAGACTGAAGGGTCTTAACTGAGCTGTATGATGAAAACTTGCCTAATGCTAGTCTGCATTACGTCTAGCTCTAGCTATTGCTGTGACCTTCAAACTAAGAGATGCCGGATTCACCAACCAGGGATAAAAAGAAAAGGCTTTCTTTTATATTTCACCTCACTTTTAGGGAGGTGCGTGTGCGTGAGATAGAAGTTTATAAAATCTTGAGTGGAGTGGAACAAGTAGCAAGTAGATAGGGAACGTTTATTTTCCCTCTCAAGTAGCACTAGAACTAGGAGACACTCCATGAAACTAACTGGTGCCAGATTTAAAACAAATAAAAGTTTTTCACTCAATGCACAGTTAAATTATGGAATTTGTTGCCAGAGGAGGTTGTCAGGGCCAGTCGTATGGCTGGGTTTAAAAAAAGGACTGGATAAGTTCTTGGAGAATAGATCCATTAACGGCTATTAGCCAAGTAGCTTACCAGATGGGAATTTCTTACTATTGGGATCAGGGAGTGATCAGCAGGGAATGGGTTGCCCATTGTGACTGATGGTACTTCTCCCATATGACCGGGATTGCTGTTGGGAGACAGGATGCTGGGCTTGATGGACCATTGGTCTGACTCAGTGTTCTTATGTTCTTATGTGTGTGTGCGCGAGATATAATCAGCAAGGACCACTACGATTGTTCCAACTTTCTCTATAAAACAGGTCACCTGAATTTCCTCCAGTGATTACGATATCAAGCCCACTCTTACTGTATTCAGTTAAGGCATATTTTTAAAAAGCCATCCATCTAGTCTTGATTTGAAGATTGCTAGTGACCATTTGCCACCTCCCTTTGAAGGCCTCTCCAGCCATTAACCACTGGCACCGTCTAGAAATTTTGCCTTTTTTTGTGTCCAGCTTTAAAACTTTCAGCCATCGGTTCTTGTGAGGCTATTCTCTATTAAATGGAAGAGTCCTTTAGTACCCATTCCAATTACTGACTGGAAGAGCCGAGTAGGCACCCAAGAGTTCTACACAACATTGCTTTGTTGGCCTTCTTCCATGTCTCCTGCAGGTAAGCTCGGTGAAAAGACAAGCTTACAAGAAATACGACAGTCAGGCCCAGATCCCAAACACGTGGAAACCTATTTATTTATTTATTTATTTCATAAATTTATACCCCGCCCCTCCTGCCATGCAACCTGGGGCGGCTTCCAGCATTAAAATACAATAAAACCATTAAAATTCTCATAAATATTATAAAATATTAAAACAGGACTAAGTTATCAATATAAAACCAAAGTAGGTGGGGGAGCTAAAACACCCCTCCCTACCCACCCTCCCTCCCAAAGGCCTGGGCGAACAGCCAGGTCTTACAACTTCGCCGGAATGTTAACAGGCTAGGGGCCAGGCGAGCTTCCTCCGGAAGGGAGTTCCAGAGCCGCGGCCCAACTACCGAGAATGCCCTCTCCATTGTGGCCCCCCGCTTAACACGGGGGACCTCCAGGAAGGCACCCCCGGCAGACCGCAGGAGCCGCTCTGGGGCGCGGAGGGCGAGGCGGTCCCTAAGGTATGAGGGGCCGAGACCGTGTAGGGCTTTATAGATCATCACCAACACCTTGAACTTGGCTCGGCACGCTATCGGCAGCCAGTGCAGAGCTCGGAGCACAGGTGTAATATGCTCCCGACGGTACCAGGACCTGGAGAGTTAGTCCTACCTACACTGACTTTAATGGGATTGTTCAAGCAAGTAAAGTTACAGATGTGTGTTTCAAGAGCTTGATTCAACAGAGAGCTGGCCCAGGGCACTGCACTGTATGGAGGTCGAGTTCTGTCTACGCTTCTGTGTCTCAAAGCATCAAGGGGAGTGAATGGCTCAACTACTGTCAGGCCTGTGATAGGCTCATACAAAGCAGACAACAGGGATCATAAACTTTTCTCTCTTAACTGGTCATATGGAACTTCAAGTTGAAGAAAGAGATGGTGCATGGACTTGCCCTGACAAAACCTATAAGCGAATAATCCCCAGCTAAAGGGACAAGCTAACATAAAATTATGGACGATCGACAAGGACAGATTCTGGCCTAAATCCATGGTCTGTGTGGGTGTAGCGTGCGCAGACCGAGGGGATGCTGCATGCGCAGAGCTGTAGCAGTGGACAGTTGGATCCTCGTGGTACCATGGTGTGCGCGTGTAGTGTCCCTTTGGTCTGTGCGTTGCACACACTTTAGATCAGGGACATAAGGAGCACCCAACAGCTTCCCTAGGCCATGCCCAGTGTAGTGCCAGGTACAGCTTTGTGGTAGAAAGGCATCCCCTCTCTTGGGGCTCTGAGGTGTCCTTTTATTCCCTCAACAGGGGGCCTGGCTTATATACACACACCCCCCTTTGTCTGTACAAAGGTCACAAAAAGTCTGTTAATAGGTAACCTAATTGCAAAGCTCTATACTATTTAAGGCTTTTTCAGACTTCCTGCTGATTTTTTTCTAAACTTGTTATTTTTCACCTAGATACCTTGATGGCCTATTCCTACTCCTGGTGCTATATAAATATTCTCATCACCTTTGTAACATTTTTTTAAAAAAACCTTCCGATACCATAATGTCTCTCCCTGGTTTGAGACAGAATATTAATAGAGCCTGTCTAGACACAATGACCTGCATCTAAGCAGGGGGTTGGACTAGATGTCCCTTCGAGATCCCTTCCAACTGTATGATTCTACCTATTCTTTGCCTTATTAGCCAAAAC
This sequence comes from Sphenodon punctatus, assembly GCA_003113815.1. Classification (NCBI taxonomy): domain Eukaryota; kingdom Metazoa; phylum Chordata; class Lepidosauria; order Sphenodontia; family Sphenodontidae; genus Sphenodon; species Sphenodon punctatus. Next base: position 1,776,228 of record QEPC01015236.1, read on the forward strand.
TATTATTAAATTCATAACTTTTAAAACAGCAGGGTTAGTAGTCCCACTGACCATTTTAAAAATGCCAGTGTGGCCCCCAGACCAAAGTAAATAAATAAATAGTTTCCCAACTCCGATTTATGTAAGTTGCTGTCCCATCTACCCCAGCATCCTGTCTCCAACAGGGGCAGCTTCAGTCCCTTTAGGGAAGTGCACTACAGGTCGTAAGCACATGTACCTGTCCCTTCTCAGCTGTGGATGTAGCCTTGTCTCTCCCTAGGCTTCCCTCTCCCTTATTTTCCCTCCCTTCTTTCTTCTAGATTGTAAGCCCCTTGGGACAGAGAGCTATCTGTAAATGAGGATTGCTCAGTGCTAGGTACACTGTTGTCATTATATAAATACTTATTTATTTATGTAGCGCCAGGAGCATACCTGGTGCTGTACAATCAGTAGTTAGAGACTGGTCCCTACACAGCTTACAGTCTAGGAATAATAGTAATGAAGTGATCCGTTCCCCATTATTCACTCTCGGCCCCCAACAGTCAGAGGTCATATCCCCTAACCAACTTCACTAACGACCATCTATGGATGCAGTCTTTTTTTAAAAAAAAATTTTTAAAGCACATCATCTAAGTTTCAGAAAGGTGACTCATTTCCAATGAAGACGACATGCAGCGTCAGTGTGACTTCCTGGTAAAATTGAAGTTTGTCAGGACTCCTGCAAATTTCATTTTACTTTCAAATGAGAAAGCCATGCTGACCCTCGGATCTGACCCCCTAATGCGAGCCTTAAATGCATGGCAGCGGATAAAAAGCCTGGCACAGCTTGCACTCTTATGCTTGGGTTTTGTATCCTTTTATTTGCGAAAGTGGGCTCTAACCTCCTCGCTGTGCTGAGCCATATGGGATCATTCTTTGTTTTGAAAGAGCCAGGCAGAAGGTTGGGGAGCTTATTGTGAAGCCACTTGAAATGTGCCCTTGGCAATTGGGATATTTTAAATGTGTTAAAATATAACCACTTACAAAATTTTATTCCAAAAGCTTCGTTTCTAAATACTTGCTAAAGTATTGCTGCTATACATTGAAAAAGGAAGAGATGGTCGTTTGTAATACACTAATAAAATCCCTGCAAGCGTGAATATTCATAATGGATATGCTTGTGATGTGGTTAGCGAAGCTCCTGGCTTTGTGTCGTGGAAACAATGTCCTTAGATTCTAGAAGGTGTTTGTGTTTTCAGGAGCAGGTGGCATTATGCATAACTTAGCAGCGTCTCTGTAGATAACACTCCCAAGGGAAGGCTCTGTCCTTCCAGCCTTTACTCACAAGAAGTCTTGCAAGTAAATAAGTTTAGGATCCAGTTCTGTAAGTTAAAGGCTCATCCCTGTGCAAGCTTAATTAAACATTGCACCAGAGAAATCATTGGGACTGTTCCCGAGTGTACATGTTTGCAGGATTTGGCACTAATCCAGCAGTAGGCAAAGTTCCCAACACCAAACCTTCATCAGGCTGAGAGCCACAAGGCACGCATGGATGCTTTCGGACACCCAAACCTCTCCTGCTTCATGAATGTCTGGCAATCCTGGCCGCTCAGATTCTGCGGAGTGGCTACAATACAGCTGCCAAGACTCTGGTGCAATGAAATAAAAGCATGGGGTCCAGAAAAAAAGCCATTGATGATAGTAAATTTAGGGGTGGGAATTTTGGTTTTGGATAGAACCAAAACGGCCCAGAAATTGCCGTTTTCGGTATCCGAAATTTCAGTTCTTGATTCGTTTTGGTTTTTTTTTTTATATTGTTTCCCCCCCACCCACCCACCCTCAGTTTTTGTACAATACGCTCATACAAAGTTTATCATCCCTGCTGTCTACTTTACTAAAGTTTATGAGAATGAACCAATACTTTGATTACAGTTTCTCTCAGTCATTTTACGCATTGAAAGACTGACAAAACCCAGAGCAACGCAAGGTAACTCGATAAGTGTTGTGTTACAAATACAGTCCCTACCTTGGAGGCGATGCCGGTGGGGTATAAAATGCAAGCGCAGAGGAGAAAGGTTGCTTCTTCAGTGCTTGTATAAGACTGGGTTTATATTCTGGATCCACACACCATAATGAACCTTTTCCATTCACCTATAAAAAAAGTAGTATTTATTAGAACAGGTGTCTCATACATTTTCATTACAGGCTCCCCTTTTCTGTTAGATGAACACCCCAGAACCTACTCTCCTCCATTGTATGCTCACAACCCACTGACACCTCTTCTACAAGCTAAATTTGCATGCTACAAACTGAGGACCCTTTTTGTAGCATGGAAACGGCTGCAGAATCGGAAACCATGGGAATCGGAAACAGGAGCGTGGAGAACAGGGCAGCTTATATCATAAAGCTATTGTTTTCAGCTGCCTGCTCTGTCTACAACCATAAGAGCTTGAAAGAAAGGCCAGTTTCTAAAAGGAAAGGGGGAGAAATGAGAGGGAAAGGAAGGTTGACCATGCCCCATTTTCTGAAACCTGTTCACAGCCTCCCTTTCCCCCCTGAATTTGATGGTGTAGAACAAACAAGTTGATAAAAGAAAAATGAAATGCAGATATTGCTATTCATATAATGATTATTTACTGTAATGGATCACAACACAGGTACTAGCTACAAGTCACACTTTCGCATGCAGAGACCTTTCTAAGAGGACGTGGTTTTAGGCAGGAAACTTTCATGTTTGTTTCATGCTAATTTATTTTCCCCTAAGAAGCTTACAGAAAGCCAGATCAGCCATTTTTTTGTAGAGGCGAGGCTAGCGCCTCTTGCAGAAACAGGTTTACCCTGTCCCTCCCTGTGTGCCAGGAATGTTGAAGGCTGCATGGGAAGTATCCAGGCAATATGTCAATAGTGGCTGAGTAGTGAAAATATTACAGCCGTGTTTGCAAAGAATGCAGAACGGACAACTAAAAATATTGTGGGAATTTAAAATGTTTCATTGCTTTCTCCATTCAAGTCAAGCCTGTCAAAGACCTGCACTCCTAGTGAAGACAAAGTGCCTGGCATTTTTGAAGCTGAAAAAATTTGCCTTCTACAGGTTAATTTAACAAAATGAAATAAAACAGGAGAATGAATTCTCAAAACACAGGTTCACAAATTAGCCATTCCTTAAAACTCAGAAGAGCCTGGCAGTTTTGTCCATATTTCTAAAAGGAAATCACTTTAGGGTCAGGCTATGCATGAGAGAGTTCAGCATCTAAGAAATGCATGTGAATTACACACATCAAGAAAACAGTCATACATTAAAATGACTTCTTCAACACATGGAGACAGTACTACAACTCCTGAATCCAACAGGAAGTTAAGTATGACAGAAAAAGGAAATGCAACCCTTTTGCATCAAGCTCATACTCAATTATCTATTTTAACTGTTTCTGTGCTGATTTTCCCAGTTCTGGAGGCTACCATGTTGTCTAGGGTTCTTGAGTAACACATTGGTGACATCACAGGTTTCATCTTCTCCCATCTCTCGCAGGCTAGAGAGCTATTTATTTTCACTCAGAAGAGATAAACAACTCGTTTTGTTCACTCAATGAGTACTTGTGGCTTCAATCACACAGTACCCTAGAAAAGCACAATCCTAAACAGAATTGCTGTAGTCTAGCATTTACAAAGCTTGAAATCCTGGGTAGTTCTCTCAGATAAGCTGGCAGAAACATTAGGTCCAATCAATCACTGTAATCTCTCCTGTTGAGGGGTTCAAGAGCTGCTGCTGTAGACATGATGAACAAGGATTGGGTCACCACACTCTCAGGATTGGGTCACTAGGCTTTATTGCTTAGGGAGCAGAACAGGGAGAGCAGATCCAGATCTGTCCCTATCCAGGGGAACCAGCAACACAGTCCCTCGTAAGATAGCCATGATAGTTCTAAAGCACTGTACACATACACACTAAGAGTCTCTTATACAGTCCAGGAGAGCTTCAGGCAATGAGCAGGGTGAACAAAGGAGAGGGGAGTCAAGAATGTTGATTAAATCTTAGCTCCTTGGGAGAGATGAACGGAGCTGCAGACACTGTAAACAAAGGGTGCTCAATGCAGGGAAATGTCCCTGGCCACTAGATTTGATTAGGGAGCCGCCCTTTCAGGCTTGTGCAAGGACACCAGCTGATATATCCTTACAAGGCCTTTGCTGATTTTATCTCTATATGGAGCTATAGACTGCCCTGGGGACACGTCAGAACATGTCAACAATCATCATTTCGCTATTCATTTCAGGTTCAGACCAGTTGCCTTTTATAATCGGACAGCGAGAGTTAAAGCAATACAATACATGGAGCTGATGCATCAAGTCACAGCTATGGGGCAGCACTGCCAACTTTTCCTGTTGAGTAAGCTGGCAGAATCTTACAAAATGAGCAAAGGAGAAATAGTATAGAGGAGAAAATTCGCAAAGGAGAAGTAGACCAAGTAGTATAGTGATATCTTTTATTGGCCCAACTACCGTTGGTGGAGGTATGCAAGCTTTTGGACCTCACAGGGTCCTTCCAGTCGGCCAAGTCAGGCAATAGAACTGCTGATCAAAGCAGTATATATATGTATATATTCGGTAATTGGAAACAATGGCATGGGGAGAGACTCAGGGAGGAGGTCTGCATTTCAAAAGGGTCCAGAGATAGAGTGTGGTCACCATGTTGGTCCCAACTGACAGAGAGAAAAAGTGGTTCAAATTATCTCTTTTATTGGACTCTTTTATTCCACAAACTGCTGTTGGTGGAAATAAGCAAGCGTTTGGGCTACACAGAGCCCTTCCTCAAGCATAGCCAGTAGAAATATACAAGTTGAGCAAATGGAGGGCATTCCATGCCCTCTCATATATACCTGCACTACATTTCTTCCGTTTATGTATTTCAATAAGATACATCATTTGAACCACCTGGTCTCTCTTTCAAAAGGATGGAAAACAAAAATGTGGGACGAGTAAGATCTGCTGATATTAAGTAAGCTTCCTGTAGCTCTAGAAAGTCCTTAGACTTACACATTTCTGCAATGGCTTGTGAAGCCCATGTCCAACTTGAGTCCATTGTTCTTTGTATCGAGTGGAACTATGATTTTTTTTGTTCCCAGGCTCGCCTTTTAAATGCATTGCAGTTTCCTTTTCTGACAAGGTCAGAAATAGAGTGGTCAGTTTGAGATAAGTGATTGCCAACAGTAGAATCTGTGTTCTTGTCCATGATCTTTTTGTTCAAGGGTTGGGGAGGCATTTAGTGCACTGAATGAGGTATGCCAGATTTTTAGATATGCAGTTGTAGGTCCACTTCTATTCAAAGTACATTTCCATGGGATGTCTGGATGCTGTTCGCAGTAGAGATGTGAAGACATGTTACATCACCTGTTATGGCAAAGTCTTGTTCATGTAGGGTTGGAGGTGTTGTGGGTGATGGGGAGCTTGCTCCAGATAATTACCCGAGTGAGACTGGGAGTTTGCTTCAAAGCCAGAAGAGGAGGTTCAGGAAAGATTCGTTTCAGGGTTTGGTCCCCATTCAGTACAGGCTGGAGTTCTCTGAAGACGTTCTGTAAGAGTTCCAGTTTGGGATGGTAGGTAACAACTAAAGGTGTGCGGTTGGAAGGTTCCTTCTTTTTGTAACGTAGCAGGTTCTCTCAAGGTATTTGCGTATTCCGTTCTATCATACGGTCCACTTCTCTGAGGACATGCCCTTGTTTGGTGAAAGAGCACAGATTCTACCGTTGGCACTCATTTCTCCCACAGTGACCACTCTATCTCTGACCTTTCTGTCCTTGTCTGAAAAGGAAAGCTATGCAACACCTTTCAAAGGCGAGCCTGGGAACAAGCACTCATAGCTTTACTCAATACAAAGATCAATGGTCTCAATTTGGACATGGGTTTCACAAGCCATTACAGAAATTTGTAAGTCTAATGATGGTCTACAGCTACAGGAATCTTTTAAGTTTACTTACTATCAACAGCCTTCTTCCCACCCTTTTGTATTCCACCCTTTTGAAATGCAGACCTCCTCCCTGAGTCTCATTCTCACCCTCTCCTCCCCTCCCATTCCCCTCGCCATACCATTGTTTCCAGTCAATGCACATATCTACACTGGGTGTTTTAAAAAGAGACACGTCCATGCACCCCCCTCCCCCACGTGTCCAACGGCTCCTGTGACAGTGGTGTATGGGGAAGTGCATGGTCCCTCATGGAGCACTCCTGAAGAATGTGGAGTGCCCCGTGCAGACCAGGCTGGCAGGCTCCATGGACAGGGCAGCCATGCTGGGAGTCCCTCATTTGAAGTGCTCCCCCCGCACACTGCACGCGTGGGTGCCCCACAACTGTGCACTCAGCAGCCACCGACACCCACTCACCTACCCCCACAGCACTCATTTAAAAAAACCCACTGCTTTGCTCAGTCTGTAGTTCTAACTCCTGACTTGCCTGACAAAGAACTCTGTGAAGTCTGAAAGCCTGTATACCTCCTCCAACTTGTACTTGGTCCCAAAAAAGATATCACTACACTACTTTGTCTCTGTTGCCTATATTTGGGACCAACACAGCAACCTTACTTTCTCTACAAAATACATAAATGCACCCAGCACGTAAAAAGACAGTAGTTTAATAAACAGAACAAACCAAACCTTTTTCTTCCCAGGGGAAATCAGTGCAACCTCGGATAGCACCAAAGAAACAGAGTAGGGGTGTTTAAGGTGTGCACTCAAGAAGAAATGAGTCCAGAATTATGAATCTGTCCCCTCTCCTTGTGTGCATGCCCTCCTCTCTGCTCCTTTACTCTGAACTCAGTCCTTGGGGGTAGGAACTGGATCCAAGGGCCAGATCCAAGAACTGTAATGGGGCCACATGAAACAAGTCATGCGTTGCATTTGGCCCCTGGGCCCGAGGTTCCCCACCCCTGCTCTACAGCCATACAACACAGGCCACAATGAATCACATACTACTAAGCAATTCTGGTTTTTAGGATAGAAGATTACAGAAAAATAACCCGGCAAGAGCTGGATGCTAAAAGCCCTTTAAACCTGAGTAAGGGACAGTCAAAAGTAAATTCTCAAAATATTAAAGCTGGACAAATTCAAAGTAAAAATAAGGCTTTAGAAAACAGAACAAAACAATACAATCTGATGGTGATTTACTAGTAGAACAGCCTGTCCAGGGAAGGAGTGGACTCCAGCACTGACAGTGGAGTTACTTTCCTGGGATCCAGGTTCACACTGATTCCTCTTCCTAATCCAGTCCCGGCACCCTGGGACTCTTAACCTGTGATCCTCAAGGCAGGGTTTCCTTGTGGTCTTGATGTGAAGACCCTGAAGTACAGGTTGGGGAATGTTTTTCCTCCCAGCAACCATTTTGAAAATGAGTACAAGCGCAGAGGACCTCACAGAAGTTGTGAGATGGGATGTGAAGAGGAAGGTCTAGAATGATCATGGGGGGGTGTCCTGCATCCGTCTCCTTGTCTTTGTGTGCATGCCTTCATCTCTGCTCCCTTCCCCTGAGCTCACTATTTCAAGTGCTTTGGGGTAGGAACTGGAGCTAGGGACCAGATCCAGGTACTGGAAAGGGGCCAAATAAAAACTAGTCGCAGGCCACGTCTGGCCCCTGGATCCGAGATTCCCCAGCCCTGCTCTAAAGCAGAAGTCACACACCACCATGCTGACAGGAGGAACCCCATGGAGAGGGACCAGACCTTGGAAGCTATGCCCCGAGGTTCTGGAGGAGTGGCTGGCCCTCTTGTGTCACTGCCTTATCTTGCAAGGATCTGTACTGGCCAGACCACACCCACTCCAGTTTGTCCCAGCATCTACCACGCCTGCCAGGTTCATGAGTATAAGTCTGGCTGACAATAGTGGGAAGTTAGATGAACTCATCTCACTTTCTTCTAGTCCAGCCCAACTCTTTCCCTCTCTCTCTCCTCTCTTACCCTTAAGTTCCCAACTCTACACTTACCCTCAGGCCTTCTTCCCAGCCCTTGCTCTGCCCTGACACCAGCCTCGCCCTTTTCTTGTTCTACGCAGCCTGTTTTCCCTTTCCTGCCCCGACTCCCAACCATGACTGTGACCCTGTGCTCCAACCCTCACCCATCAGCCTACACACCAGACCTTCGAATGTGCAACGTTACCACATGGGTGCTGATCCGGTGTTCTTTCTCCCATGAACAAACATGTGGGAAACAGCTCCTAGCAAACAGGAGTTTGTTCTCAGGGGAAAAGTTGATCACTTTCAGGACCCAGGGCTTGAAACGGGCTCCCCCTTGGGACCCTGGAAAAGGCTACTGGCTCTGCAGGACCACCATTCTGCTCTGGTTTGGGGCAGTATCCTGCCAATCTAAGGGGGTCCCCCACCCATCAGGCTACGAGTGGCTCCTGATGGCACAAAAATCATAAAAAAAGATGGAGGTGAAGTAGTTCAAATGATCTCCTTTTTTTGGACCAACTTCTGTTGGTGAGAATATGCTAGTTTTCAGGCCACACGAGGCCCTGCCTCTGGCATGTAGTGTAGCCAACAGAAATAGATACACCAAGCAAATGCAGGACACGTCTACGAGGAGGCACGGCAGTGACTTGGTTGGGTGTGGATAGAACAAAGTAACTAGAGAGGAGGGGTGTAGAAGGGGAGGGGAGGGGGGGGAAGAGATGCCAGACATTTAAAAACAAAGTTGCAAAAGTGAAGTTAAAAATGAGGTCATGACCCATGAAGAAACAGGAGATTTTTTTTTTTAATTCTGGAGTAACTGTCTGAACAAAAACAAGCAGGGGTAAAGAGCATAATCAGTCACCCTGGCACAGAGACCCAACCTTCCCCCCTGCACCCGCGCTTCCCAGAATGTACAACCATTTATCGCTAGGATAGCCTCCTCACTCCATGTTTGTGTAAACACTTACAAACGGGAGGTAACTATTCCAGAGTAGTTACAACAACTCATAGTAAGAACTCCAGGGGCAGCATGATTATGCCAACACAGCTTAGAGACAGGTTTTATGCCTGGCCGAGGAGAGAGATCTGCCTTTTACAGATTAAAGACGACATAGAGTCAAGCATGATAAAAATCTCTAATGAAACAAAATGCACCTTAAAATCTCTATGGATAGAAATTCCATACTACTCATGATTTTATAGATTTCTATCCTCTCCCTCCTTAATAAGATATAAGATATCTGAGGTGCTGTGTGCATGCAAGGGATATTATTGTTGGCGGTGTGCTGGAGCTGCACAGTGCTGTGTGCCCCGAAGAGGAAGCCACTGCCCCAAGACTTTTCATGTTTTACTGTTGTCTGTGGAATCTGTTTGGGGATGCTTTAGTACAGGGGCCACTATTGCCTGGTGGTGAGCTCCATTTAGGAGCAAAGG
>QEPC01015236.1:1794673-1813358 GCA_003113815.1 Sphenodon punctatus
GGGCATTCTCGGTAGTGGGGCCGCGGCTGTGGAACTCCCTTCCGGAGGAAGCTCGCCTGGCCCCAAGCCTTCTAACATTTCGGCGGAACTGTAAGACCTGGCTGTTTGCCCAGGCCTTTGGGGGAGGGTAGGGAGGTGGTTTTTTTAATCCCCATCCCATTTGTTTTGTCTAGCCCTGTTAATATTTATATTGAATATTTGATTGTTCTTATCTGAATTTTAATGTATTTTATTGTTTTAATTGTTTTATGTTGTGAGCCGCCCCGGGCTGCGTTGCAGGAGGGGCGGGATATAAATTTGTTTAAATAAATAAATAAAAAAATAAAAAATAAACAGCCAGCCCCAGCGTGTCTTCATGTGCATGCAGGCAGCCCCCACCGGCAGCGCCAGTGAGAGCAAGAGCGGGAAGAGAGGAGTGGGGAAGCGGTTGCTCCTCATGACACTCTAGGATTTTCACCCGCGACTCTAGGGTGCTGGCGGATCTGTACGTGCGCAGGTGCTGCACGCAACCTAATTGACAGGGCAGAAACACATGGGTGCACGTTAGCCTGCATGTGCTTCATGAGACTACGCCGTGGGGGAGGGCTGCAGGTCCAGTGGGTGAAGGCCACAGGGCCTGTGGGGGCGAACACCTAATGAACGGGCAGGTGGACACCCACCTAGTGTAGACTAATGCGGGCTGGCATCTCATCTGTTAACACCTTAGATTGATGCCGTTTCCACATGTTACAACGACTGCATGTTAGGATGGTTGCTTTAGCTTTTCCTGGGGTAGCAACCCCAGGTTTGGTTCTAGCCCAACCCATGGTTGCGCATTCACACAAACACGGGTCTTTGCAAGGGCTAGCGTAAGATATGAAACCAGCCTATGGCAGTCAAACCTGGCCTCTCTGCATTTAGCTCCAGTTGCATTCAGACTCTCTCGTCCCTGCCTGAAGAAATCTGTGTAGGTCAAACGCTTGTATGCTCTCACAGCAGCAGGTGATCCAATAGGAGTTAGCATCTGAATTCCTTTATCTCTTTCTTTCTTTTAAGCTAACAGGGTTTTAGGCCCTGCCTACCCTAAAATTTTAAATCAAGTCACCACAAGAATGTTGTCCTCTTGTGCGTACAAGACGTGACAGAAAGTAGCCTCTGTCCCCAGGTAGGTATATGGGAGCAAAGTGCAGCAGCATGCACACAGCTCTTTCCTTGCAGCTCCCTCCTAAGTTCCCTAGCCTTGAAGGCGGGCCCTTTAGTTAGTTGTTATGTGGCCAGTTCCTGGATCTAGCCCCGGATCCAGTTCTTACCCCTAAGCGCTGAAAGACTGAGCTTAGGGGAAGGGAGCAGAGATGAGGGCATGAACACAAGGACTGGGGGCACTGAGACCCATGATCTGAACCCTCCTCTTTCTGAGCAAACCGTTAAGGACCCAAGGGCTTCTATATTTCCCTGGAAGCTTGTACTAATTTTCAAAGTGGCTCCTGGGTGGGAAAAGGTTCCCCACCCCTGCATTAGAGGGTGCACAGTGTCATTCCTGCTTGGAGCCAATTTCCAAATGGAGGTGTAGTGGGCTCAGAGCAGGTCTTCCCTGGCTATACACCTTAGTATCCATGCACTCTAACCTCACTGCATGCTCTCGCTGCAGAGAGGTTTATATGGGCTCTGGTTGAGGGAGAAACATGCTCTTGACTTCAACTGGTTTTTTTGGTCCGCTTCAGGGAACCAGCCCCGCTGCCCCCTATCAGTCAGTCTAAACTGCTAACCTGAAAAGGGACTCTCAGCTGTTTCCAAGCTAAGCAAAATCTATTAAAGCTCAGAAATCCCTCAGCTCCACCTTAGATACCGCTATCTGCATCTGACAGACAACCTTTCCTGTAGCATCACACCGGCATCAGCCCAAACAATGCATATTGTATTTTAGTAGAGCAGGAATGTGACGCATGTACATCCTCTTTCCATTGCATAAGCAGTTCCTCTTGTACCGTGCAAACCTAGTTTACAGAACAAGTCAAAGCAGCCTCTTTCCCTCCAGTACACTTCAGCTAATTTAGATTCTATTGTCATGGAGTGCACCAACACCACACAAGCCTGCAGATCAGAGTTAATAAAGTCAGAGAAAGGGGTGAGGTCTTTCTTTGCAGACACAAGAACACGCACACTTCCCTCTCAAACATCAAGAACATAGTCTTGTCTCGCATTACTAACAGCTCATGAGCAAACCAAGCAAAAGGAAATGCTACCATGGCAACACAAACCAGCCTGTTATTTCAGACCATACTCCAGATACTTAGCTGTCCCTAAACTGCACAACTTTCAGTACCGAGTCTTCCAACTGCGGTGCCCAAATGAGCACCAGGGTCAAAACAACTGCAATCCGCCCACAATGTATTTTGCAGTGTATATCTGAAAACAGGCAAAGTGATCTGGGCAGATAAAAAGGCAGAACAGGCATCGAGAAGAGCAGAAATGTCTACTTAACTTTGTCTGTGCTTTTTTTTACACACCTACATGCGTGTCATTTATCTATGAGTCACCAAATGAGATGCAAGGGGACTGCCTGCCTATCTCCTAAATGTCAAGCGGCAGCCACACATGGGAAAGAGAGTCCGTATCATGCTAGCCCTGCACTAGATTTTACTGGACCTATTCATTCTATAACTAATAACTGGTATGCCATATTCAATTGAACGTAAGAACCCCATGGACTCCTCCTAACAGAACCTTGAGAGAAAGGCGGGTCATTCTAATGCAAGGGTGGGGAACGTTTGACCTGCAGGCATCCACCAAACAGCCCCCAGAAGTTCCCCTGTACTCCCATTTAGTGCAGCCTGATTGCTGCGCTCCATGGCCTACCAGGGCCCACCAACTGCTGGACCGTAGTACACCACTTCTGGGCCAGCAGCCAGAGCCCCTACATGGGTGACGTGACCACCTAGGTAGCAGGTCATGTTCTCCTGGTGGGCTGTGGCCCATCAACCACCGGATTAGGACACTCTGGCCTGTAAAGCCCTGCAAGAGTGGTGATTTGGCCCCCCAGGGATGGGAAAGTTTCCCCATCTCTGTTTAGTGGTTAAGCAGAGCTTGACCATTGAGCTCTCGGTTCAACAGCCACAGATGTCTTGTGTGACCTTGGGCAAGTCAGTTCATTTATTCCATGCCCCACACTTTCTTACCTCGGAGGGGTTTTGCCAAGAAAAAATTAATTATTATTATTATTATTAATTATTATGAGCATTTATACAGTGCCTGCAATGTACCTGGCACTTTACAAAGAATAAGATAGACACGGTCCCTGCCCAAGAGCTCCTTTACATTAATGACTGTGAGGTGCTCAGAATACTTTGGTGATGAGGGACATATCTAAATAGGTTGAAGCCTTACTGAAGATTTCATGCTAGTATCATTTATCTTCATCATCATCATCATCTTAATTTTGTACCCCGCAGACTACACCACAGGAGTCTCGTAGCGGCTTACATTCACAAATGAAATACATAAATACATAATAACCAGTACATAATATAAAAATACATAATCTAAACATATATCAAACATCAACCCAATAGCATTCCACTTGAAGGCAAATATACAACACACACCCTAAACCCCAATCCCCACCCCAACCCATTCCCTGCTGCCTGCTCTCACCAGGCCTGGGTAAATTACAAAGGGTGTGTGTGTGTGTGTGTATAAACGATTCTGATGTCGTATGAAAGTCCCCACTCCACATAAGCTGTGGTACAGAAATCTGTTTTTCGATACACACTAAGAACAGAAAGTTGCCAGGGCCACCTCTTCAATAAGGTCAAAGTGGGATATTACATTAAGTAATAATAGCTGAACGCTACATGGAGCTAACTATACTAGGCGGGGGGTGGAGGGGGAAGACGTCTAGTTCATGTTCTGCTTCCGGTCTGCAGCCACCCACCATCCAGGCCCTGGAGGATTCCTCCCACCCCTGTGAGCTGACGGCCGTAGAGCACTTATGAGCCAATGGTCACAGTCCCTATGCAGGCAGCTACACATTCCCAGGACACTCTGTTCTGTGAAGCCCTGAATCCAGTCCCATATGGGGCGAAGGCTTGCCACACATGCTATATGGCAATGTACAGGAGAACAGCCAGCCAATAATTTCACCTTCCAAGTAAAAATGGCAACTCCTAGGTCTGCAAATTAATACTCTTAACAGAAGGATTTTTCATAGGGACAACAACATGAGCACCTCTCTAACCCCAGTGTAACTTCCCCCATTGCCAAACTGTAAATCCCTGCTGCAAAACGTGCTAGCAGTAAGAGTAGGAGCCCCCAAATATTTGCATGTCTCTTTGAGACTTAAATATAATTCCATCAGACCAGACAACGTGGTGTCTCACAGAAAAAGTATCTCAATGATCAGTTGGGATCATGACTCCGGAGCCTATCCTAACCCGTGCTCACAGCACGCACCTTGCAATCAACCCCTGTGCACCCCCACTATAGGAACTATGGCGCTTGCGAGCACGTAAGCTAAGTATGCCGGGGTTTAGCATCAGCCCCACTATCTGCTGATGGCAACACCACATTTGGGGTCCTGACACCATAAGTTTAGGAAGCTGCGCTAGAGCTTCTCAATAAAATAATGGGTGTGAGGTTTTTTTGTTGTTTTGTTTTTTTAACTTGAGCAAAACAGCATCTCCCCCCACCCACCCAATTCACAGAAACAGAGCCATTGTTTTTGCTGAACCTTTAAAAAAATTAAAAGACTTTTTAAAAAAACCCACCCAGAAAGGAAGAAAAAAGGAGTGGAGTCTATTAAAGTTATAAGCAACTGAAAATAAGGTTTTCTAATATAAAATGTTAGGCAATCTTAGCTATAGCCATTGATGTCACTTCTGCCTCTCATATATTGCTAATTAAAAACATAACAGAAAATAAAAACCTATGTACTGTGTTACATTTGCAAATTGTTGGCAATTGAAAAGAACATTAAATACAAAAAAAGGACTTCAACATCTGCATTTGAAGTTGTGTGCATCCACAAATGATTTCCTTAGAAATAAAACTTCCAAACAAACCCCCCTTAAATTTCTGAAACCCGATTTTCCCCAAAGCATCTCACCTTGCCATGACTTCTCTCCACCTTTCGGAAACACTTGTTCAAGGAGAGATTGTGCCGGACAGAGTTCTTCCATCCTGTAGGTGCTGTGGCAAAGTAAGGGAAGCGTTCCAAGATCCAGCTGTAGATTTCTTTCACTGGCAAGCTTTTGTTGGGCGAATGTTCAATTGCCATATAAATTAGAAGACTAAACGAATAAGGGGGTTTGGAAGTGGCCGATTTTTTTTCTGGATTCTGGTAGCAGGATGGAGAATAAGATGGCACATTATCACCCTCAATGTCATACAAAGGGCTAACCATTGGAAGACCCTCGTTTCCAAGGATGAAATTCGTTAGGAGATTAGTACTTTCGTGCAGCCAGTTCAAATTTGTGAGCTCATCATCTGCAGACTCGCTGTCAACAGAAGTGGCCTTTGGCCTAGCAGCATCAATCTCTTCCGGTAAGCTTCCCATTCTGTGAATCTGTTTTAGTCCTGCAGCCTTTTCTGCTCCTGGTGTCTCAGCTTTCTTATCTGGAGTCATTCCAGTTACTGGACCCATTTAATCTTATTGCGCTACAACAAAGAAAACAATTATAAAATCAATGTAAGCCTTAAAATGCTTCAGCCACTGAACAGCAGAAATAAAAAATCCTCAGCAGATTATAGTTCTAGATATTTTTGTCAATTATGTGACTCTGTCCTTCTTTGAAGAGATGAATACTCATCTTCATCTCTGTGACTGAGCTGGAGAAGAGAATCTAGTTACATTTTTAAAAATAAAGTGGTATAATAAAATAATAATAATAATCTTTATTTTTATATAGTGCCCTCCTGCCATGGCACTAGGAGCGCTTTACGTACAACAATTGAACACAACTTTTAATCCTCACAACAACCCTGTGAGGTAGGTTAGGTTGAGAGAATAATGCAACTGGCTCAAGGTCACCCAGTGAGTTTCTGGCTAAGACAAGACTAGAACCAGGGTCCCAAGTCCCCTCCCAGTTCAAGTACTGCGCCCGTAGCCATTACACCCCACTGGCTCTCGTTATAAAATAATTGTTACTTGTTCAGGAATGTTATTCAGTGGAGGGGTGTTCCAAATTTCACTGTAACAATTTCCACCACAAGCCCATTATCACTCTAATGTGAGTACCTGAAATTAGGAGTTCTTCAAGTTTATTTATTTATTTATATCCCATGCCTTTCACCTAAGGCTCAGGGCAGGTTACAGGAAACAAAATAGAACTACGTAAAAATATATTAAAATCCCATAAGAAAACCCCATGCCAACCCCTACCCCTGGCTGCCAAATGCTTTACCAAAAAGCAAAGTCTTACATTGCCTCTGTAAATTACTCAGTCTTGGGCTTTGATGAACTTCCATGGGAAGGGAGTTCCACAAGCCATTCCAATGTTAATTCTAGACTATCTAGAAAGCTGCATAACCACCACTACTACTCATCATAAACTTACTTTGCTGAGTAAAATGTGCTAAGAATCATCCTGGCTTCCCCTTTCAGAAAAACAGCTAGGAAATTCCACCAGTTCCAGGAACTTTCTCCCCTGCAACTAAGCTAAGCATGTGCACCTGTGACTTCTCAAATTCATGAATGAATCTCCGTCTCTCCCTATTTTCACCTCTACCTGGTCTTCCCTCCCTTTTTCATCTGAGATTGTAAGACCTACAGGGCAGGGGCTCATCTCTAATTAATGTAGCTCGCTCATCCAGAAATCATGCAGACCAACCTGATCAAAAAATAGCTTTCTTGAAAACTGCAATGAAACTTGACCAAAACATAAGAGGATAAGAGCTGTCAGCACATATTGGAGTTGCGTGGATACTAACTAGTGCACTGTAGAGAGAACACACAGATTTAAATTTACTTCTATAGTTTGTTTGCATTTTCCATAAAACTACTTGACACACCTCCGTAAAGTGTAACATTAATTCCAAGAGTACTCCATTAAATAAAACACAACCCCCACAACTAAAACTGCTGAAATATGCATTTCATTTTCCCTGCGACTTCCAACTTTCATTTCTTTGTTCTGTTCCATTCTCTCCAATCTAATCTGTAAAGTCCCAAACTGTAGGTTATGAACCCAAACGGGGGTATGCCAGCTTTGTTCGAGGTTGTAAGAGCCACCACTTTCAGAGAGCCCCATGCTGCTCCCCACTGGCATTTTTTTTATTTCCCACCCCAGCCTAGGAAAATTGGGGAAGGAGGGGGAAGAGAAGCTGCCGTCATTTCCCCCTGCTAGCTGGAAAATTCGTATTCCAGCAGTTACTTAGATCTGGGTTTGGCAGGAGCTGCTCAAACAGTACCAGCTCTGGATATGATGGCGATGGCAGAACAGGTGGGGTCAGGTGTGGTGTCAAGCAGCAGCAGCCACTGCTGTCACAATTCTGGGTCTGGCTGCTGCTACACAACCATCTCCAGGTTATCAGGAGAAATGGGAGCAAGCATATGAAAGTGTGTGTGTAAAAATCAAAGAATCGGAAAGCAGAAAAGGACATCAACCGTCATCAAGTCCAATCACCTCCCTGGATACAGGACAGCTACAATATAGGAGAGTGTACACGAGCATGAGAAAGTGCATGGGTGGATACGCAAGTGGGTGAGTAGCAATTTAACACAGGTATGTGATGGCATATATTTTACTTGCCTAAATTATTAATTGAACAACATTAAATTTAGGTCAGGAGGTGGAGCAGATTTGTAGGCTGTTGTTGAGATAAATCAATTTACTGTTTGATGTTGGCGGGGTCCTGGGAATAGTTAAATTAAGGCCAGAACAAATATGCTGTATTTATTTCATAAATTTGCATATCTGCTTGAGTGGGTGAATACGCCACTTAATTTTTGTTACCAAAACAAAATTTCTTTTCTCCTAATATTCTGCATTCTAACTTTAGAAACTGTTTGCCTCTACCCCTGCCACCTTATTATTTAAAGCATTTTGAGAGAAGCAAAACTCTTACTAACAGACATATTCCTACCTAGAAAGTAGTAGCTAGTTTCTGCTTGAGTTTTACTCTCGCAAGAGCGTCAACATTATCAGCAGTTATGGTGACCCTGGCCAAACAGGTCTGTGAGTTTTTGAAGCATGCCTTTGTCAGGACTATCATGCACAACTACAGGGTTAAATCCATTTTTGCCAAGATGCCCAAAATTGTCCAGAAATGTATCCACAATATCAGAGTTAATATGCAAATTATGCTTCCCATAAGCAGTCACCTGCCAGTCCTCTGTTCATGCAGTTCTCCATTCTCTTCAGCAGATTCCTTGCAAGCTTTGCGGGCTTATGAGTAGCAGAATTCAGTATTCATACTGAATATCTGGTTAAGCCCAACGGCCGGCCCCAGGCATGCGGCCACATGTGCGGCCGCACACGGCCCCGCACTTGCCTGGCTGGGCAGCAAGCTGCAGCCAGCTTCTCCCCCAATAAGTACTGCTTCCTTCCTTCCCTGGCTCCAGACCCCATCCCTCACCTGCCTCTCCCTCCTAGTAGCGCTGCAGGGACAAACAGCTCCTCCCCATATGCTGATCAGAAGGTTGTAGCCTTGTAAAGAAGGTTCTTCGAGATGGCGCCTAACATTCTCACAACTGGGTTGTGCACGCTCACCCTATTCAAATAATAGACCACATGATGGTCTCAAGCTCCTCTAGTATAAAAAGCACTCTCCCCCTCAGAATGACAGTTCCTTCCAACCCTTTCTAGAAATATAAGAAAAGAATTCCATGCGGGGCTGGAAGGGTGGGTGTTGTGAGAATGTTCGGAGCCATCTCAAAGAACCTTGTTTGCAAGGTAGCAACCTTCTGTTCTTCTTCGAGTGGCTCCTCACATGATATTTTTACATGGCTCCGCCGGGTGGGGAGTCCGTGGGCGCGCCAGTGCATGGATGGGGCATGCACACAGCTGCACACACATCCCCACTCACCCACCACTCATCCACACCCACATAGTAACCACCATTTCCCCCGGTTGCTCCGTGCGTGGGGATGAGTGGGGGGGTGAGTGGGGATGCGTGTTAGGCGAGCGCGCACGCACCCCCACTCACCATGGGCGCGTGCACCACGTCATTCACATGGGGTTCCCCCACCCATGAACACACAGAAATCTGCGTGTTTATGGCTGGGAGGAGAGACCCGTGTAAAAAGGGCCACATTCTCACAACTGTCTTACTTATACTATCTTAGGTAGGAATTTAGGATGTAAAGCAATATCTATTCTGTCTTGGAAAATAAATCTGCAAATATGGTTCTGAGATTATTATGGCTGCTATTTCACTAACTCTTCTTAATGAAGTTATTGCTAACAGGAATACTGTCTTTAAACCCGCACCCCATAACCAGTTCATTTGCACCCCCATATAATCAATTCGCACTGCCCCGTGTTCACAAATTAAATGGTTATGGGTGGGGGCAGCGTGAATGGATTATATGGGGGTGGGGGCGCAAATGAACTTGTTATGAGGTGGGGGCAGCATGAACAAATCATGGGGGCACAACTGAACTGGTTATGTGTCTCTTCATGGCATAATGCACTTAATAAGCTAGCTGCATTTTGGGTGTCTGGTGTGTGTGATAGCAGCACCTCCGGACCGGTTGCACCGTATGCATGCACAAGGCACAGGCGGCACCGGCAGCAAGAAGCAACAGGCCCTGGGGGCCAGACCGGCTAAGCTCACCCCCTCTTCCAGTAAGGCAGTGGACACAGTCAGTCTCTCTGTGCCTGCCTCACTGCCTGTCCGGCTGCCCCTGCAGTGGAACCACTCCTGGGGAGTGGTGACGCTCGGCTGGGGAGGTGGGGGAAGCATTGGGAGGCCGTGCTTCTCCATGGTTGCTTGGAATGGTGGAGAATGGGAATCCTTCCTGTCCAGAGGGAGTAAGTTTTATGTAAATTTATACATTTGCATAATCAGGTGGGGCCTAATTATGCAAATTAGGCCCCGCACCAAGACTTCATACATGGCTTCACAAACCCTGGGGCCGGCCCTGTTAAGCCCTAATTTAATGGGGTCACATAGGCAAAAGGCAAAAGGTTCATGACCCACCAGTCTAGCTCATACTGCTCACCTCTGGGGGCAGCCATACGAGATGTCTTGGGCAGGCTACCACACCCTGGGCAGCCAGACATTATGTGACCAGCTGCTACCAGATGTTCCTCTCGCTGCGTGGCGGGGAAAGCACCTGGCTTGAAAAAAGGATGCGTCATGTAGCAACTTTACCCCAAATGGGGAACAGCTGATGAGCAGTCAATGTGCCCGGGCCCCTTCTGCCCTGCTGTGCAGAAAGCGCCGTGGCGGGGCTTGGAGCAGCAGGTGCTGTTGTCCATCATGCGTGGCCATGTCGCAGCCAGGAACGAGATTTTGGTCAGGCTACGGGCGGGAAGAGAGGCAGGGCCGGGCGCCAGCTCATGGAGCCAGTCCCTCAGCTTGCCTTGGCCAGCCTTCTTCGCAGAGGGAAGGGGGTGTGACCGTCTGCCCTGCTCCCCACACTGTTCCCGCAGTGTAGTGGCTGCGCTTGCCCATCACGGAGCCACACAGGGATCGGGCCCACTGCAGTTGGTGTGGCTGCACTCTGTGTGTGTTTCAGTTACTTCATCAGCCAGGTTATAAGTTAAGAGAAATAGTCCTTCACAGCCTTGTCATATAAACAGAAGAAATGCAAAACAACATTAACCTGTAGACGGCTATTATCTCCTCTGGAGAGACTTAATCAGTGATCACAGTTGGCATGGACACTCACTCAGCCTGTTTCAAAGCCAGGTACTAGGAGAATGTCTCCTAATTTGCCCGATTTTAAGTGGCAATTTAGCTAACAATAGTGGCACTAAAAAGTTACTGGTTTGCGCTCTCTATTTTATGATGTTTTAGCCAATATTCACTTTAAAAGCATACAGGGAATTGTTCCGATCCTTTGAAATACGACGCAACTTCAAATACTCTTGGAGAACATTATGTGTGGTAAATACAGCATTGATACTTAAGAAAACAAAACACATTCATAGTATAGAATTATCTGCTACCTCACAATGTCCGTGCTGCTACATCCCCCCAAAAGAGTAACGTAGGATGATCCCCGTGGGCCTGTCTGTATTAGGGAAGGGATCTCAAGAGTCATCTACTCCAACCCCGTTTGGACGCAGAATGACCACAGCTACAACATCCCCAAGAGATGCCTGGTCAGGCCTTTTTCTGAAAACCTCCACAATGACAAAGAGCCTACGACCTTCCTAGGCAACTTTGTTCAGGTGCTGAGCAGCTCTTACCGTTTTTCCTAATATCTAACCTGCAATCAAAGTTTTTAAAATATCTTTACCCAACTAACTAGAGGTATAAGTTGATAGAATCCTAGTATACATGGACTTTATACTCCATTTTGGCAGTGGAGATCAATCCTTATACCACCCTACTAGCCTCCTCTCTCAGGGGTGGGAAACCTCAGGCCTAAGGGCCAAATGCAGTCCATGCCTACTTTTTATGTGGCCCCTTTCCAGTTCCTGGATCCAGTTCCTACTCCCAAGCACTGAAAAACTGAGCTCAGGGTAAGGAAGGCGAGATGAGGGCATGCTTATAAGAATATGGCACATTTATTCTATGGAAATACTCCTTTGGATCACTATAGTTGCCCTCTTTTCAACCTTCTGTCTCCCATTCTGCGGCTACCTCTCAGCCAAGAGGTGCGCTAGAGATCTCTCTCCCCGCCACAGACCCATGACCAGATAGAATGTATCCTCTATCTGAGCACACCCTTTAAGCACCTCAGCTTCTATGTGGTTCTCAGAGCTTGCACTAATTCTCCAAGTGGCCCCTGGGACAGAAAAGGTCCCCCCCGACCCCTGTCCCACATCAACGTGCCTTTTACAGTCAGTGCCACTAATCAACAAGACAGCCACTTAAATGGGACAGAACTCTGGGGATGGTTCCTCCTGATGCTGTAATTGTGCACAATTGTGGTCATCTATCCTTTAATTGAAACAAACACTTATTCAGCATATTTTTACATCTACTTGTGGGGTGGGGGTGGAGGGAGGCACATACACCTTTTACTCACATGTAACCATGAAAGCTTCTCTATATTTTTGGAGAAAAGTCAAGCAACCCTTCCAGGAAACTGTGAAATATAGACTAGCCCAATAAGTTCACAGTCCTGTAACTATGCCAATCTTCAAGGCTGTTTCCTGCAAATGTTTTAATTAAATTCTGTAGCAAGGGTCATTTAGAAATAGTAGATATTATAAACATCAATGTTATAAACAGCAGGATGTATTGCATTTTAACTCCACTGTTCCAACTCTCAACATATCAATGTGAAGCAGACAAGATTACATGACCTCTGTACAAGAAATGATTCCTGTAGTTGAGACATACAATTTTGTCTTGTTCCAGCTAATCATTGTAACTAGAGATCTGCTCCTAACTCTAAATTAACCAAAACAAAGAGCTTAACAGTTTTAAAAAACCTTAAATGCACAATAATTTTCTTAAAATCCCAAAATACCCCAAATTCAGTACAATTACAATTAAAAAAAACCTTCCACTCCATACATTGCAACAAAACATAAACGCCAAAAAACATGCCCCTCATGGACCGTTCTCAAAGCATGAACTGGCTAGAGGTAAAAGCCATCCATCTAGCCCTGCTGTACTTTGGGGTGGGTGGGGGCAGGGCAGGGGGATGTTGCACAGGGGGTGGGAGGCTTTGGCGGGGGTTGGGGGGTCATGTTGGGGCAGGGGATCTTGGGCGGGGCAGGGGGATGTTGCTCGGGGGCCGGGAGGTTGGGGCAGGGGTTTTGGGTCTCGCCCGGAATCGGGCTCGTGCCAAGATGGAGGTGGGGGAGGAGGTGCTACCGCCGGCTGCAGGGAGGTCCGTGTTCGGCCCCCCCATTCACCCCCTAGCTGCCCTGGAAGGCGATCACGGGTTGGCGGGTCCCTGTAGAGAGACAGACACGGGGTAAAGGACATTCTGCCCCAACCCCCCAGTAGCGAGGCAGGACAGCAGCTGCTCTACTGAGCATGTGCGAACCAGCAGAACTGATAACTCAGTTTTGGCTGCATCAATCAGTATCATATTTCAAAAGCATTTGTTATTGATCTTATTCTCGAAGCCTGTGAAGTTTGGGGGCTCAACTCATCCAGGGGGAGAAGATATTGATGATTCAAATACAGGAAGATGGTGTGCATTTTGACCACAACCAATTAACATTTAAGCAGTTATAACATTTTATTTTTCCTAATGGATCTGTTTCAAACTTTGTGGATATGATGGTCCTCACAACTTACAGCCATGATTAAATTTTCATAAATGTAGGTCAAGCAGTTTCCTCAAAATCGGGGCTTCAGTAGCCCCTGTTTATAATGAACAGTGGCTGTGCATTTAAGTTTCAGGCAGCTATTGCTGCCTGAAAATATCTTATTACGTTGCAATGGTCAGCAATATTTCCCACCCTTTCTCAAAACAGAATATTGTAGCTCTCAATTCCAAACATTATACCTCATGCAGCAAGAACCCTGGACATCAGTGGATGCTGGCAATCTTCCTACAGGCAAGCCACAGGCAGCCATCATTTCTTTAAACACCTCGTTTACACTAAATGCTCCCGATCGCAGCAGGAAAACCTGGGGGGTGCCCAGTGATTGACCCTGGGGCATTCACACAATGTGCAAGTATTACACGGGATAAAACAGATGATTTCCCCTCTCTCAAACTATCATCTTATTCTAAGGCAACTAAATCTTGTTTGAACCTATTCAACCGAATGAGAAAGTGCAATGGGGTAAAGCGTCCAGAGAAGCTTTGTGCAAACAAACCCTAACCATAATTTCTTACTGCAGTGAGAAAAACTAATTTAAGTCAGATTTCCTGTCTCCCCGCCTCGGTTCTTCCACCCTCCAAGCACATAGGGCCACATATGCTATAGGAGTTAAAAGTAGTGCTGAAACGTGGTCCTCTGTTTTCCATGGAAAACACAGAGGACTGAGGTACTTGACTCATCTTTCGGAGTTCCGAAGTTTTGAGGAATGGCCCCCGAAACCTTGGAACTTGGAAAATCCTCCGCAAAGTGCAGGGAAGGGGCCCTGACATGCGCAAGAAGCCGCGGCAGATACCCATTCACACGGGTTCTTTTCCTGTCAGCAGGCTCCTCCGCGCTGCAATGTCTTCCCTGGCCCCTCCCTCTGCCGCCACTGCCACTGCAGATGGGAACGCAGCCTTAGAGGCGGGGTGCTCAAGGGGGTGGGAGCCTAGCAGAGAGGTAGAGTACTGACACTCCGGAGTGGCTTCGGCAACGCGTGGCTTCTTCCAGACTGGGTAAGTTTAAAAAAGAAAAGAAAAAAAGAAGCTGGGCATGCTCAGAAGACCCTGCTGTGGACGCCATCTTGGAAAGGTCTGAGAATGCTCAGAAGGGGCCATTTGGCCCTTCTGAGCATGCCCAGTTTATTTTTAAATTTTTTCTTCTTTTTTTTAAACTTACCCAACCTTGGAGGCATCGCCGGAGCCCCTCCGGAGCACAAGTACTCTGCCAGACCCCCTGCTAGGTCCCCATCCCTTCTTCCCTGACAGATTCCCTTCCCACCCCCAGGCTCCCTCCTCAGCCCCTGCCCTTGGAATTACCAAGTATTTGCGGAGGATTCTTAGACCGGCCTGAGCAGTTGGAACCAGTCTCGGACACTTGGCAAATACTCATGAAAAATTTTTATATATATTCAGTGCAGCCCTAGATAAAGTAGAAAACCCCTTATCTGGACCTCAATAATCTGGACCTTTTCTTAGTATAGACACGTTTTATGTACCTTGCAGCTACAAACACACTGTATGACTGTTACACTATAAGCCACCCCACACCTTTATCAAAACACCTTGTGAATCCTGTCAACATCTCCAATACATGGGGGGGGCACTGTACTCCTGAATAAACACTTTATGGTCTGCTGGATAAACTAAGGCAAGCTCCCATGACACCATCAGTAGGGCTGCAAAAAATCCACTCACCTGTTTGCCTCTGGCGAGTACAGCTTTTGAGCTGGTGAGTGGATTTTTACAACCCTATATTCCCTGAACTACTGCAAGAATTCCAGCCTCGTAAGGAGGCTTTCATGCCTGGCTGCTGAATTACTTGTAAAGTTTTACAGGTCTAACCATCATTTATGCATCTGACGTACCTGCAAATTCTTGAATGTACCCGTCTCTCCTATGTTCCCCACCCCTTGTCCCTCCCCCCGCCCTGCTTGTCTATCATACTTTGTAAGAACTGCCAAAGAGAGTAGATTCACTTACTTGGCCATTTCCAAACTGAATGAGATATAACTCTAGAACCAGTTCTTCCCAATGCTGTCATTATAACTAAGGTAGTCTCTTCCTTAATGGAGACAGTAACTTATTTGAGAGAAGCGAATCTCAAAGCTTAAGAGGGTTGTGTTTTTTATTTTTGGTTGTGAGGTGTTCTGAACAGAAGTTACTGTAGCAACATTAACTGTAAGGTAATGAAGATTTGGGAAGAAAAACAGACAATTGGGTCCCTTATCTTGGGAATTGTCCTTCTGTGGAGTCGATGGGAGGTTATTTGGACTCTGGGAGCAGTCTATCGCATGGCCAGCAGGAGGCAGCACCAAACTTTCAGCTGGGCATGTGTAGGGACGTTGCGCCCTCACTTCCCCAGGTGTGTAAAGCCGCCGGACAAGGAAGACCTGAAAGATACGTAAGAGAACAACCCAACACCCGCAACCAGCGGGAAAAACACATAGGAACCACGCCTCAAAAGGGGCAAAGCACGGGTTAGGTAAACTAGGGAAAGTTAGCCGGTAAAACCACATAGCATGATCCCTGGGTGGGCCGAATAACCTCCCATCAAGTCCACAGAAGGACAATTCCCAAGGTAAGGGACCCAATTGTCCGTTCTATGGACTTTCAGTCTGGTTATTCAGACTCTGGGAGGTAAAAAGCAGTAAAATTATTCAGCAGAGGGCAGGGATTAATTCAATCAGTGGCATCCAAAACACCCTGCAAAACCCACCTCCCAAAAGAGGCCTCAGCAGAGTCAAAGATATCAATTTTGTAATGCCTAGTGAATGTATGTGGATTCCTCCATGTAGCGGACCTGCAAATTTCAGACAAGGGAGCCCTGGATCGAAAAGCCCAATTTGTAGCAACCCCCCTAGTAGAATGGGCAAGGACTCTAGGAGGGGGAGGCAATCCTGCAGCCCTATAGGCATCGGCAATGCATGCCAATATCCAACGTGAAATGACCATCTTGGAGGCCCCATTCCCCTTTGATCGGGGGTGATAACTTATCAGAAGCTTGGAGGTACGGCGGGAGGATGCCGTACGTTCAAGGTAGATCTTTAGGGCTCGACGGAGATTGATCTTTCAAGGCGATGATGGGGGTGCGGGCAAAACAAAGGCAGGATCACTTCCTGAGCGAGGTGAAATGAAGAAGACACCTTAGGTAGGAAGGAAGGGTCTGTGCGCAAGATGACAGACTCCTTTCTGAAAAAGCACAGTGAAGGATCCATAGAAAGGGCACCAATCTCCAAAACCCTCCTAGTGGATGTTATGGCAATAAGGAAAGTGACCTTGATTGAAAGAAAGTAAAGGGACACCTCCTGGAGGGGTTCGAAGGGTGGACCAGTTAGGGCCTTAAGCACCACATTCAGGTTCCAGGAGGGAAACCTGTGGACGACTGGGGGAAAAGATCTTGCAAGCAGCCCTCAAAAACTGTTGGATGTGAGGGTGAGCAGAGAGCTGGATCCCACTACAGGAACCCAGGACGCTATTGATGGCAGCAAGCTGCCTAGCCAAAGTGTTAGGTCTGAGCCCCTTGTCTAGACACTCTTGCAGGAATTTCAGGACGTGGGCAATAGAGGGGTGTGACACCACTTCACAAACACCCCCCAGGTACACTGTTAGATACGCTGTACGAACCTGTGTTTAGAAGCCAGCAGCATCGCAATGACGATATCAGAGTATGCCAGGCACCGAAGGGCTAGGGTCTCAAGAGTCAAGTCGTCAGCTTCAGGAACTGAGGCTGTTTGTAAAGCAGAGGGTGCTGGGACAACAGGTCTGTCACGGTTGGAAGGCTCACATGCTCCCCCGCTGAGAGGTGGAGAAGATCCAAAAACCAGGGTCTGTGAGGCCAGTAAGGGGCCACTAGGATGACCGTGGATTTCTGTTGCTTGCACCTACGTAACACCCTGCTGAGAAGGGGAAACGGGGAAAAGCGTATAACGTCCCCGGGGGCCAGTGTTGGCTGAGGGCATTGTGAGCCTCAGCTCTGGGATGAGTTTCCCGGCTGAAGAAACGGATAGTTTTGGCATTGGACGGGGATGCAAAGAGGTCGAGAATGGGCTGCCCGTATCGGGAGACAATGAGTTGGAAGGCCGAGGGGCTGAGGGACCATTCTCCCGGGTCTGTTTGCGACTGAGCCAGTCCACTGCCACATTGTCCACGCCTTTTATGTGGAACGCCGACAGCGACAGAAAACAAGGTTCCACCCAGCGCAGGAGGCGGGCGGCTTCAGCATGTAGCAAGGGAGAGTGGGATCCCCCCGGATTGTTGATACATGCCTTGGCGGTCGTGTTGTCGGTGAAGACTATCACGTGGCATCTCGTTACTTGCTGAAAAAAGTGCAGCAGGGCTAGATGGATGGCTTTTACCTCTAGCTAGTTCATGCTTTGAGAACGGTCCATGACTGACCAGGTGCCCTGGGCGGTCTCCATATTCAAATGGGCCCCCCAGTCGAGGATACTGGCATCTGTTGTGAGTCTCACTCGGTCGGGATCCATGAGCAGGACTCCCTGACTGACGCGGAGTGGGTTTTCCCACCAATCTAGCGAGGTCAGGACCTTCAGGTTGACTGAGAGGGAGGCCGACGTGCCCAATATAAGAAGCGTCTGCCATGGTCGGAAAAACTGTTGTAGAGGGCGGGAATGAAAACGCGCCCACTGGAGATGACGAGTAGAGGATATCATGAGGCCCAAGAGAGAAGCCAGTGTTAGCAGGGGCGTGTGGGGTCAAGATTCGAACCAACGTTATCAGGCTCCGGATCTTGCGTTGATGCTGCGGTGGGATGAACGCTCTGTTCCTGACCATGTTGAAGATCACACTCAGATGTTCCAGTCGCTGAGTGGGAGTGAGGTGGCTCTTGTCTGTGTTGACAAGGAAGCCATAGTATGACAGGTACTTGATCCAGTGCTGGAGGTGATGGAGAGCGAGATCCCTTGTCGGAGCCCTGATGAGATCGCCCAGATACGGGAAAATGGTGATGCCCTCTAGGCGAAGGTTTGCTATGAATGGTACAAGCACTTTGGTAAACGTTCGAGGAGGCGAAGCCGAAGGGCAGGGCGCAATACTGCCAGTGCTGGTTCTGGTAGCAAAAGCGAATTCACCATCTGTGTGCTGGGAGGAGGGGCACGTGTAGATAAGCATCTTGGAGGTCCAAAGATGTAAGCCAATCTCCTGCCGTCAGGGCTAGGGTGATGGAAGTGAGGGTCTCCATCTTGAACCTCTATGCTCTTACTGCCTTGTTGAGGCGTTTTAGGTCGAGAACTCCCCTCCACTCTCCGTTCCTTTTCTTGACGAGGAAGAGGATGGAGTATAGACCTCTTCCCCTTTCTGGTGTTGGCA